>VBSM01003200.1:12634496-12655556 GCA_008086735.1 Cheirogaleus medius
AAAAAAAAAAAAAAAAGAATCCACCTTTAAGCAGAATCCACCTCAGATTGTTGCTAAAACTCTTTTGAGCTTCCCGTTTTTTGCTGGCTGTCTGCTGGGGGCCGCTGTCAGCTCCTAGAGGCATCTCTGTGGTTCTTGCACATAGGCCCCTACGCCTCAGACCACACCAAATCCTTCTCTGCTAGGAATTTTTCTGCCTTCCTCTTCTGCTTTCAAGGGTTCATATGATTATATTGATCCCACCCAGTCATCTTTCTATCTTAAGGTCAGCTGATTAGTAACCTAATTACACCTGCAATGTCCTTTTATAGCATTACCTAGATTAGGGATTCATTAAATAACTTGGGGACAGGAATCCTAGGGGGTATCTTAAAAGTTCTGACTACCACACAAGTTAAAAGACTATTGTGGTAAACCTGGAGAAACATGTTAAGGATCTATATGAAGGCATTAGCAATGGGAATAGAGGAAAGAGAATGAAAAGAGCTGTTAAGGAGATATATCAGGAGACCTTGGTAACTGATTATAGAGAGGCAGAGAGAAGGAGGCCTCCAGGGAAACCGACTTAACAGAGCCATGAACTGAAATCTATATGCCTGTAGAGGGGAAATGCCATCAGGGAGCACCCTAATTCTTACTGTAGAAACCCAGTGAGTGTCAATGTCTTGGAGTAACCAAAGCAGGTGTGAAAGATAGCGATGAACAACAGCATCGATTGGAAATCTGTTTAAGGACAAGTTGGACAGTGGATCCCTTTCCCTCCCACTGACCTGTCAGTTTCCTTTCTAGAGAAACTGAACCAGAGAGCCTCCAGACGTGGAAACATCAGGCTCAGTGGAGATAAAGGGAGAGGCATCTTACTGAAAACTGAAACTCCCGGGACCTCTTTTTTTGCTCAGCTTTCAGAATGACAGCAGCCACATTTTACTTCCTAGGCAGGAGGTTATAGGATTTCTCTCATAAAAATACTGAATGTACCCTATAAATATATATATATATATATATAACTATTATTTACCCATAAAAATTAAAAATAAAAAAAATTTTAAAAATTGAATGGCTCCATAAAAAAAGGTATATAGATACTGACTTTGAGGATTCCCCCAAAAGCAATGACAAGGTCACCAACCAGATTATCCTCCAGTGATATCTGCCAGTTTGGAGGCCCCATCCAAGCTCAGAGCTTGCAGCCAGCTTTTGAGTAGCTCGTTCTTCGATTTGAATGGAAACCAAGATCACCAGCCACTGTTTTGGTTACTGAGTTACATTTCTCAGAGACAGGCCTAACTCAGTTGGAGCCCTGTCACGTTTAGGATGCCAACTATTTAATCGCTAGCCGTAGCTGATCTCCAAAGCAAGTCAACAACCCAGAGCCCAAGATTGTGTTCACTGATATGTGCCACTTTCCAACACACACTCGTCTCACAAAAATTGCCATCTTCCTTTCCCTTCCCTATCCGTGGGAGTTACCATAATCCTTTTGAGAGTCAATATACTTACATGAACTTCCTAGCAAACCTTAATGGAAAATTAAATATTGGCACCTTGCAACTAGGTTTGAAAGTTGTCAACTTCTTTCTTTGGAACTGATTGATCTGTTTCTTGTAGTTGCCAGAAATGTATGCTTAAACCTCTTTTAGGAAAGCAAGAGGTTATTTTTAGTTTCTAAATCTCTGACTAGATTTCTCAGCATCTTTTAAAGTTACTGAATTAGGTTTCTAAGCTTTTAAACATTGTATAATACCTGAGGCAAGGCTTAATATCCCATTGCCACTCAAAGCTAGGGAGCTTTTGAGTTCATTGAGGACCCACAGAAATACTTTAGCAAAGTGCTTTTTTTCAAAGGAATAAAATGGTTGAAGAAATTGTTGGGGGAGGTGGATAGGAGGAAGTTTAGGAAATAAAAGGACAAATTGAAGAACTCTAAAATGTTCACTGTGATTTTCTTTTTTTTTTTTTTTTGCTTTAAGAAAAACACAAATGGAAATGCAAACATATGAAAAGATATTCATACTTATTCTTAAGAGGAGAAATGCAAATTTAAATTTATTATGAGATACCAATCACTATTAGCGGAGATTTTTTTAAATGGCATTGTGCTACTGAAAATGTGAAGAAATAGGTACTCTTACCCATTGCTAGTGGACAGGTATACTAGTGCAACCTTAAAGGAGACAAATTTGTCAAAATCTACCTACATTTAAAGCACCCAAGACCTTTGACCCAGGAATTCTACTTACGGAGAGTTATTCTACATATACTTAATGTGTAGGAAATATCATGTATAAGGATATCTATTGCAGCATTGTTTCTTATAACAAAGACTGGAAATAACCTAAATGTCCATTAATCAGAGACTGGTTAGATATGTTATATGGTTTGTCCAAATAATGGGATAATGTGAAACCATTAAAAAGAATAGGGAAATGCTGGGTATCCCAATATGGAAAGATCTCTGAATGTATGTTTAGGTAAAAAGAGCAAGGTGAAGATTAGTATATATGCTATTCCATCATTTATTTCTAAAAAAGTGTAATGGGAGTGACTGCTCATGGGTACAGATTATTTTTGAGGTTGATGCAGGTGTACTGGAATTAGTGGTGATGGTTGCACAACCTTGTGAATATATTAAAATTCACTGAATTATAAAGTTTAAATTGGTGAATTTTGTGGCATATGAATTATATGTCAATACAAATGCAAAAATAAATAAAAGGTTTACACCTATACTCAGAAAAAATAAACTATTTCTAAAAGGATGTATAAAAAACTAGCAAAAGAGGTAGTTTCTGGGGAGGAGCAGAAGAAGGATGGGAATGGGAAGGAAACTTACACTTCACCATATACATTGTTGTTTGCCTTTTGAATTTGGAACCATGTGTATATATTGCCTAATCAAAAGTTAATAAAATAGTTTGTAAAAAGAAGGCAATCTGTTTATTTGTAAATCTACCTAATAACATACAAGCAAATTTTTAAAATTTTACCTACAATTGCACAAGTCCATTGTGATTGGAGTTTAATTTTATTGTCAAGCTACCAAATGAAGAAGTACTCAGAAATATGAAGAAATTCATACTTAAACTAATTCCAAAAAAAAAAGCTACAATAGGTGTAAACTACCAGAGAAATAGGCCAGTTAATTAGAAGGAATTAATTGGGTAATTGTATTTCACCTACTTAAATTCCCCCATCACCTTTAATTGAAGTAACTTTCCTCTTTACTTCCAGTCCCTAAACCATCATGTGGTATTGTTAGTGTTGTGTAATAGGTTCTGAATCCCACATCAAGAGTGGTTTTATTTCAGTGAAAGGTTCCATAAACCCTGTATAGGCTAATAATAATGGGAACAACCTTGAGATTATGGAAGATGTGATTGAACCTGGTTAACTGAAAAGAGAATCACTTTACCCAAATCCACTGATGCACTATTATAACTGATGAAGGTAATTTGGAGAAGCCTTGAAGGGAAGGCCAAGAGGGAGGTGAAAATGCAGTTAGAGATTTTCTGCACAGCTTGGTGAGCAGTTTCCTTAAGGCTGTCGGTTGTGCATGTATTTGATCATTTCTTATCTTACACCCACTCCTTTTTTCTCCTGAATGAAAACTGGTCCAAAGGATATTTAGTGACTCTTGAATTTCTTAGAAAAATAAATCATGAGAAAACTAATTTGGAACAAAGAGATGTATTTTTCACATAATGGATATCATGTAAAGAGAGAAAATTCCATTTTCTAACTTTAATATTAACACAATGAATAGAATTGTGTCTTTTTCTTCTATTGCTTTTGCAAGGAACCGTGTGAATATGAAATAGAGAAACTCTTATATGAAAGACTGGGAATCTCTTTAATGTGTCATTGTTTTAGATATATAACCAAAGAAGATGTTGCTGTAGCCTCAATGGACAAGGTGAAGAATACTGGGGGCCATGTCCGTCTGATCACAAAGGAGTCCAGGCGATGGGATCCAGTCACAAAGTAAGGTTTTTCTACAGCTAGGATACAGTGGTACTAAGACTACTCCTTTAAATTTATGTATTAATTTTGTAATAATGCCTCACCTTTGTGTGGGCCACATTAGAGGTTACAGAGAGCTTTCACTATATGGTAAGCTGTTCAGTCTTCCAAGTAGCCCTTTGAGGCACATGATGCTCTCATCTTAGAAATTAGAGATGAGGAAGGATCCTGAGACCAGGGGAACGAAATGACCTGCCCCATTGCTTAGTGGTAGATGCCAGGAGACCTGAGGTCAAATCTGGGCTCTGCCCCCCATTCTTGAGCTCTTTCTATTAAAAGAAATCTTTCTTTTAACACTTCTAACAAATAGCCATGGAAAACAGGCAAAGCAGCTGTTATTACTTCCCATGGAGGACTTATCAACATAACTAAGTAGTATACTTTTTTCTCTTATTCTAAACAAATTGAGCACATGTCCTATCATGTTTCATTTCTAATTTTAATTTGATTAGCTCTGAGTTTACCTGTAGGAGACACGACATTGAGCAAATCTGTTCTAATTCCTATCAGCACTGTCAGCTCCTGTACTCTGTCACTTTATAGCTGTGAAGACTCCCTGTTTCCTGTTAGCCAGCAGAGGCAGGAGGAGAGAGTTCATAATGACCTCTCTGGCTAAATGAGGTGTGTGACTCTAGCAGAGTAGCCACCAATCTTTACTTGGGGTTTTACATTAGCCTGTCCTTTCCCAACCTAAAGAAGCGTTTTTCTAACTTCTCATTTTCCAGATTCTCCAGATGTTTCCAAGTCTGATTGTTTAACATAAAAGCATCTAAATTCCCATGAGACAGCATATTTGTAGTATAATTAATTCTTTTAACACATTTTTCTTCCTTTATTGACATGGAAGGAATATAGAGTTCTGACTATAGCTATTTCATTCCTACACTGTGATCTGTGTTTACTGTTTGTCAATATAGAAACTTTGATAACCTTTATGAAGCAATGATTATTTAGACTAATCATTCATTAGTTACCTATTCAATGTTTTGTTTAATTATAGAAAGTTTCTTGAAGATGGAGCCTGTGTCCCATTTCTAAATCCCAACACAGCCCAAGCTGATCTCACTGTGAAGCCTTCTACATCCAAAGGCTATTTGCAAGCCGTGGATAATGAAGGAAATCCACTTTGCCTTCTCTGTCAGCAACCCACTTGCCAAACTAAGCAAGCTTGTAAAGCCAATGCTTGGGATTCACGGTTCTGCTCTCTGAAATGTCAAGAGGAGTTTTGGATTCGATCTAATAACAGTTACCTACGAGCCAAAGTATTTGAAACTGAACATGGTATGTGTCAGCTCTGTAATGTGAATGCGCAAGAACTCTTTTTACGTGTGAGAGATGCCCCTAAAAGTCAGAGGAAGAATCTTCTGGATGCTACCTGGACTACAAAGCTTTCATTAGAACAGGTAAATTATAATCATGTGACAGGTAGAAGGCAGCATTGTACTAAGTGATGAATATTGACTCACTAACTTTATTTTTTAACTTTTTAATATGGGAATTTTCAAATATACATACAAAAATAGAGAGAATAATGAATCCATATATACATCACCCAGCTTTAATAGTTTTTATCATTTTGCTATTTGTTTTCATCTGTCCTTTGACTCACTTCTTTTTTTCTCCTGGAATATTTTAAAGACAACATTCATATTCCAGATAACACTTAATTTCCTCCTTAAATACTTTCATTATATCTCTCACAGGTAAAGATGTCCTTCCTACATTCCTTCCTTCCCTCTCCCTCTCTCTTCCTTTCTTTCTTTCCTTCTTTCCTTCCTTTCTTTGAGTTATCATACCCAACATAATTACAATTCCTTAATTATAATAAGTCTATATTTGGTTCCCCATATTGTCTCAAAAATGTTTTTTTCCAGTTGCTTTGTTCAAATTAGGGTCCAAAATATGACCCATGTATTTGGTCATAATGCCTCTTATGTTTCATTTAATCTGTAATAACACTATATCCCTTTTTTGACATCAGTGACTGTTGAAGAAACTGGATCGTATGCTGTAGGATTTTTTACATTCTGGATTTGTCTCCCTGCATCCTTGTCGTGTTGTTTGACATGTTCTTCTATGCCCACAATTTCTTGAATGAGGATTATAAAGTCTAGAGCTTAATTAGATTCTGATTCAGTTATTTTGGAAAAAGATCTTAAAGGTGGTGCAGTACACCAAGAGGCACCTATGATCTGGTAGTTCTAATTTTTATGATGTTAATATTGACTAACAAGGAGGAAACAGATATCCCCAAAAATGGAGTTTAATGAGAAGGAAATATATATATAGATTTATATATTTATTCCATTGTAAAATGTAAAAGATCAGTTTATGATGAAATATTACTTATAGCACATTATAATAAATATTTACTTTGATTTCCAAAACTCAATCAGATTTCTAATCTTATTATCTAAACAATTCTAAATTTCAAACTAAAGCATAATGTGTAATTTTATAGTGTGCATAATTTTAAAAGGACCACCCCTGAGCCACATTTTGCCTACTAAAATATCAGATAAATTCCTGCTAATTAGACAACATATATTTTTATTTACCTAATACAGTATTGCTGAATTATGATAGAATTAATTAATAAGCATCTCTGCAAAGATGAATTAACATGCTTTTAAGAAATACACTATTTCTGTAATGATATCCACAGTTCCTGAAAGATCCTTTTGTCTAATTGGTGAGGAACATATTGTATTCATCCCAGGGATGTCAGTCAGCCTCCAGCTACTGCTGCCTCAGAGTGAAGGCTTCCAGAAGACACACAGTGAAATAACTCAAGGTCATCTTGAAGGCAACCTGTCCAGAAATGCAGAAGTAACGTAGCAGCCATCAAAAACAAAAGTACTCTGGGATAAGGAGCGCTGTAGGGCTCAGGTTGGGGAGGACCCATCAGAAAGGGAGTGATTATTTCAAGAGATGAGTTTAGGATATCGAAGAGTGGCCTCGAGTGATTTGCTATGCAATTGCTAGGAAAAACTAAAGAAGCACCTTCTGGATCATTGAGTTTGTCAGAGTGGAGGCTGTTCAGAGAGAAAGAACTGGATATAAAAGGCAGAACCAAACTGGATTTTTTTCCTAAGAATGTGCCATTTGCTTGATGCACAAAACGGCCATTTATAGTGGCTTCTAACAATGTCAACCTCAGAAACAAAGTTCGATATGTATCTTCTAATGGAAGTTGAGAAGTTCAGCACAGAAAGTAAGGCAGGCAGTCACAAAGGTCAGCTGGACAGAGTTTACTGCCCCACCTTTCTGCCTCTTGTGGCTCCTCGTGGGCCAACACTGTTGATTAGGTCACTGTGCCTGACAAGTTTTCTTAAAAGTGCTTTAGAAATATTCATGGGTTCCCATGGCAAGTGTCCATGAAGTTGATTATAATTTCTTCATTGTCCAAGACCAAGGAAATAAAAACAAGTGTCATTCTCATTTTTGTGTTATTTAAACAACTGCACTGCCATGGTATGAGTAATAAAACTCTACCTCAGGTAAAATGTTAAAATACATCCCATTTTAATGTAAGTCATCATTGGTTAAATATAAAGTATGTATATATGGACTGGGCTAAATAGTAGCTGCTTTAAATGGACATCTTTGTTTATTCCAAATATGCAAATTATAGAGGCTTGTTTTAGAAATCTCATCCTAGTCCATGTAACTTGGAAAGTTCTCTAGAGTAAAAGTTATAGGTGATAGCTATTGATATTAAACTGCCATTGATAGACTGACAAATGCATTTAGGTTAACAATTAAAGATTGTTTGAGTCAGTAATATTGAGAAGTTTTTAATTTCTAATCTGTTCTTATTCTTTACTCAGTTTTGGTTTAGTGAATATATAAAGTAACTTAAAGGTACAAAAAGCCAATTTTTCCCAAACTGTCAGATATCTTGGTATTTTATACTTGCTTGTAATTCTTTCAAAATAAATTAGGTAAGGGGGAAAAAAAACATTTTCAGAAACACATTTTATTACTTTCAAATTGCTAACCTAGAGGGTTTTTTTCTACTCACAATAAAAGCTGTAAAAAGCCATCCTAATATATTTTCCCCATGATTTTGCTGTATAAACATGATTGCACAATGCAAAACCAACAGTTCCCACATGTATGTTGAAAATTGCTGATCTTGTGTTCTTACTGCAGCTAAATGAAATGATAAGAAACCCAGCAGAAGGACATTTCTGGCAGGTGGATCACATCAAGCCAGTATACAGGGGAGGGGGACAGTGCTCCCTGGACAACCTGCAGACTCTCTGCACAGTCTGTCATAAAGAGGTCAGTGAAGCGCACAGACGGCTTTGCTCCATCCTGAGAAATCAAATGAGAAATTGTGCATGCAGGTCTGGATGATTACGTGGATGAATCTATATCCCTGGTCTGAGAACATTTCGTTCTTTTCATCGGCTTACACTTGCCTTTCCTCTCAAGGCCTATGTAAGTTCTCAATCACAGACACAAGAGAAACTGCTTCCCTTTTAATTCATTCTAGGCCCAAGACATTTTCACCACCACCTAGAAAAAAAAATGAATACACCTTACATATTGCACAGTCTCGAAGAGACCCAGATCCTGGGTTTGGTGAATTGGGGCATTGACACATGTTTGCCTGTGGCTAAGGGTGTCCTGAAACATCTGAGGACATTGATAAGTTATATCTAGGACCAACTCAGCTCAACATGTAAAGATTGCTTTACTGGCCAAGGTATGAAACCTATTTATAATACATTGGCACCTCTTTGAGCAATTAATTACCTGTTGCTTAAAATGAAGGGGAAAAACTGACATAGTATTGTTTATCTACCAGGATGAATTTTTAACAGGTAGCCTAGCAAAAAGTAGTAGGATCTACCTGTTGAGATAATCTTAGAAAGAAGCATACATTTGACATGCAACTTCATATCCAACTTTTTTCCTACTTGTTGCAAGATTTAAGCATTTTCCCATGTTCTCCAACCATTCATAATGTATTTATCTAAAATGGCTGCATAATACAGTATTCTATTGAGTAGATCACTACTGTAGTTTACTTAGCCATTCCCATACTGATGAATAGTTAAGTTGTTTAAATTGTTTTGCTTTTATTTATAATGCCACCAAGCACATTTTTTGTAAACAAAACTATTTCCTACTTTTTAAGGTCATTCCTTAAGATAGGTTCTCAGATGTAAAAAAAAAAAAAATCACTGAGTCAAAAGTATTTCGATATTTTTGGCAGTATAGGAATTGACCACCAGACTATTTTCCAAAGGATTTTACTCATTTATGCCCACTAGTGAACAGAGTGCCCATGTGACTGCACCAGTGGGTACTGATATGGTGGGAGAAGAATGGGCTGCTGTTGTTTTGTTTACTAAAGACACTGATTTTTTTAAAACATGCTAATTAATTATACGTATAGTTTTGAGAACTATTTTGATCCTTTGCCAATGTTCATATTGTATGAGCTCTTTATTAGGCTTCTTTTAATATTTTAGATTCCACAATTTCTTTGCAAACATAATGTCATGTAGACAGGTTTTTTGTTTTTGTCTTTGTTTTAGTTTTAGCCTTCGTTTTTCTCCCAGCCTTTTCCACCTGGATCACCTCACATGCACATGGACTTCAGTTGGGGAAAAAAAATCATCTGATTTCTCAGCTGTGCAAATTATTAGTAAATTTAAGACCTATAAGAGAATTAAAAAATAGCCAAAGAAAACACAGCCCCTTCTGTAATTACTTTTTCAGAGTCTCATGAAAAATTTTATTTGTAGGATTAGCAAAAGAATCCAGTTCTGGTCTGTCTCATTTTATTTTCTATATCCTGTCGGTCTCATTTTATTTTTTACATCCACTTTTCTGTTTACTTGGGAATGATTTCTGGGCCCAGAAAATAGGAAGTTAGTGGGCCTTCCACCCACTGCACTCTGGGAAATCCCAAGATGCCTTATGAGCTCCCACTGCAGGAGAAGAATCATGGCTTTCCCTAGTCCCCAAATGAGGGACTTTTTGGTATCATTGGGTAGTAAGACATCCCCCAAAGTTGTGTGTTTTCTCCTCCCAGTGTAATCCTAGTGAACCTAGGACCTCAGGGCACTTTCCAGAGCTGCTGGGACATTCTGCCTTGTGGTTTGGGAACCCCCCTAGTGGCCGAACACTGAATGTAGATTTTTCCAAACTGACAATAAAGAGTTTTTGAGCTTCTATAGCCAGTGCTTTTTTCCTAAAATGTTCCGATGCATATTTTTTTATTTTTAGAGAACTGCCAGACAAGCCAAGGAAAGAAGCCAGGTGAGAAGACAATCTCTGGCATCAAAGCATGGATCAGATATCACACGATTTTTGGTAAAGAAGTAAAGTAGAAAAATACGTGAATGAAAATATGTATATATGAATGGATGACAGACAGTATACATGTGGAAGAATTTAACACAATTTTTTTCCATGTTTAAAATATTAAGAGTAAAAATTTTCAGAACAAAAGTCAGGAATTCAAATTCTGGTTTCATTCTAAGAACTTTTAGTGTTTAAATACCTTTATGAACGTACTTAACAGAAAATGAGATCCAATACTGAACATTTCTGTGGTCTTGTCAATTTCATACAGACTATCAATTATGTTTCTGCAAGGTTTTGTTAAGCTATCGTTTCCCCCAAATATGCCTTAATCATTGTATTGTGCATAGACCGTGTTTGAAAATATACTCTTAATTACCTGAAAAATGCTTCTGAATTGTTGGTTCTGGGCTGTCATAGGTATGAATGGAACATTGCAAAACCTAATGGGAAATTTCGGAGGTAAATCATCATTATGCAGGAATTCTGGGCCAAGCATGACCAGCCTGCTTAGGATTCAAGAGAGACTTGTTCACTAAATGCCTCCAGAATGGGCTGGGGTACACGTTTTAGGTGTTGCCTTTCTTGCTTTATTTCTTAGCCAGTCATCTTTATCCAAAAAAATCCTTTTGTAAATGAACTAATTATGCCTATGGTATTTGTGGACAATTTGGGAGTTCTGAGTAAAGTAATTGTTAAAACTATTAACCACTGAAAACATAAAATGTAAAATGCCACGTAAGCTTATTTTTTAGGTTTTTTTTAAAATGCATAACACTAGGCTTACTGTCAAAACACTTTTTGTCTCCTAGTTCTCATTTCTGTTTTTAAAACTGTCTTATTGAAAGTGTATTTCTGGTATTTCTTTTAAAAAGAAGGATGATAATAAAACTTTACAGGAAAGCAAATCAGATGGTTATATATGTTTAAAATACAATGGTAACATTAAAATGTAATTGGCATTAAAAAGAAAAAAAGACTGGTGATGAAACAAACCCAGGGCTTGATCCTGCAATATGTGAGAATCATGAGAGGGAAGGGTGGAACTACACAAAATACAGGTCCAAGGAAGAATTACTTTCCCCAAAGGGACCTGTTTGTAAATACTATCTAGATGTAAATATCTTTAGTTTGAGCATTTTTAAATTTTAATTAGTGGCTGGCATTTTATAATGTAGAGGACTTGTTTTTAGAAAGAGTATACAGTCTTGAATATTCCTTTCCGAGTTGTTACTCAGTTTCTAACTATTTCATTATATGAGATCAAGTAGTGTTGTTTGTTTTATAAATGAGATTGGGCATTCTTTGGCCTCCTTTCTGCTTTGCTGGTCAGGCTCTTTGCAGTTTTCTGCCTCATTTCCAGGGTAACCTAGGATTCATCAAGGTGGAGAACCAAGAAGCCAGGCAGGCGGCCTTTCCTCCAGCGTGTGGTGTTAGCAAGCAGGGGTTCAGGCTAAGTAGGTCAGATTTGAGGGGAACTTGCTCTTGAGATCAAACTTAGCTGGTAATTCCAAGGATAAAGTTCTCAGATGTAAGAACTGTATGATGGTTTGAAGTGAAATGATCCATGAAGATGGTCTCTCTCTAAGCCAGGTTTCAAAATTCTGACCCATTAAAAACACTATAGGGAACAGTGAGCATTTGCCATAATGACTGGCTCATCCCCATCACTTCGTGACATGTCTTAGAACTTTGTGTCCTGCCTTCCCTTGATTTGATCTGTGTTACTTGTGGGCCACATGGAGATGAAGAGTTCTGGGACTGAAAATAAAGATAGAGATTGATCTAATAACCAAGACCACAGGGCATCTTAGGGAGGCTGTTCTTTTATCTTCACAGTCTGAAAGAAAAGCTACCCTCTATGGATTGCAAACAGGAGGTTGTGCCAGAGGGACAGAGTGTCAGGGCAAGCAGTGGGCCCTGTGTGCAGAAGGAGTGCAAAGGGCCCCCAGGGAAGAACATAGCTGCTGCCGCACAGGAGAGGGAGATGAAGTGAAAAACAGGGGTACGGTGAGTGTAAAGGAAGATGGGCCCCACTCTGAAAAGACTCAGATCGTGTGTTTTGCAGCAACATGGATGGGACTGGAGGTCATTATCCCAAGTGAAATAACGCAAACAGAAAGTCAAATACCACATGTTCTTACTTACACGTAGGAGCTAAACAATGGGTATGCATGGACATAGAGAGTGGAGTAATAGTCATTGGAGACTACAAAAGGTGGGACAATGGGAGGTGGGTGGGGGATAAAAAATTCCCTGTTTGGTACAATGTACACTGTTTGGGTGCTGGGTACACCAAAAGCCCAGATTTCACACTATGCAAATATACCCATGTAACAAATCTGCACTTGTACACCCTAAATTTATAAAAAGAAAACAAAAAGACTCATGGAAGTTAAGAGATGCAGTTTAGGCTGAGAAAAGGAAAAAGTAGGCTCTGAAAATGGGAACAGAACTGGGCAGTGGTAGGTGGGGGATGAATGTGCAACATGGAACTGCGTGTACATATGCCTGTGCTGAGACACGTGGCCGTGCTCTTGCCCGGTGTGGGGAGACAGCTGATTTCTGTGTGCTATGGGGAGCGTGGGGAGGACTTCCTGAGCAGGGTGGGCTCGCACACCCAAACCATGCACACCCAGTGTCAGGCTAGCCAGCCTTCCTTTTCCCCTCACTGAGTGACATTGATCCAAGACATGCTCTGAAGACTAATAAAGTCACTTCCAGAGCCAGGAAGGAGAATTCAGATGGAATTGTTAAAGAAGCCCACTCTCAGTGTTAATTACAGGCTAAGGTACATTTCTTAGGGAGATTTTCCTATGACAAATGAATACCCTTCTACATTTTCTTAACTACGGATGGGAAAAGGATTTTCTGCCCACACATCTTGCTCATAAATCACATCTCTTCTTCAGATTCTTGAAACATTTAAAATGTAGTTTATTCAGAAATAAAAGTATGGGGCACTTTGAATTCTATGTCAAAGAAGTCAACACTCTTGAGTCTTCAGAGTAAAATGGAAAGACCGTGTTTACTTACAGGATACAGAATCATGGCTATCAAACATCAAAAATAAATTGTGCGAATAATATCTCATTTTCTGTTGCATATTATTATCCTGTCTCACATTCCACCATTTATTCTTTTGAACTGGAAAATTGTGGACTAGTCACACTGCACTGATCTATTTGAATGTCCCATCACCAGAAAAAGTCACATCCCCCCTTGAGTTTGTCAGTTACTTTATATTATCAAGGGTGTTTTGCCATCCCTGGTCGTGTACATATTCACCATCGAGAAATGGCAGTGTTATTAAAATGCATTCTAGGTTCCAATGCCTGCTTCTCTGCTTCAGCAGTTTCCCTCTTAGTTCTCTCAAATCACTGACTAGTGTCTTCTCAGGAATGGATACTAGCAATCTTTGAAAACGGCCTATGAACACCTTAAAAATATTGTTACTTACTCCACATTTGTTAAAGCGTTTGTACTTCACTGTCCATCTGCTCTCACACATCTGCCTTGCCTCCAACCAGATGTCATCGTTAGATTGCAGAACCTCCAAACACCTCTGTCCATATGAAGCTAAAGTCTGTTTAGGAAAAATCCCAACATAGTTTTGATTTGGCCTACAAAATGAGCTGAAGAAAGCAGTCTCATGATACCTGAACCTAGCAAGTGCTTGGCATGTACAGTTTACGCATAAACGCCACACACACAGCCCAATCTTATTGGTTGTAACTCTGGATTGCTATGCTTCGGCTTTAGAGCCACCTGTGCAATTCTGCAAAATGTTTTACCTGCTTTCCACATAATATTTCCTTACAGAACTATGACTTAACTTATGCCTTGGCTTTCATCAAATGGATATTTAAAAGAGCATACATGAAACATTGTGACTGTTTCGTGTTTATTCTTGTTCTTATTCTGTTGAAATCTGCTATTAGGAGGTGTAGGGAAGATAATTACCAATGCCTCTCTCCTCACATCAAACTGGGAACCAGTTGAGAAATGAGACACAGGAGTCAGAGAGATGGAATTCACAGTGTCAATTTCAAGGTTCATAAAGTAGGATTGGAGATCATGGCAGGGATCTGCAGCCCCAGTCAAGCTAACACTTGGGACCTCCATGTCTAGTTGGGACCCTGGGGCAGCCCCCCTACAGGAAAGCAGGAGTCAGTCTATCCTGGAGGACAAGCACCCTCACCCCTAAACCAGCCCCACAGTCACTTGGCTTCATCTTGGGGACAATGAGAGAAGGATCCCCAGGCCTAACTTTAGGGTCTGTGTCCTCAGAACATAAAAGTGGTCTGTCCTGTAGACAGGCTGATGAGAAAGAGAAGGGCCAGGCGTTTTCATCCTCCATGGCTTCTCCTAAATTCACCAGTGGGATAAGTCACTCTGCCTCCTTCAGGGAGGAGGGAGTAAGGGGGCAGAGAGAGGCCAAAAGTTTCTTCTTTTAGCAGAACATGAGGTGTGAGGAATGTTTCATGTTTCATTACTATATTCCATCTTTCTTATGTAGCACAATGACAAAATCAGGTCCTAATGAAATACCATTGCTCAAATGTTACCCTGTCCTTGTGAAGAACTAGGTGTTCACTAATTCTTAAACTCCCCATGGACATTAGAACCATCTGCCACCCTGACATCAATGCCTGCCCTTTCTCCATCTCAGTGTGCATCTCTGAGACCCATTGAGTACCCTGTGCCTGGTATCGCTTATAAGAATAACTCCCTGACTTAGGGAGTGCTGTATTCCAGTGTGGTTTCACATCAGTCGATAAGTAGAGGTCAATCATTTGATTTTGTTCAAATAAACTCTACCAAAATGTTTTCTTTTTTTTTTAAACATAATTGTGAATTATGACCACTAATTATAATTAACTACAAACATACTGAGTTTCTAGACCAGTGCCATCCAACAGAAATATAAGCCACATATATAATTTTTATTGTGGTAAAATATATATAACATAAAATTTACCATTTTAATCATTTTTAAGTGTACAGTTCAGTGGCATTAAGTACATTCACACTGTTGTATAATAATCATCACTATCCATCTCCACAACTTCTTCATCATCCTATGCTGAAACTATGTGCTCATTAAATAATAACTTCTTCCCCGGTCCTTGGTAACCACCATTCTACTTTCTGTCACTATGTAATTGACTACTCTAGGCACCTCATATAAGTGGAGTCATATGGTATTTGTCCTTTTGCATTTGGCTTATTTCACTTAAGCATTATGCCCTCAAAGTTCATCCATGTGAAAGCGTGTGTCAGATTTCCTTCCTTTTCTAAGTCAAGTGACATTCCATTGTATGTATGTGCCACATTTTGACTATCCATTCATCTTTACATGGACATTTGGGTGGTTTCTACCATTGAGCTGCTGTGAATAATGATGCTATGAACATGAGTATGCAAGTATCTGTTGGGGACCCTGCTTTCACTTCTTTTGGGTATGTACCCAGAAGTGGAATTGCTGAAACAAATGATAATTCTATGTTTAATATTTTGAGGAACTGCCATACTGTTTTCCACAGCAACTGCAACATTTTACATTCACACCAGCAATGCACAAGACTTCCAATTTCTCCACATCCTCACCAACACTTTTTGTTTTCTGTTTTTATGGTAATAGCCATCCTAATGGATATGAAGTAGTATCTTATTATGGTTCTGATTTGCATTTCCCTAATGATTAGTCGTATTGAGCATCTTTTCATCTCCTTATTGGTTATTTGTATATCACTGTTGAAGAAATATCTTTTCAAGTTCTTTACTCATTTTCGATTGGATTTTTTGCTTTTGTTATTGAGTTTTAGGAGTTCTTTATATATTCTGGATATTAGTTTCTTATCAGATATGTGATTTGTAAATATTCTCTCCCATTCTATGGATTGTCTTTTTAATCTGTTGAGTGAAATTTACACAAAAGTTTTAAATTTTTTATGAAGTCCAGTTTGCCTCCATTTTTTTATGTTGCCTGTGCTTTTGCTGTCAGATCTAAGAATGATCTGACAAATGATTTGCCAAGTCCAACATCATGAAGACTTTCCCCTATGTTTTCTTCTAAGAGTTTTATAGTTTTAGCTCTAACATTTAGGTCTTTGATCCATTTCATGTTAATTTTTGTATATGGTATTAGCTAAGAGCCTAACTTCATTGTTTTATGTGTGGATATCCAGTTTTCCCAACAGCATTTGTCGAAAGGACTGTCCTTTCCCCTTTGAATGGTCTTGACACCCTTGTCAAAAATCATTTGACCATATTAGTGAGGATCTATTTCTGGGCTCTCTATTTGATTCCATTGGTCTTGTATGTCTATCTTTATGCCAATACCACACTGTTTTGATTATTGTCTCTTTGTAGTAAATTTTGAAATCAGGAAATGTGAGGCCTCTGACTTCTTTTTAAGATTGTTTTTGGTATTTGGGGTCCCTTGGGATTCCATATGAATTTTAGGATGGATTTTTCTATTTCTGCAAAAATATCATTGGGATTTTGATAAGCATTGCATTGAGTGTGTAGAAGTTGAATAGTATTGACATACTAACAATATATAGACAACCTACAGAGTGGGAGAAAATATTTGCATGCTATACATCCAATAAAGGGCTAATAACCAGAATCTACAAAGAACTCAAGCAAATCATCAAGGACACATCAAACAACCCCATTAAAAAGTGGGCAAAAGACATGAACAGAAGCTTTTCAAGATAGACTAATGGCCAATAAACATATGAAAAATGCTCAACATCTCTAATCATCAGGGAAATGCAAATCAAAACCACAATGAGATATCACCTAAGTCCAGTGAGAATGGAGTTTTTTAATCAAAAAGTCCCAAAACAACAGATGCTGGCGTGGATGCTGAGAGAAAGCAACACTCATACACTGCTGGTGGGACTGCAAAGTAGTAAAACCTCTATGGAAAGTAGTATGGAGATTCCTCAAAGAAGTAAAAGTAGACCTACAATTTGATCCAGCAATCACACTACTGGGTATCTACCCAAAGAATAAAAAGACATTTTATTAAAAAGACATTTGCACTCAAATGTTTATAGCAGCACAATTCATAATCACAAAGTTGTGGGAACAACCCAAGTGCCCATCAAAACATGAGTGGATTAATAAAATGTGGTATATGTATACCATGGAGTTCTACTCAGTCATAAAAAAATGGTGAACTGATACTTTTTTTAACAATCTGGACATCATCCTTTTAGGTGAAGTATTGCAAGAATGGAAAAACAAACACCACATGTACTCACTGCTAAATTGGAACTAGTGACACTCATGCACATATGGTAGTAAAATTCAACGGAAACCAAGCAGGTGGGAGCGGGGATGAGGGGTTAGGTAAATTCACACCTAACGGGTACAGTGTGCACTATCTGAGATGGGCACACTTGTAACTTTGACTCAAACTGTACAAAAGCAATTCATGTAACCAAAACATTTGTACCCCTGTAATGTTCTGAAATTTTTAAAAATTAAAAATAAAGTAAAATGTAACAAAATATAGAATTCAGTTCCTCGGTCTCAGTAGCCACACATGACAACAGCTACTGTATTAACAGCACAACTCTAAACACCCACCTCCCAAACAGGAGATTTGTGAGATAAGGTTTGCTTTGCTTTTATTTTCTATTCTTTACTGAAGGGTGTTCTGTTTCTTGTTTTTTTAAAATGCCCACTGGGTTAGGTTGGGCCCTTCCCATGCATGGCAAGCATGCAATTTGTAGAAGGATGGGAAGTTGCTGTCAAAACAGAAGCCTCCACAGGGAATCCCTCTATCCCTCTTAGAGACTACCCCTCTACATGTGAGTGCGTGGCTATATCCTCCCGGCAGAAGGTTCCAGCAGGGATGGGAGTGCACGGTCATTTGGTACTTGTCTGTGTTCTGGAAGCAGCAATGCTTTCATGCTCAATGCAGCAAGGAGCCTGCTGCTTCTGATAAGAACAGTGTTGGCAGCAGCTTCAGCTTCATTTTACAGCCCTGAGAAGTTCTGCCTGTGTGTGGGGGGGGGGTTCGTGCTGCCAACATCCATGCGGTGGAATGCCAGCTACCTCAAGGAAGTCGTTTTTAATAGAGCTGATTGAACAAGACAAAGAGGACTTTGCATTTTTTAGGTTTTAATTTTTTTAAGACGACTAGCACAAGATGGTAAGCCCCAGGAAATGCAGATTGCAGATACATCACTATGTACACTAGAGAAACTGTATGTGCATAAAGAGTCACCCCCGATTGTTCACGGAGCTCTGTTTGTAACAGCAAAAAGTCTGGACAACCCAAATGTTCTTAACAGAAGAATGGATACATTGGATACAGTCATACAATAGAATACTATACGGCTGTGAAAATGCAGTTACGTTATGTACATCAACGTGGGCGATGTCACAAACAGAAAGTATAATACAAACAAGTCAGGAAGAACACATGCTCTGTGATTTCATTTATATGAAGGTTAAAAACATGGAAAACTTGATAGACAATGTATTTTTTAGGAATACATCATATGTGGCAAAATATAAAGAGAAGCAAGACACTACTTAACAGAAAACTCAGAGGGTGGTTCCATGCTCTGGGCGAGAGGAAGGAGCATGAGATCGAGGAGGGACCACAGGCTTCTTTAAAGATACAGCCATGCCCTAAACCAGCTTTCAAGTCTCAGTGATCGTGAGCATTCTGTATACCTTCTAGCAAACCCAGAGTTGGAAATCTGAAGTATTTCATAATAGACATAGTACTTAGCTTAGGTGAAAGAAATTAAAGTAAAACTTTTCTACTGACTCATCCACATATGCAATTAATTAGTCAGATGTCATGTAAGGGTTTGATGGATTAAAGAGCAATGTAAATAAAACCTGGCCCCTGCCCTTCAGGGATTTGCCGAGTAGATTTAGAGAGCTTGGCCATCTGTGGCACAATGTATCCTGACAGCTGCAGGGGCCTCCTCTGTGCAGGCAGGAAGCGATTCATTAGATCAGCGAGCACAAAGGCTCTGAAGGATTAGGAAAGTGTAGTGGGGGGTGGCTCGCGCCCACGTGGGGGTGTCTGAGGAGTGGGCCTGACCGGTGGGTAAACTGGATGATTAGTTTGAAATGGCAGGATTTCAAATACATGCTTCCCCCATTGTGTAGTTTTACTGACTTCAGCCCTGAATCTTAGGAGTTCTATGGCAAATAATAGACTTCATATCCCCGTTTTGCCACTGGAGGAATTGAGACATTTTCCTGCTTACCCGGTTCAGAAATACTTGGTGGCATAGAAATAGCCCAGAGAGCACTGGGGGGGAGGGGGGTTATACTTCGCTTTGTTCTCTCCGAGTGTCCTGGCGTTTAAGGGCTGAGCATGCTCACCCTCCGGAAATGCAGGTCTCCCTGGACGGCGCTGGATTCCAGCCCTGCTGGGGGGCATCATTTTGGAGTCGACTCCATTATTTTATAGATAACTTTTTCGTCCAGCATCCAATCCCACTTCCCCCAAACCCTCACTGCTTCTGAGCAGCCACGGGCCAGGCCCTTGTGTCCAGCAGATAACATCTTTATAGGTATGTCGCTGGCAAGCTCATGAGCACGTGGACCTTTGAAAGGAAACTTATCAGGATAGCTCAGGAACAAAACACCAATTCCAATTCTCAGCAGATGCCATTTATAAAATTCCTACTGAGGCATCTGCTCTATGGACTGTTCCATCGATCTGAATTAACAGAGTGACCAAATGAATTGTCACAGTTCATCGACATGATCTCTCCCCTCACTTGTATTATTCTATTTTTATAGTTACTTTCATTAGAAAGAAACCTATTGTTTCTAGTAAACCTGAGATGGATGGCGAATATCAAACTTAACAACTTAGGATGTTCTCCCAAAGAGTCTTCTAATTGTTCTTCTGAAAAATGAGGGAGCATTTTATCCCTAACTTCCTTCTCTCCCTTCCCATGACAAGGCACAGAATTGTAAGCACAGATATAAATATCTTTCAGCTGATTAAATGGTGTCCTGCCAAAAGCAGATTTGTTTTGAGTCTTGGATGATCTTCTAAAGGAGAATGGTCTTTCTTTAGATGCCTGCATGGAAACCCAATAACAGTTTCTAGTTTTTAGAGAAGGGAAACAAAGGAATTATCTTCCTGCCGAAATCAAGAAATTGAGGTCCAGAGAATCCCTATGGGGGGCCAGCTGATAGCCCCTGGTTAGAATTTGGCGTTTTCTCAACAGCATGTGTAAAGCAGTCCAGCTCAGTCACGATGAATCATGAGGTCTAATGCAACCTTCAGAATGAAATCCTGCAAAGGAACGTAACTATTCCCATCCTCTCTCCAAATTGGTGTATGTTCTCAAAGCTCAATTTTGGGATAATCTGAACAAGCAAATCCTTATTCCTCACCCAGCACATTCCCGCCTGGCAGGAGCTGGGAGCCAGCGTGGGGAAGGCTGTGTTGCTCTGAGCGTCAGGAGGACACAGGACTGTAGCGTTCAGTCCCTTTTGCTCTTCTGGGTGCCCAGTTTCTCATCCTGATGGTGAGCCCAGGCCTGTGTCCATGGAAGTGGCATACCATTCTCTTATTGTCTGTCAGGAGCCTCCTGTGGAAGAATGCCTGGCTGGAGTTTCCCCCAGAAGCCTGCTCATTTCACAGACTCTGAGTGTTGAGAAATATGACTGAGGAATTAATGAGATGTGGCTCATAAGACCATTATTTTATTG
>VBSM01003200.1:12655656-12666244 GCA_008086735.1 Cheirogaleus medius
CTACCTCTTAGAAGTTAGCCCCTGAAAGACTTTGTACCTGTTTGTTCACCTAGAATTTCAGGGGTCCTCAAACTTTTTAAACAGGGGGCCAGTTCACCATCCCTCAGACCGTTGGAGGGCCGTTGGAGAGTGCGGCACACATTCTACACATGCGCACTGTGGGCCAGGGACGAGTCGGCTGCTAAGCAGGACAGGCAGCGGCGGCAAAAACACCCAGTGAGCTGGATAAATGTCCTCGGTGGGCTGCATGTGGCCCACAGGCCGTAGTTTGAGGACACCTGACCTAGATAGATTAGAAGCCCCTTGAGAGGACTTTTGACCCTAACCCACTACCTGTATCCCCTAGCAACTGCATTCCCTGATATGCAAATATGTTACCCTGACAACTGGTAATTGATGTCTGTGATTATAAAAACCTGTATGAATCTGACCATATTGCTGGCATTTATGGAGATACGCCAGTCTCCTAAGTACCCCACTGTGTTATATCTGATCTTTTTTTATATATATAAAACTATAAACTATACCTTAGTCTCTGTGTATTCTTTTATTTCTCTCTGTTGCCTATCAATTTCCTATCCTCTGTGGCAACCTCTATCTTAGGGACTTGGCTTCGTGGGGAGAAATAGCTAATCTCCTCGTGGGCCTGCCTCAACTACTCTCCCCCGCACCTGAGATCTCCTGGCAGGATCTCTGACCACCCCCCTAGATGTTGAAAAACGCTGCTGGGAAGGTCTTTTGCTGGGAGGGCTCATTAAGTCCTTCTGGGGGGTCAGCCCCAATCTTTGCATAAATACCTTCCTGTGGATATTGTCTCTGAAGGATGAATGTATCCCAAAAGGAGGCCACTCTTTCCTTAACTCCAAAAGACTTCCAGCTCTTTTCCTTTCTCTGTGCAGCTGCAACCTAATTAAACTGTGAGCAACCCGGTAGTCCACATGCGAAACAAGTGGTGCACACTATCACTTTTTCCAGTGCTTGCCTACCTGTAACTCTCAGAGAAAGTAGCATCCATGTACCTGCACAGCAACAGGCCCAGGTAATACCCTCCCAGGGCCACACCTCCAGCCTGCCTTCCCCTAACGCACCCTCCACCCAAGTAGTGACCACAAAACACCAGGTGAGCATTTTCATGCATTTCCTTTGTGAATCACCTTAGGATACATAATACTAGCTGCCAGTCAGTGGGGGAAAAAATTCAATAGCTTAACACAGTAAAGGTTTCTCTTTCACCTCCAAGGTTGTCATGCTGGGTAAGAGGGACAGGAGAGGCCTGTGGCCCTTGACCATCTGGTCCCTTTCCCTCACAGGCCATTGCGCTAAAGCCCCCATTGCCAGAGGGAGTTTCTGTGAGCTCAAACTCTCTGCCACACTTAGGGAGTGTTTTGTAAACTTTTCTACCCAAGTTCAGTACCCCCAATGGCAGAGAAAATGGACTAGCCCAAAGGGAGCCCAACAAGTGCGCACTTTCAACAGTGTAGGCGGACTTTGCACTTTGTTCCTTGTTACACCCATGTTTCAGTATCAAAGTCTTTTTTGCGACTATCAGTGGAAAATGCCACCAATCCCTTGGCTCCAGGGAAGATTCGGTGACAGTGGCATCAGTCTCAGCACCCGGGTGGACTGAGGAAGGGCAGCGTGCAGCAGTTCCATCTTCGGGCTGTTTTCTTTCTCTGCCTGGAGTCTTGCTGTTTTGAAAACCCAAACTCCAGCAAGTACATGGTTACAAATAGCAAGTTTTCTCTCTGCTTAACCACTTCGGTACCAGCGTCGACTATGGTCGACAGCCACAGATGAACGTGCACAGCGACTTTAGCCGACAGCCGTGATATGACTTTTCTAATTTTTCATTTATCAAAATAAAATTGTGAACATTTAAAAATGACGTAATGAAAACATATATGTATATGTTACCTATTCTGATTTACATTACAAGTAAAGCTGCCTGTAAAGTAAAACAACCTTTCAGTGCTTTAAAGCTTTCTTCATCGCACAAGAGCAAAACGGACTCGTCGTCAATGCACAGCACAAACTACCATGTGGACTATGCGTGCCGGCTGTGGGCAAGGCTTCGCGGCCGGTGAGCGCCGTGCCAAAGTGGTTAAAGATCTAGTCCAAAATAATTACTGAGAGAAAGTCCAATTTGTCAAACAGGTGGCAGTGTCTCATTTTCAGGGTCCTCCCAAAGACATTCCTGCAAGTGGGTCTGATGCTGAAAGGTTAAATCTCTGCCATGTGGCCGAATCACCTACAGACCATCTGTCATTATTTTAGGGAAATGGTTGTTAAAAGGATTTTTTGATAAAGATTGATGACTTTGCTAAATGTTCATGTAAATGAACTAAGAATCTTAAAATAGTACCATTCACAGTCATAAACATCCTTTCTTTATTGTGCAATGTATGTGTGTGTGTGTGCGTGTTTAAGGCATAAAGAGCAAAACTGCGTTATACAAAAGTTCCCATAGATTGCAATTGGCTCCCTTCTCCTCCCAAGCCATAGCTAAAGCTTTTATCCTCTGTGGGAAAATTGGAGACACAGAGGGGAGGACAAGGTCAGGTGACCAAAGGGCAGACAATGCATGAAGTGGAGGGAGAGAAGGTGGGACTCTGCATTCCCTGATCCTCCCTGCCTGATCTCTTCAAAGTCCCACTCAGTCATAGGATCCAGAACTGTCCCCACCAGGATGTAAGCCAGCGTCTGGCCTGCATGGCTCAGCCACGTTTGGATCTCACAGCCAGACCCCAGGGCCAGGCCAGCAAGCTGACAGGCTTGCTGCAGCCACTGCACCGGGTGCTCAGCAATGCAAACGCTTCCTGTGGGATGGCAACTTCTAGTTCCCCCTTTAGGATATAAAATTATAGCATTATTTAAAAAGAGTAAAGTGAACAGCAATATACCTACCACTTAGCTTAAAAACAGAATAGTCCCCGTACCTTTAAAGCCTGTCCACGCCTCCCTAATTACATCCTCTTTCCTTCCCCACGACAGAACCACTCTCCGGAATCGTGTGCAAAGCAGGGAATTCCTGCTTTTCTCGATGGGAGCACTACCTATGCGCATATTCCTAAACAATTTATTGTTGAGAGTTGCCAGATTTTGACCTTTTAGATAAATGAAATCATGCTGCATGTGTGTCTCCGTGGCATGCTCCTTCCACTCGGTTTTATGTCTGTAATCACTGTTCTATGGCTATACCACAGTGTAAGTATCCTTTCCACTGTCAAAGGACATCAGAGTTTCCGGTGTGCGGGTTTTATAAAGTGCTGCTATGAACGTTCTTGTTCAGATCTCCTGGTGTCCATGAGTCAGAATCACTTGCTGAAACACAGAGCTCCGCCCCGGCCCCAGAGTGTCTGGCTCCCTAGGTCTGGGTGGCTGGGGAATTTGCATTTCTGACATGTTCCCAGGTGATACTGATGCTACTGGCCTGGGGACCACACTTTGAGAACCACTGCCTTAACCTACATACCAGGAGCAGAGTTACTGTGTTGTACAGTATGTACTTATTCAAACTTTATTAGGTAACGCAAAATTATTTTGCAAAGTTATACCAATTTGCACGCTTGCCAGCAATGGGCAGGAGTTCCTGTTGCTCGAAATCCTTGTCAACACTTGGATATTGTCTAACTTTAAAATTTGTGCCCATCTGGTATGTGTGAAATGGTGTCTCGTGATTTTGATTTGCATTTCTTAAATTGTTAATGAGGTTGAACAACTTTTCCTAAGTGTTTTGCTCATTCTTATTTCCTCTTCTGTGATAAACTTGTTCATATCTTTTATGCCTGTTTTGCTATTGGGTTTTTAGTCTTTTCTTACCGATTCGAGGGAGGGATTTTTTAATCTGTTCTGGACACTAATCCACGTTGGTCGTAGATGTGCAAATATCTTTTTCTAGTCTGTAGCTTGTCTTTTCACATTCTTTATGGGCTTGATGAACAGAAGCCCTTAATATTAATGTGGTCAAATGTACCAGTCTTTTTCTTAATGGCTCATGTTCTTTGTGTTTCCTTTATGGTTCATATTCTTTTATATTTAGACTTCCATACTCTGAAATTTTAAAGCTCCTTTCCCATATTGGGTTCTAAATGTTTTATGTGTTTGCCTTTTACATAAGAGTATTTACTCTGCCAGAAATTGATTTTTGAGTAGGGAGTGACATAGGGCTCCAATTTCATTTATTGTCCCTCTTGGGATACGAGGATAACCTCTTGGCTAATCACAGTTTATTGACTATCCCATCTTTTCACCACTGCTCTGCTTTGCTGTCTCTGTGAGAACCCAAGCTTCCTTATAGGCGTAGGTCTGTTTCTGAACTCGCCATCTGTTCTAGTGGACTACTTTAAGTCAGCTCCATACCTTTTTTGTTAAGTTTTGTTTTTAATTGACACATAATTGTACATATGTATGGGGTACTTTGTGATGTTTCAATACATGTGTACGTTGTGTAAAAATCAAATCAGGGTATTTAGCATATCCATCACCTCAAACATTTATCATTTCTTCATGGTGAGAACATTCGTAATCCTCTCTTCTAGCTATTTTGAAATACACAGTACAATATTGTTAACTATAGTCACCCTACCGTGCAAGAGAACACCAGAACTTATTCCTCCTGTCTGTAGCTTTGCACCCATTGACCCATCTCTCCCTCGCCCCCTCCCCTCCCCATACTATCCTACTCTCCTTCTTTGAGGTCAGCTCCTTTAGCTTCCGCATGAGGGAGATCACGCAGTATTTGTCTTTCTGCACCTGCTTATTTCACTTAGCACAGTGTCCTCCAGGTTCATCCATTTTGTCACAGATGACAGGATTTCATCCCTTTTTTGGCTGAATAGTATTCCATGGCGTATATGTATCACATATTTTTAATTCATGTGTTGATGGGCACTTAGGTTGATTCCATATCTTGTGTATTATGAATAGTGCATCAATAAACACGGGAGTAAAGATAACTCTTTGACATACTGATTTCATTTCCTTTGGGTATATGCCCTGTTTGGGGATTGCTGGATCGTATGGTAGTACCACACTCTTTTAACTAGTAGTGCATTATGATAAGTCTTAATATCTCACAGAGTGATATCCACTATCTTACTGTTCTTCAAGAATAGCTTAGAGCAGGCGTGGTGGTGTGTACATGTAGACCCAGCTAATAATACTTGGAGGCTGAGGTGGGAGGATTGCTTGAGGCCAGTGGTTCAAGGCTGCAGTAGGCTATGATGACACCCCTGCACTCCAGCCTAGGTGACAGAGTGACTCTGTCTCTACAAAAAAAAAAAAAAATAGAATAGTTGGGTTGTTCATGGCTTTTAGCTCTTCCATATACATTTCAGATTCAACTGTTCTAGTTCCACCAAAAAACAAATGGAACAAATAACCCTTTTGGGATTTTGTTTGGAATTATATAGGTCATTGGGGTGGGATGGATGTCTTTGTGGTACCTGATACTGTGTCTTTCTATACAAGAATAATGGCATATTGACGTTTTCTCTCCATTTATGTCTTTTAATTTTTTTCAACAAAGTTTCATGATTTCCTCCCTTAAAAGCTTGCATATCTTTTGCCAAATTTATTCCTAGTCTTCTGTTGTAAATTATATCTTTTTTAAAAATTAAAATCTGCATAGTATGCATTTAAAAAGATTTAAAATATTTTTTCCAGTATTTCAGTGGCTGTGGGTCTGGTTTTTCAGAGTAATTAGAATGCCGTTTTCTTTCTCTACCTTCAAATTTATTTTAAATAGATTGATTTTTGTCATATGCAATAAAAATATCAATAGCTCTCCCCATGTCTTATGGAGACAGTTTAAACTTGAAAATATATCTCCTAATTAAAAATCTATCTCCTAACTCAGGTCTATGGCCATTTTGACAACTTCTATCCTGAGAAGCGACCCAACGTAGCTTTTGTCTTTTCTCTCCATCAGAACACACAGAAGGGAGGACACGTTAAGTGGGTAGCAGAGGAATGAGGTCATTCATAATTTCCATGTAACACAGTTCTATTAAAAAGTAGTCCTAGAAAACCAAAATGACAAAATATTGATAATAGGTGAACCTGATAAAGGATTTATAGGACTTCTTTGTACTTACTATTCTTGCAACTTTCTAAGTTTGAAATAACTTTCAAGTGAAACCTTAAAGAGAAACCCTCAGGAATAACTAAAGTCTTGAGGAGAGCCATGCCAGAGCAGCTGTCACACCTTCTGAAGGATTTTCCATTCGTGGCCCTCCCAAGAGGGCAAAGAGCATGTCACACCCATGAACATTTCCCAGTCCCAGTTGATGGGCCAGTGGCTCCAGCTTGCGACCAACAGTCTGGATGAAAAGATGAAGCGGCCGACCACGCGCTCGGCCAGGGAACTGGGAGAGGAGAGGGTGCACTGGCGAGAGCGGGGCTGGGTGGGAAGGTGCCGGGGTGGAGAGGGGAGAAGCTGCTGTGTGGCCCTGAGCGAGCTGGAAGTGCCGGGGATGGAACTATGGAAGAGGAGAGCAGCCGCTGGTCCTGGGACACAAAGCGTGTCACTTAGAGCCAAGTCACATTCACAGTCATGTGCGAGGGTGAGAAGCCGTGAACTCCTGCAGCTTCGGTGCTCCAGAGCTGACCCAAGTCCCAGTCCATCCTCCAGGCTCAAGACTCCACGCGGCCAGTTTCCTTTCGTGGCTCTCACTGCTCCCCGCGGATCCTTCCTTGAGCTGGTGGGTCTTTATTCCTTGCAGTTGCAAGAACCCAACGAAGTCCCTCTAACCAATAATTTCCCTGCAAAATTAAAAACTGTAAGTGACCTTTAATGATTCTGTAAATACAAACCAACAGCCATTTATAAAGTTCTGCCACTAGATGCTACATTATATTCATTGTGTATAACCATGTCACTAACCAACCAAAAATTGGAAAACCACTCTTCTATTTATTTATTTATAGACAGAGTCTCACTCTGTTGCCGGGGCTAGAGTCCGGGGCGTCAGCCTAGCTCACAGCAACCTCCAACTCCTGGGCTCAAGCGATCCTCCTGCTTCAGCCTCCCGAGTAGCTGGGACTACAGGCGCACATCACAACGCCCGGCTAATTTTTTCTGTTTTTAGTAGAGACGGGGTCTCGCTCTTGCTCAGGCTGATCTGGAACTCCTGACCTCAAGCCGTCCTCCTGCCTCGGCCTCCCAGAGTGCTAGGATTACAGGCTTGAGACACCAGCCCCACTCTTCAATTTAAAACCATCCTTTTATTAACTTTCTTCTTTTCCTTTTCAAGCCTTCTATACAGGGCCTATTGTTCACAAAGACCTTATTGTTCCCCCCAGAAGGGCAGGTGCTGGTCAGCGAGATTCACCCACTATCCTTCCCACCTGCAGGCACTGTCTGAACCCACGTGTCAGCCATACCGCAAAGGGCCTCGTGTCGTGGTGGCCACATGCTACATCCTAGACCTGCAAGTGAGTGGTGCCGGCCCCTCTGCCGGCTGCTCTTGCAGCCCAGCTGTGCTTGTCACCTTGCTGGCACTTCCCATCAGTAACCGCGAGGGCCCATCTGATGCTCACAGGCATCCTCAGCGCTGCCCTCTGCGCGGTGGCTGGAGGAGGGCGGGAACACCTGCACCCGCAGGGGCGTCTCACTGGGATGAGTGTTAAATGAGCCAACGGGCTGTGTTTCCAACTGGGCTCCACCAACTTTTCTCCCACCCGGAGTCTGAGGATGGAATCTTAGAGGTCTTTGAATTCTGCAGTCCTTTTAAAAGTGTTTTTTTCATTTCCTTGATCGTCTATACAAATGACTACCAGCTCTTCTGGCTCTTCTGAAGACTGAGGTGCCACATTTACAGGTGATATGCCTATCACCTGCTGAGAAGCGATCCAAAGATAAAGCGGGAACTGCGAAAAGCTGTCCCTTGAAGAGGCAGCGTACATTATTCATGCTTGAAAAACTCTGAATTAGCTTATTTAACTGTGAGAAAACTACCTGCTCTAAGAGCATATATAATTCGGATATTCGCAAAGGTCTCAGATGAAATCTTCATTGCGGAGGGTCACCTCTCTCCTGACTCTGGCAGGATTTTTGGTTGAATTCTTTCCATTATGACTGAGGCTGGAGTCCTTATTGAACTCCTGCCAGCAGCCCCCAGGCGCCTGGAGGTGGGTTTGCTCGACACCAGCTCCCGGGACATGCCTAGGCATCTGAGAAACACACAGAAGCAACATGCGTGGCTCCCAACCAGATGGCCAGGCCTGAAACTACTGGCCTTTGTGGACAGGTTTGTTTTGCTGCAGGCGGCACTCAACCACCTTCCCACGTCACACCCAGCCCAGCCACAGGAGGGCCGGGAGGGAGCTTTTCACACTTACTCAAAGCCATTTGCTCTCCTGGGCTTGACCCACGGCAGGACTCTGCCTCCCACTCAGAGCCTAAGAAGAGAGGTCGTTGCTTGCGGTTGTTTTTCCCCAAGTAACAAGAGGAGGAAAGGAAAGCAGAGTATTCCTCGGCTCCAGGAACCTGGTGCAGAGGAGCCGCCTGCCCCGGGATGAGGCGGGACAGGGTGTCCCCACCCGCATCAGAGGTGGGAGCCCCGGATGGGGACAGGCTCAGCTTGGCAGGACGGACCTCCCGCTACCGGGCCTCTCCCTGACGTCGTGACTTCAGGCCCAGAATAGTTGAGAACGTCTGGGAAATTCACACTCTAAAAATACTTCCTTGTTTCATGCAGTCAAGATAACGCAAGAGAGCGACAGTGGCTTACTAAGAATGCGGTTCCCTCGTTATGTAACGCGGGCAAAAATAAAGTGTTCTGGGCCAACACCGGGCTGGGAGAGGGATGTGAAGAAACAGCGCGGACAAGTCGTCATTTCCTCAAGCTGTGGCGTGGCCGGAGAGCTTGGTGTGGCATCGTGTGTCCTCAGGGCTGACCGGCCCCTGGCGCAGGTGTCAGTAGAGGAGGGGGCAGCAGGGCGTACCCCCCCCTTCCCCGGCAGCAGCAGGACTGGAGACTCCTGGGCGCAGCGGGGGACAGGGTCACCTCCTGCAGACACCGTCCCCTGCGTGGCACATACTGGGAAGGGCACATCGCTCCCGCCACGGGCTGCGTGTTGGCAGATCCCCCTCACGACAGCAGCTGGCCCCTCAGGGTCACAGGGACACCGTGGCTCACCGCCCACCTCCAGCCCTTCACCGAGTCCTGCTGATGTCACTTGCTCAGTCCCTCCCCCCATGGTCACTACTGTAGGTCAAGGCCACCGCCAGTGCTCGCTGGGCTCACTGTGGTGGCTTCCCAGCGGGTGTCAGTGGAGTCTTGCTCCTCTTCATTGCAGACCTTTCAGAGCGTCTCCGCCTTCGCGGAATAAGGTCCAAACCCAACAGTCTACGCAGGTCTTCCAGACGGGCCGCCCGGCGTCCCCATTCTCCCCCCTCTCTGCCTCTGTGCAGGTCACTCCCGCCATCTCCCAGCCTTGCCCGCCAAAGCCCACGAAGCCTTTGGATGAAACTTCCTTCTGTGACCCAAGGAGGGGCAAAGGGATGAAAAGAGGACAGGCCATTTGGTGAGACGGTAGGAGACCTAGGGGATTTGAGCGGTTCTCTCTGTGGACACTGGAGAGCCAGATGTGTCCTCACGTTAAAACGGTGCTTGTATCCCACAACGCATCGTTCCGTCATCCGTAGCGGTGCCACTTAGTACAGCTGAACAACTTGTCATTATTAAATGTAATAAATATTATCTTAATTTTTATAACAACCTGTTGGGTACTTATTTGTGTCCCCCTTGGGCACAGGAGAAAACGGAAGCTCAAAGAGGTGAGGCGACAGCCCAGCGTGTGTGGCCGGCTAGGGAGGCCGGGGTTGGAAAGTGACCTACCCGGAGCCAAGGCCTGGGCTTCTGCGCTTCAGGCCCCGACCCAGCCCCGGGACAGCTGGGCGTCCCCAAAGGCTGGATGGGCTTTTGAATGCGGCTGTTATGGGTTGGATTGGGCCCTCTCCACCCCCACAAAAAACGTGGAAGCCCTGACCCCCAGTACTTCAGAATGCGACCTTGTTTGGAAATAGGGTCACTGCAGAAGTCATTAGTTGAAAGAATGTCACAGGAGAGTAGGGTGGGCCCTAAATCCTACAGGACTGGTGTCACGAGAGAAGAGACACACAGGGAGAAGGCCCGTGACCACGGAGGCGGCGATGGGGGCGCTGCAGCCAGAGCGCGGCCCCCACCCTGCACCCCGACATCTGCCGTGTGGCCACCAGAACCGTGAGACAAGCCGGCAGCGTGTGATGCGGTGTCGTCGCAGCTGCAGGAAACACACAGTCACTAAATCTTTTTTTCTCTCTCGAGAAACACCTTTTCTCACAGTCTCAGCGCCGAAGACAGGAACCGGCTCGCCCGGCGTGGAGCCGGCCCCGCCTGCACTGTCGCCGGCGCAGGGCGCCCCACCTTCTTCCCGACAAGGTGAAGACAGACCTGCACGTGTACACGAAAATCGAAGATGCCCTATGGCTGTGCATGAACAAAAGTCCATCCTTTTTTTCATCCTGATAGGGAAGAAATGCAACTTCCTTAGAGAGGCTCTTTCGGCTGGAAGGCCCGGGCAAGCGTGCGGGGGGGGGGGGGGG
>VBSM01003200.1:12666344-12717721 GCA_008086735.1 Cheirogaleus medius
TTTGGATTTTAAGACATCACACTTTTGGTTTTCCTTCTACCTCAGCAACTACTCCTTTCTCGTCTCTTGTCGGTCCTCCTCCCCCTCTTCCTCCTCCTCTTTTGCTCAATCCTGACCTCCTCTCCTTGCTATGAGGTCACTAGGTGACTACATACTCCGTGGCTTAAGTACTACCTACATTCCCAATTTATAACATAAGCCCCAATCTTTTCCTTATATAACCAACCACTTGGGTACTAGTTATCTATTGCTGCATACTATTAATAAATTACCCCCAAACTTCGCAGTTTAAGACAAATGTTTTACATGGTTACTGAGGGTCAGCAATCTAGGAGTGGCTTAGCTGGGTTGTCCTGGTTCAAAGTCTTGGGAGTGACATACCAGCACTACTTCTGTATCGTGCCGGTCACAGGGACTAAGCCTGGTACAAGGGCGTGGGGCTGGGGCCTGCACAGGGTGTGGACTCCCGGAGGCAGGCGGGGAGGTCACTGGGGCTGTCCTACAGGCTGGCCACACAGGTGTCTAGTTGACATCTTAACACTAACATGTCTTAACTCAAACTCTGTACTCACAGCACCCCCACAACTTGCTCTTCCCTGTCTTTCCCATGGCAGTAAATGACAGCATCATTCCCGCAGGCCCAGACCTTCAAGTCATCCTTGACTTTCTCATTCCCTCGCTGAATCCATCAGCAATTCTGTGCATTCTGCCTTCCAGATACGTATCGAATCCAATCCCTCCCCACAAGCCACCGCTCCAGTGCAAACACCTCCCCCGGCCCCTGCAGTGCCAAAGGGGTGACTCCTAGATGTCACATCAGGACACTTCCCTGGTTCAGAACTCTCCATTGACTTCCCCTCTCCATCAAGAAAACGAATCTCTTGAGGTCTGGTTTTTTGGGCTGCAGTATGTAGACAGCAAAGATTATTTTTAAATGAATAAAAAAGAAAGAAAACAAATCCCACCTCCTAAGGCTTCATGTAACCTGCCCTTGCCCGTGCAAGGAGCACCCGCGGGACTCCACTCCAGCCTCGCTGGCCTCTCTCTGCCTCCGCGCCTCGTGCACTCCCTGCCGGGTCTCATCTCCCACACGCTGCGCACAAGGCCCGCTCCCTCGCTTCGTTCGGGTCTCCGCCCAAACGCCACCGCCTCCCGAGAAGTGCCCTGCCTCCCGAGACAGCTGTGCAGATGGGGTGTCCCTTACTGCCAGCCCCACGAGGGCACGGTCTCTTTCATTTGTGCTGTTCACTGCTGTCTCCCCGATGCCTAGAACAGTACCTGGCACACAGCAGGCACACACGCAGCACCGGCTGGACTAATGAATGAAATATAAACATACATGCCTGGAGGTTTTGAAAATTCCAACCTGAAGAAAACTCCGATTATGGTGGTGTAGGAATGTGTAGGCGTGGGAGGGCCCCACAGTGGGGCCATTTTATGTTGCTTCCACAGGCATTTGTGCACCTCTTTGGAGCGCAGTACCAAGCACAAAAGGAAGATAAACACTGGCGCCATAACTGCTACCTTCCTTCCGAGGGGCTTACAATTTAGTTCAAGACCTAGGACTCGTGTCTACTTTGTCAGCTTCTCCACTCCAGCTGCCCTGCTACAGCGCAGTCTGCAACCTTCGTGTCACACTCCCTGCTTAAAACCCTGCAGTGACTCACCACTGCCCTAAAGGTAAAGCCCACAGTTCTTGCTGTGGCTTACCCAGAACTTCTTGGTCCTGCCTCAGTTTACCTCACCATCTTCATTTCTCGCCCCTTCCCACTCTGGATACCACACTTCAACCAAATTGAAATACTGGCTGTTGCCTAAATAGACATTTTCTCTTATTTCTGGGCTTCTGCCCATTCTGTTTCCTCTGCTTCTAACACTCTTCCTGTCCCCTCCTGTCAGGTAACTTTTGCTGCATGACACAGCACCCAACTCTCGGCCTTCCGCAGGCTTTCTCCCGCGGCGGTCAGGGCTCTCGGGGTGGAAGGGAAGGTAGGCCCCATGCGCAGGGCCCCCCAGGTCTCTGCCTGGGTCACCCTTGCTGATGTCCCACTGGTCAAAGAAAGACTCGGCCAAGTCCAGATTGAAGAGGTGGAGAAATAAACTCCTCACAAGCGCAGGCGGGCACGCAGGGGTGGGAGAATCACCGAGGCTCTTTGCAGACAAATGCCTGGGCAACTTCCGCCCCTTTCCCCGGCTCCTGCTCATCTCCTGGTCTCCAGAAACCATATCCTCTGGGATGATTTTCTGGATCCCCAAAGCCTGAGGGAAAACCCTTTCCCACACCTCATACTACCATTACTGCATTTAGTACTAACGTTAATCATCACTGAACGACTGGATCCGTATGACAAACGTCGGCCTCCAGACCACACAGCTGTGTTCACTATACATCTTACCGTAACATCATGTCAGTCTTCCCTTCGGGGAGTGTGTTTTGGTTTGTTTTATCTTCATTGCCAGTACAGTACCTGATCCAAAGTGGGTACTTAAAAATGTCTGTGTAATAAACTAGCACGTAACAATAACAAAAATAAAATGGGATAATTACCTTTAAAAAGGCACAAAGAATGTTCTTCAGACTCCTGTTCTGCATGACCCAGGAGGCTGCAAATACTTAGGAAGATCTGAGACAGCACAAAACTAAGTGAAATAAGGCTGAAATGCTCCTCAGAGGGGGGAAATAAGAGAAAATTAGCCATAGAATGCAACACTCTCCTTTTTATTAGATTCACAATGCCTTTTTAAAGTCCGACTTCTCCTTTTGTAGAATTTTTCTTTGTTATAGACTTCCTCATTAGAAAGCAGACAAACTCTGTCCTTGAAAGAAACGTCTTCTGCTTGGTCCAGCGCTGTCCTCAGGCCTGTGTCTGCGCGGCTGACCGTGGCAACGGAGTCCAGCAGCACAGAGGAGCCGCCGCGAGGCTGGCGGCCGGCAGCCAGGCCTCCTGCTGCACACGCGCACACGGACGTGTGTGTGTACACACGCTTACTGTATATACACATCTTTAAAATTTTTTACAAAAATAATATAACACAGGGTTTGCACAGCTCTATCAATTCCTTAGAGTTACACAGGCAAGTTTATGCTTCGGTATAGCCATTTTTCACTTTGGATTGAAGTGGGTACTTTAGGCCTAAAAATACTTCAGGTCAGCAAACAGAGGCCATATAGCAAAACAGGCTTAAGACATCTTGCTCTTCACTTAACTAGAAATATGGTGGTTATCCCCATACTGTGCTACACATCCCCACAGATTTTTAACTAAAATACAAAAGCAAAATAGTACATTAAAATAATCTTCTACTCATTACATTAGCGCATATACCAAATTATACTAATTGCATGATAATCTCTGTGTACCAAGACTATATTCTTAGCCTGTCTCCTCTCGACTTCATTAAGACAGTACCCAGCTAGCAACCACGTGAAGAGAACCCATGCTGCACGGCAAGGGAAGGGGAGAGCGAACACTTGCTGGCTGACAAGCTACATGGTGACCAAGAGGAAAACAAATCTTACGAGATACATAAAACTAATTTGCCATGACATTTTATAGTTTTATCAGAAGGAATACATCTAGGTTACAATTACATGGAAAAAGAGAAATAGTGAAATTCTAGGCTTCCTCCTAGAATATTCAAAATGCTCATGAAAAGTTAATTAGTATAATAAAGAGGATCACCAGGTGACTGAATAAACAGAGTGTCTGTCATGTAGCATTTTAAAAACACAGATTCTGGGACTAGAAGCTACCACCAAAATATCCAGAAATTGGAGTTAACAGATACTCTATTTTGCATATTTGATACTAATAAATACAACCATTAAGTGTTTACATAGACTATGAATGCAGGCAGTAGCCTGGAGGACAGTCACAGAAGAGAATAAAATGAACATTATCCTGCCAGAGTGAGTACAGAGAGCTTCTGCTGTTTTTTGTCCCCACCCCCGCCCCCATTTACAAAGGCCATCTCTTCAAGGCAGAAATCTCAATAGCTCAAGCCCATTTTCTCTGAAACAGAGATGAGCTTGGTGCTGGCAAGTCTTTCAGATGCTGGTTTGATTCCTGATCACTCCACTGCACGGGGCCCCCACCGTGACCTCACAGGTTCTCCCTGGCACACCCTCCCTCTCGCAGGAAGAGGCAGCACTGTCTCGGAAGCCACCAACAAGGTAATGCCAGAAGAATTAGAAGAAGGAGGTATCCGATGAAAAGGCACCTGCAAGTCTAAAATCCTCTTTGGTGAGCACACTGTACATTCGCTGAGGCAGAGCTTTGGAGTAGGGAGCAGGGCGCGGCACCGTGGTGCGCAGGATGAATTCCCGGCCAGCAGGGGGTGGGAAGTCTGACACCAGGTTCTGCCTTCTTTCCTCCAGGGAGCCCAGTCTCTTCAATTCCTCCTCTGGTGGAGCCATGGCTGCAGCCTTGAATAGAATCAAATGCTAAATTCAAGAGCAAGGCAAATGCTAAACTCAGACACTTTTGGAGGACAGATGAATAAACATGATAAATACATAAAAATGTCCTACATTACTCAGTAATGCAGTCAGCTATTTTATGATTATTCAAAAAAAAAAAATAACACAGAAAATGCAAGAAGCTTGAAACACTGCATGAGCAGCCAGACTGGTGACAGAGACAGAAGGGATAATGACTGCCAGGCAATCTGCTTTGAAAAGTGAGGGCCATATTCAGACATTTGATGAAACGGGATCGTGAAGCTGTACGGGTTTCTATACGTTTCTTCTAGCAATGACTCAAGTCTACATCTGATGTCTTCAGTCCAGCAAGGACCTGTTTCTCTCCAGAGTTTCAAAAGATGATTTTCATCTTGACTCTTTCAATCCATTGCTTTAAGGTTCACTTGCCAAATTAAAACTGGGGGCATTGATTTTGTTTGCTGGGCAGCTTATGTGGAGACAGCGATCCATATAGCAATGGCCACAAGTTACAGGCATTATTTTTTCATTATTTTCATTTTTTCATTATTTTTTCACAAAATTAAAAATCATTATTATAGGCATCTATTTTTTCATTAAAATTGCATAGAATACATATTCATTCACAGCCTTCATTTTTAAATCTGATCACTATGCTTCTTTCACAATACCATCAGTTTGGGAAAAAAGAATTGTTTTGGCAATGGAAACATGAAATCATGTTAATATAAACATCTGCAAGGAAGGTATGCCAAATCCAGACTGTTAAAGAGGTAGTTAGTTTTAATGACCTTATGAAGTTAGAGGGATGGGAAGAAACAAGAAACTATGAGGGACAAAGGCTATTTTTTTACCTCATCAGAAGATTCAGTCAGCTTGAGAAAGGGTGAGAAAAGAAACAGTGATGAAAGAAAAACAAGCAAGATGGTTTAAAAAGGGCTAGACAAGAGATTTCAAGATTATTTCAGAGACAGCATGCACTACATTAAGGAACATGATCCTATCAAAAGAATATTCAACACAGACAAAGTCACACCACAAAGTACAACACACCCAGGGGTCAAACTGAGCAGACACACCCCACTACTCATGCATCTAATGGTGCAACACGTGATGTACAGAGTGTCATTTAATGGAGAAATGATTGGACATAAACCTAGCTCTCTTACTGAATAATTAAGATGCTAAAAAAAAGTGTTCATAGCTTAAAAAATAGATAATCCAATGAATTTAAGAAGAGGTACCTAAGAATTATTTAATTTAGCTAGTCTGAAGCAAAATCCAATCAGTTGTTTATTTGCTGAATTCCATTTAAATATGTACATACCACAGATACATAATCATGATAAAGTTTATCATTTATAATTTTAAGTTCTAAATATATAAAATTACTACATACCATAAAATATTCCCAGCAAAATTTCATCACTTTTTGAAAAATGTTAAAATCTTAATTAGGAAAATTGATATAGTGTCAGCTAATTATAACAAGAAAAGTTATATGAATAAACTTTAACAGTTTACTTTAGCCAGACATTTAAGAACTGAGTTTAAAAATGTACCAACCAGATGCTTGTTACATGGATTACACTGTCTACCAATTCCCTAAAAATATTCACTACAAGTTCTGAAAGTTTGAAATCTTTCTTTAAATTACATAATGTGAGATGAATGTACAATTTCAGTATCCTTTAAAGGGGATTTTGAAAGATATCTTAAGTATATTAAGTGGAAAACAAGAATAACAAAGTTATTGTATAACATAACCCTATTTTTAATAAAATATATAGTTGCATATACTATACGTTAAATGTTGACAGTGATCATCAGTGGGTAGTGAAATTATGTAATTAATTTTTTCTTTATAATTTTCTATATTGTCAAAATTTTTATAATAAGCCTCTATTTATTATTGGTGGAGGAGTGGAGAGGCTATTTCTATTTTGGGGAATATAATTTTGCTTAATTATCCAAAACAAGTAACACTCTCAGCACTAAAAATATGAATACTTTAGATTTTTAATTCTCTTAACACACAACTTTTAAAAAATGATCAAAGAAGAGTCTTTACACTATGGGAAAAATTCACATTGGAGGTTAACAAGGAAATGTGCTTGTAAGTTTCTGGGTGGTGAGCTGGCAAAGATATTATAGGATATAAAAACAAATTCAGTTCTTGGTTCCATGCCAGAGACAAAAATAAAATAAATCAAAGAAAGTATCCATTGTTTTCTAGAAGTCTAATTTATAAGGAAATAAAATATTTGGTTATTAACTTGAAAACTTAAGTTTAGGGAGCTATATCTGGTAAATCTCTCTCCGTTTTTAGCCCTTGCTAAAAATTCTTATCAGTATATTTGGCTATGATTTTGAATACATTAACTAGTTGTACTCCAGACCAACTCAACAGAAGTTATCAAGTTGTTATTCCAGATGTAGATCCATGAAAATTCTTTTTCTTATTTAATTCTGAAAATTATACTCTCAAAAGTGTGTTATTCTAGTGCCACCACAGTACCAGGTAAGGGAAAATTATATTTAGTGCACATCATAATATTTTTATCAGAATTCCTAATAGCAGTGAGCCCTGACATGAAATCATCTGTGGGATGCCAGCGCTTCTTAACCAGTAACCAAGAGACTATATAATTATAAAACCTTTACTTTCACTAGTAGAGGTAATGATAATGATAATTTTTCAAATTGGTCTTTTTTTCTGTGCTAGAGTCTAAGTTTCCATAGTCCTAAAAATCCGAAATCTTCCTCTTCCTTTCTGGGGAACCTCTAAACTTAGATCTCTTCACCATTATAAGAATAGATTTATAATTCAAGGTGAATTGTAAATCCAGTTTGCAGTACACAGGGTTCAAAGAGATGGTAAAACTGAACTCTATTCTAACTTGAAAGCACCTGTGTGAACATTTTTTTCCACAGAACAGCACTGGCCATTGCTAACCAGTCCCTGCCAGCTTCTGCAACAGTGGATTTCAGACCCTTCTAATTTCTGAAATTTAGGTCCCAGAACATACGTATCATTTTACTTAAGCATGTCGGAAAGCAAATGGATTTCAAAGACTCAGAAGTCAGAGAGTCTTCAGTGTTCAAACCCAATGCCCAGACTTACTTTTGGTTACCAGCTGTATAATTAGCCACGTGTGGGAATTAAAACAGCATCTTCCCAAGCAGAGGTCTGTAGAGCTCATGATAAAGTCAATAATGAATCTCACATACCCTCTGAGCATTCACAAACAACTTGTGAATGATCCTGCCAGCATGTCCTCTTCCTGCACCGGTGACTAACACTTCAGGCTGCTCCAGCAGGCAACTCACAAACCTAGGGGAGAGAGGCAACATGAGGATGGAGGGCAAGCTGCTGGCTGCCTGTTATCCATCCTCCCACGGGAATTTTGTTGACAAGTCCTCCAATTGATACTGGCCAAGACTACTAAGACTGGAATGGAAATTTTATAGAATAGATTGACACATGGAATTAAAATTGACTCAGCTGACAATCTTCCTGCTTTTTCAACTGTTTTCATAAATTTTCTTAAAAAGCTTATCTCTGTCAAAGTGTTAAAGAAGAAATATTCAGTCTATTTTTTTCAGACTAGAAGCTTAAAAAATGCTACAGTTAATAAAACATGAAAAAAATCGGGGGACAATAGAAGCTAAGTGTTATTTACTCAGTAAAGCAATGATCCATATTTGTTTTAGTTTTTTTAAGGTATGTGTGTGTGCGTGCCCGTATGCTTAAATATATGTTGTGTTGGTCAAAGTCGCAATTGTAAACCGTGCCATTATATGCTGGAAATACCGTACTTCCAAGTACATCACAGATAACGTATGTGGAACTAACAGTCGAAGGCACAGAGCCACCAAGCCTGCACCACCTGCTCACTAATTCATACTGCTATTTCAGAAATGACTCCCTTGATTAGATCTTATTCTTCTCACTTAAAAGGAAGGAATTTTCAAGAGCAAAGTAGGCTGGGAGAAAATTTCACTCAACAAAAGATATAAAATTCAAACAAGAACTTGTTAAAAGCCATAACAAATGCCTTGTCATATAATATTAATTATTTAGCATCAACAATGCCATTTCTCATGGAAAGGCTGATGAAAATTTTAAAATGATGGCAAATTTAAACCACTGAATAAGCTAATTTAGAAACACTTTATCACACACTAAAACAACACTGTCCTTTCAAATAACACAGGCAAAAACTGGCCAGGGATTCACACTGACGTAGGCTCCACGGGTGATGGGTGTCTCATGGAGGGAGAAAGACTGCCCCAATCCTTTGCCTCTTCTGAGAGAAGCCATCTGGTCACTCCTTCCACATATAACTACAAGGTACATAGGATGTATACCTTTGCTATCACAACTATTGTTTAAAATAAAATAAATAACCAGGAATAGTGAGCAGATATATAGTCTCAGCATACCCCACACTGTGGTCGTGGACCAGTGAGAGCTGAAAGCAAAGTTCCAGGACACTGTGAGCAACAGAGTTAACAGCTCCTCCACAGGAAACGTCAGGCACCACAACTCCAAGGACAAACAAAGGAATCTCTAGAAAAAGAGGCTCTGGTAGACTGTTTCTAAAAGTGGGAGGAATGGAAACACCTGGCAGAGACTCAGAGATATCACAGAGGCCAAATCGTATGATAATTAAATATGTCTCTGTCTCTAGTCAATGCTTATTTCAAATAATAAATGAGCATCACAAGAGTCTCAATATCCTATTACAATTTTTCTTTTTTCTTCTTTTTAAGAGACTGAGTCTCACTTTATTGCCTAGGCTGAATGCACTAGCCAGATCATCAGATCATAGCTCACTGCAACCTTGAACACCTGGGCTCAAGTGAGCCTCCTGTGTCAGTCTCCTGAGTAACTGGGACTACAGGTGCACGCCACTATACTCAGCTAATTTTTGTTTTTTTAGAGATGGGGTCTTGCTATGTTGTCCCAGGTTGGTCTCGAATTTCTTGCCTCAAGCAATCCTCCCACCCTGGCCTCCCAAAGTGCTGGGATTACAGACGTGAGCCACATGCCCAGCCTATTAGAATTTTTCTTAAGAGAGTGGTGGTTTTTCCTACTGCAGACAAAACTGAGTTAGCCAAATAGCAATTACCTTTCAAGATCTTCCTTTTCCTCCTCCTGTTCACATTTCTCAGTTCCAAACTTGGCTTTCAATGACCGGGCTCTAGCAATTAGAGCTTCCACATTAGTAATCTGGTGGATGATTTCCTAACAGTGGAAAAGAGAGAGACATACGTTGGGAGACAGCAAAAAAGCAAAGCCTTTTAAAAACATATCTTTAAAATAACTATTGCCAACTGGGGAGAACACTTGGCAAGATTCTGACACCACATCAAACTTACTTCCAATTTCTTGTCTTCTGGACTGGGGAAGTGCAAAACTTTACTGGAATGGGATATTATCTGCTTTATGATCTTCTTAACTGAAGAAACGTTTTCCAGACTTTCTATTTTTAAAAAGATCAAAGTAATCATTAAATAAAGCAAAATATAATTTCACTTTGGAAATAAACTAATGACTAATCAAATATGACATTTACCTTCTTCCTTTACCTTGAGGACAGCTGCATGAACCACACAAGGTAGCAGGTGCCGAGCAAGGTCTGCAGGTTTCTGGATTGCCAGATAGTGCAGCACCTGAAGGAGGCAAGTTACATAAATGATCAATGCAGGTGTCACAGGACTAAGCAGCCATTTACAAAAGTACAAAATCCACAACCACTCAACAACCCCCATCTTTAACAAGAGAGTAGAAACGAGCTCTCTCTACTTCTCTTAGTACCTAACCCCTATTCACCCAGGTAAGTAGCTACTATGCCCAAAGATAAGATTAATATTACTGAAAGAACCCTAGAAGCATCAATCTTTAATAATGATAAATATTTTCATAAATTTCCTGCTTCCATATGTAGTACATGCAAATTGAGAAATACAAAGAAAATAAAAGCCATTTGTTAATTATAATACCCAGAGATAACAATAGTTAAAAGTGGAGCACTTTCATTCCAGGATTTTTGAAAACATAGAATACACATATTAAGGACACTAATATTAAATATGTACAATACTGTTTGGTAACTTGCTTTTCTCATTATATATATATACACACACACATATATGTATACATATATATATATAATTTATTTATTTATTTATTTTGAGACAGAGTTTCACTCGGTTGTCCGGGCTAGAGTGCCCTGGCATCAGCCTAGCTCACAGCAACCTTGAACTCTTGGGCCCAGGCAATCCTTCTGCCTCAGCCTCCTGAGAAGCTGGGACTACAGGCTTGTGCCACCATGCCCGGCTAATTTTTTTCTATGTATTTTTAGTTGGCCAATTAATTTCTTTCTGTTTTTAGTAGAGACAGGGTCTCGCTCTTGCTCAGGCTGGTTTCAAACTCCTGATCTTGAGCGATCCTCCCGCCTCAGCCTCCCAGAGTGCTAGGATTACAGGTGTAAAGCACCACTCCCAGCCTCTCATTTAATATTTTTAAACATTGTTAGTGATCTTTCACAAATTTCTTTGGTTTGTTTACTTGTTTTGGTTTATTTTGTTTATTTCCAAAATGGAAATTGTTTGTATCATTTTTGTTGTTATAAAAATACAGAGAAGTATGTATAACACATGGGCCCCACCTTTAAGCTCCTTATTCAACAGCAGTAAAGATAAAAGTATAACCCTATAAATATGTATACTGTGTATCAATAAAAAATTATTTTAAAAGTATAATCTCATAATGTGTGCCTGACTGATAAATTCCTCTTGATTTCAAAAATAAAGAGAAATATAATGCAGAAATTCTCCTGAAATCTTACTTTCTAAAAAAAAAACCCCACATTTCTGTTTATCCTCTCAGACTTTTTTCTATGCCCATTTAAACATAGATGTAGGTGTAGATGTAATTTCTTAACAAAAATCTATAATTTATATACTGTTCTGTCATTTGTTTTGTTCATTTAATGATTTGTGGTAGCTTTTTATTTTTTGGCTTGGAGTTTTATGTGATTTGAAAGTTTTTTAAGATTAAGAAATATACATACTGGAGTACTTATAAACAGTTGAAAGAAAACATGAACATCTGTTTACTTATCAACCAGCTTAAGAAACAGAATATCACCAGTACTTTCCAAGCCCCCCTAAGCAAATCTCCCTCCCCTACCTTATCCCTCCCACTTCTCCCTAGAAGTAACTTAAGAATCATTTTTCTGCTTTTCTCTATAGTTTTCTCACATATGTAGCCCTAAACAATATATTGTTTAGTTTTATCTGGTTTTAACCTTAATATAAATGGAATGTTTCTATTTATACCCTTCAATGACTTACTTTTTTTAAATTTAGCATTGTTTTTGAGATTCATATATGTTGTTACATGCTATAATTTATTCATTTTCATTGCTGTATTAAAATGTTCCTCCACTAATGTTGTGTACCCCCACCTTGATTTTCGGCTATTACAAATAATGTTCCTATTACATTATTACACCTATTTCCTGGTGCACATGGCACGTATAGAAGAATTTCTTTAGGGTATATACCTGAAAATAGAACTAGGATATGTACAAGATGATGCCAAATTATTTTACAAAATGTTTCAACAGATTTACACTCTTATCTAGAGTAACGAGTTCCCATTGTTATACATCCTTACTAACATTTACTATTCTAAATTTTGTTTTAACTCATAGAAAAATAAATTTGCAAGAATAACATAAAATATTTGAATACCCTTTATCTAGATTCACTTCTTACTAACCTTTTACTGTCTCTGTTTTTTGGTTTTTTTTTGAGAGAGTCTCATTCTGTTGCTCAGGCTAGAGTGCCGTGGTGTCAGCCTAGCTCACAGCAACCTCAAACTCCTGGGCTCAAGCGATCCTTCTGTCTCAGCCTCCCGGGTAGCTGGGACTACAGGCATGTGCTACCATGCCTGGCTAATTTTTTCTATTTTTGGTAGAGACGGGGTCTCACTCTTGCTCAAGCTGGTCTTGAACTCTTGGGTTCAAAGGATCTGCCCACCTTGGCCTCCCAGAGTGCTAGGATTACAGGCATGAGCCACCGCACCGGCCTACTGCCTCTGTTTTTAATCACCTGCATCTCTCTCTCCCCTCTAGCTGGGTGTGTGTACACACTATCTACATAATTTTTTTCTGAATTATTTCAGAATAAGTTGCATACAATGTCCCTTATCACCAAATATCTCAACGTGTATTTCCTAAAATTAAAAATATTTTCTTATGTAATAAACATGTAAATGGTTCTGATTATATAAAACAAAACAAATTTAACACTGATAAAATACTTTTAATTTAACCTACTATCCTTATTACAGTTTTATCAACTGACCCAATAATGCCTTTTATGACTTTTTCTCTCCATAACTCCAGTTATGGATCCATCCATTGCCCCTAGTGGTCACAGCTCTTTAATCTCAATCTGCAAGTTTTTTACTCTTTTATAAAAAACATTTGACATTTTGAGTATAGCCTCCGCTCCCTCCCTCCTTTTTGATTAACTACATTCCATACTTTATTCAGATTTCCTTAGTTTTTAAAAATTGGGATGTAATTCATACACCATAATAAAATTCACCACTTTAAAATAAATATTTCAGTGGTTTTTATCATTTACAAGGCTATATAACCATCGCCATTAATTGATTCTAGAACATTTTCATCATCCCAAGAAGAAATCCAATACCCAAAGCAGTCACTCCCTATTCCCCACCCTACAATCCCTATCCCCTGGCAACTACTAACCTAACTTACTGTCTCCATGGACGTGCCTTTTCTGGGCATTCCAAATAAATGGAATGATGCAATATGTGGCCATTTGTTTCTGGCTTCTTCCAATTAGCATCATGTTTTGAGGTTCATTCATATTGTTACACATATTGGTACTTCACTCCTTTTTATGGCTGAATAATATTCCATTGTATGGATAGACCGTATTTTGCTTATCCATTCATCACTGATAGACATTTGAGTTTGTTCCATTTTTTGGCTATCATGAATGTTCTCAACATTCGTGTATTCAACTTCCTTTAGTTTTTATCCTTTTCCTAGTGTGCTTACATTACTCATTTGAAATACAGCTGGGCTAATTTGTTGTGGCTTGCTTTCAATTTTAGGTTATTTCCCCTTCTTCCCATCCTTGTTACTTTTTTGAATATGTAGAACATTAATGTCCTTCTGGAAGTCAAAAGTATATAGAAAATATACCCTTATCTAAGTGTCCCATGTTCCTTCTCCTCTATCTTTCCCTCCCTCTTCTATCCTTATGGCTAACTAACTTCAGTGTTTTTCCTGGTTTTTCTGGTTAATCCTTACTGAGTTTCTTTTTGTAAAGAAAAATATATGTTTTCTTGATTCCCTATCTTCTTTTTTTCTTTTAAATACAAAATGTAGCATATTATATGTATATATTTTTTGCACTTTTCTCTTAAAAACATATCCTAGACGCCATTTCCTATTAGGTAATTGGGATCTTCTTTATTTTTTTAATAGCTGCACAGTACTTCATTAGGTAAATGAACCACAGTTTATTCAAGAAAGCTCCTAAACTTGGACATTCAGGCAGTTTGTAATATTTTATAATTACAAGTAATGTGGCAATGGACAAGCGCATGTATTTGTATTACTGTACCTTTGAAAATATTAGAATGAATTCCTAGAAGTGGGATTCCCAGGTAGAAAGGTAAATGCATATGTAAGTTTTGTTAGATTATTACCAAATTCCCCTCCATGGGAATTGTACCATTTTGCCTTCTCAGCAGCAATGCATGAGAGTGCCTGTTGCCTCACAGCCTCACTAATGGAATAGTTGTGCAGCTTTTGAATTTTTGCCAATCTGATATGTAAGAAATAGTGTTTCAGTAAAGTTTTAATTTGCATTTTTCTTACTATGAAGTTGAACATCTCTTGATAGGTTTAAAGGTAACTATCTTTTTATGGTGAGTTGTCTACTCATACCTCTTGCCCGCTTTTCCACACTATTTTGGCCCTTTCTCTAGGATACATATATTTCTCCCAGTTTACAAATATTTCTCCTAATTTATCATTTGCCTTTTGAACTTCACTTATTTTTCTTTTTGTCATGCAAAAGTTTTTTATTTTACACAGCCAAATTTTAAATTGCATCTGGATTTTGAGTACAAATTAGAAAGCCTTTCCCTATATCCATATAACAGAGGAATTCATCCGTATTTTCTTCCGGTACATTTATGGTATCATCTTCAGTCCGTTCTTGTGTATGGTATGAGAGAAAGAGCTAATTTTACCTTTTGCCAGTTATCCCAACAGCATTTATTTAAAAGGCCATCTCTGCCTCTGTGATCTGAGATGCCATCTTTATCATAGACTAGACTTCTACACATATTTATGGACTGTTACATTGGGCTATTTGTGCGCCATCATCACATTATTTAAACATGTAGGCTTTGTACTATGCTTTAATATCTGGTAGGGCTAGTCCTTCCTCTCCCCACCAAGGCGCTTCCTGTTCAGTCTATTCTCAGCTACTCTCGCATGCTTTTTAGAAACAATTCACCCATGTAAAAGTGTACAAATTAATGGTTTTAGGTATATTCACAGAGTTATACAACCAAAACCACAATCAACTCTAGAATATTTTCGTCACCCCAAAAAAGAAACCCATTAGTAGTCACTCCCCATGTCTTTCCCAACCCAAATCCTAGGATGGAATGTTTCTTTTTCCATATGAACTTTAGTTAGTATCAACTTGTCTGGCTCCATAATGAAACTTTTTGGTATTTTTATTAGGATTCCACTAAATTTAGGGATAAACTGATTTAGGGAGAATTGACCCTGATGATACTGAGACTTCCTAACCAAGAACAAGAAATAATCTATTTGTTCCTGTGTGTTTTTGAGGAATGTTTTATTTTCTTCATTCAGATTTCAAACATTTTCTGTTAAGTTTATTCCTAAATATATTACCTTTTCTCCCCTCTTACAATGAAGAGAAAATTTTATTTCCATCTTCTGAATGGTTATTATTAGTGTACATGAATGCTAATTACCTTTATATCCTGCTGCCTTGCTGAATTCTGTTGTTTGAATTGGTTTATCATTGATACTTTGGATTTTTCCAGGTATATTGTCATATCATCTCCAAACAGAGTTCCTTCTCTTCAACTCCTACGCATCTGCTTTCTCTTATTTAATTACATTGTCTAACACTGCCAGTATAATGTTTACTGGCAGTGGAGAGAGTGGGCAGCCTTGCCTTGTTCCTGACCTTAGTGACTCTAGGGCTTACCCCATTAAGATGCTGTGTTCAGAATTAAGGTTTCTATACATTTTCTCATTTTTAAGGAAGTAGCCAATATATATTTTCTCAAGAGTTTTTATTAAATTTTTCAAAGGCTTTTTCAGCATATGTGGAAATTATATAATTTTCTGTTTAGACCTATTAATGAAGTGAATTATATAAAAAGACTTCTAAATAATCATTCTCACATTTGATCAACATGAATTATTTTCTTAAAGTGGTAGTAGAGTCTGTTCACTTAGAATTTTTGCATTGAATTTCTTAAGTATTACTTGGTTTTGTTATTTTTTTTTAATATATTATCTTTATCAGGTTTAGGTACCAATGTTATAGTTGCTTCATAAAAAGAATTTAGAAGTTTTATTTAGAATTGGGACTATATGGTTTCTTAATATTTATTTGAATTTCCCTGTGAAAGCATCTGGGCCTCGTTCTTTTTTATGTGGTAGAGTTCCTTGATAACTGTCTCTATGGAAATTGGTCTGTTTACACTTTCCATCTTTACTGGGATTGTGTTTTGTTAGGAATTTGCCTAGGAAATTATCCAATTCAACTTGGCTTTAAAATTTGTATACTCAGAAGATGTACAAAGTAGTTTTCTAAACATTTCCTTCATATCAGTGGTTATTTGCCCCTTTTGTCTTTCTTAATCTGTATATACATGCCATTCCCTTTTTTCCTGATTAAAGTAGCTAACAGTGTCTATTTTGTTGTTTTTAAAAGAACCAGATTTAATTTATTAATCTGATCTGGTTTTCTAATCTATATTTCATTTTATCTTTATTTCCTTCCTCTTGTTTTCTCTTGATTTTATTTTGTTATTCTTTTTCTAGGTTTCTGAATTAGGAATTTAGGTCATTTATTTTCATTCTTTTGTTTTTATTGATATAGATGTTTGGGGCTATGGATTTTCCTTTGATCACTTCTTATAGGATCCTATAGGTTCTAACTTGTAATGTTTTCATTATCATTTTTCAGAAACTATGTAATTTCTCTTTGTATTTCTCTCAAGCAATGTTTAAAAGAAGGTTTGTAAATTACAGGATGGAAGGCCTGGGTTTTGTTGTTTGATTTTTAATTTCTAGTTTTATTACAGAGATCAGACTACTGGTTGTAACATTTCTATTATAAAGCCTACTGATGGTCTTTTTTGTGCCCTAATAAATTTTTGTGTATGGTCCATGTATGCTTGAAAAGAAAATACATTCTATATTATCAAGATGTAGTATTTGATATATATCTAAAAGATCAAATTTATCTTGTTTAGATCTTTATTTTTGATCACTTGACTGTCTTATGCAGAGAGTAGTATGTCCTCTCTTCTTACAGTGTTTTGATCTATTTCTCCTTGCAAGTCCTGTAGTTTTTGTTTTATATGGGTGGTTACCGTGTTATCTAGTGCATGAAAATGAATGACTGTAAGATCATCATTGTGAAAAATAACTTTTAGATTATAAAATAATCTTTTTTTAAATCTCATTTAAGGCTTTTTTGCTTTAATTCTATTTTGTTTGGTACAAGAATTGTGACCTCTGCTTTCTGTTTCCATTTACCTGGCAAATCTTTGTCCACCATTTAATTTGCAGCCTTTCTGAATCATGGCATTTCCTGTTTACAGTAAATAGCTGGGTTTTATATAACTATCTTATATTGTGATTATTCTGTGTGTAATATGATCTTTATTATGTGTGTTTCTCTATTTGGTGTGTTTGCTTTTTAAAAAAACTTCTCTTGGAAGTGAATCCCATGGAGGGAGAGAGTAGAAAGGTGGCTACCAGAGGCTGGAAAGGGAAGGGGGTTGAGAAGTTGTTTTAGGGGTAACAAAGTGGAGTTAGATAGAAAAAATAAGTTCTAGTATTTGATAGTAGAGTAGGAAAATTATAGTTAATAATTTATTATTATTTCAAAATAGTTAGAAGAAAAGAACTGTCAGGTTCCCAACATAAAGAAAAGATAAATGTTTGAGGTAATAGAAAACAAAAACAAAAACTTTTGGTATTTGGGAAGATTTATATTTCTATTCTTGTATATATTCTCACATTAATACTTTTTATGGCGCCCTTAATTCTCTTATATCTTTAACTGTTTTACACTCTGGTCTGACAATTTTAAATGGCATCCTCTGATTACCACCTATTATCTGTGTAAGAATCAATGATTTATTCTACTTCCTTCCCCCTTTCTCCCTTTCCATCTCAGTTTTTTAAAAAGTTGTACTCTTTCTACTTTGTCTAAACATATAATTTTTACATTTTCTTCTTCTACCATGTCCCATGTTTTAGAGCTAAAACAAGAGTCTTAGCTCTAAAATTAAATAAATGAAATGCTCACTGTTAAATCCTTTGCCACAGTTTCCCCAGCCATCTCTTAGCTGGATAAAGTTCATCCTCCTACACTATGCTGTTCAATAAGGTAGCTACTATAGACATATAGCCATTTACAAATTCAGTTCCTATGGGTCCCCCCCCTTTTTTTAGTTCCTATGTAATATTAGTCACATTTCAAGTATACAATAAAGCCATATGTGGCCAATAGCTACCATTTTGGATGGCATAGTAAAAAACATTTCTAATAATCCAGAAAGTTCTATTGGACAGTGTAGTTCTAGTGGATTCCTTAGGAACGGCATGTGTGTATAGTATTACATGGGCAAAAACTCAGGGAAAAATTTTTTTTATAGGCTTGATACTTAGATATCTTGGCTGAATATAAAATCCTTGGTTCACACTTTTTCCCTAGATTTCTTGAAAACGTCGCTCGATTTGCCTTGCTTTGTAATGTTGCTTTTGAGAAATATGATGCCTAATTCTCTTGCCCTTTAAGTTATTTTCAGCTTTTGCAGAGAGGTCCTAAAGACTTTCTTTTTTAATAGTTAGGATCTAGTAGTTTTACAGTAATGTATTTTGAAGCTTGTTACTCCTGGTGAATTTTCCTCTGTACTTGGTGAGCCCTTTCAATATGTAGATTCAAGGTTTTCTTGGATTGCAGTTTGTAAATTCAGTCATGCACCACATAACAATGTTTTGGTCAACCACCGATGCATATGTGACGGTGGTCCCATAAGATCATAATACTGCACTTTTACTGTACCTTTTCTATGTTTAGATATGTTCAGATACACAAATACTTACCATTGTGTTACAGTTGTCTACCTTATTCAGTTCAGTTACATGTTGTACCGGTTCACAGCCTAGGAGCAATAGGCCATACCATAGAGCCTAGGTATGTGGTAGGCTATACCATCTAGGTTTGTGTAAGTACACTCATGTTTGTATGAAGACGAAATTGCCTAATGATGCATTTCTCAAAATGTATCACTGTCGTTAAGCCATGCATGACTATGTTAGTTCTGCCTTAGTGCTCTGATTTTTATTCTTCAAGGACACTAATAAAATGAATATTATTCCTATTCTTAACTTGCATTTCTACTACTTTCTCTCCTATTCCTTTTACTCCTTTATCTCATTCTCTTGGTTTTCTTGCTTTTCTTCAGTGCCTTTTATTAAATTTAAATATAACTCTCTCGGCCCCCTTGTAATTTAGTCTTCATTTTCAATATGGTTGTCTTTTTCTTCTACTTCTATTCTGAGTTAAATCAGCTGTGATTTCATTTCTTTGTGGACTTTTAAAAAATCCATTTCTGTTCTTGGTTTTAGTATTTCTGATTAAACATGGTTTTTTGTAACCACCATAACTGTCTGAGGATATCTGATTCAGTATGGAGTGTCATGCTATAATTTTCTTTGGCTTTGTGACTGATATTGTGAGAAATATTTTCATTTGCTGAAATGATTCAGCTAGCATTTCTGTTTTTTAAAGTCATTTTGTATGGATGCGGTCTGTTCTCTTCTATTCCTAATAATATCACAGACAGTGCCCTCTTCCGCAGTTTCTCTAATGGTTAGAAGGACTAGAGGAAGTTGAGTGTCTTGTTTCTCTTTTATTTCTACAGGATCCTTAATTTTCCCCTCTATTTCTTCTTTCCCATCATTGCTTTACCCCTATAGGGTGTCATTCCTTCTCTATATATTTGATTCTCTCCCAGGCTCCACTTCTAGTCCTGTTTACATTCAAGCCCCTTCCCTGTAGCCAGCACCACAAACTACCAAGCCCTACTTGTGTTCAGTATTTCGGCATACAATGTTAGGCTGTCTCTTTCTGGGGAGACTTGGTATTTCATCTAAGTCCTCTGTATCTCTTGGCTCTTTTTCTTTCCCTGCCCCCACTCGCTACACCCACAGGCTTACAGCAGTGGGAGCTCCACTGGAATTTGGCTTATGTCTCTACTTACTATTAATTTGAAGGTCACTGTAATCTCTATGTCCTGGTAATGCTGAATGCATGGACTTGTTTACACTACTTACTGATTGCATGAGGTTTTCTTGGGGGTGGAAAGGACAGAGGGTTTATAGGGCAATTGATATCAGGTAGGTGTCATTATTCTCCATAACTCCATATGTTTCTTAATAGATGCAAAAGCAGTCCACTAAATGGATACACTATAATTTATTGAACCAAGCCCCTACTGTTGGAAACTGCAATTGTTTATACTTTTTCACTTAAGGACTTTGTTGAATGTCATTCATGTAAATAGGTTTTTTTGTAATTCCTCATTATTTCCTTAATAAATTTATTGGTAGTCGAATTAATTGTTAGGTCAAAGGACATGCCCATTTTTAATGTTCTTAACATATACTGTGAGACAGTCCAATGGTAAGAAGTCTGCACAGACTACGCATGTCTTTTCTTTGGCCTAATTTCAACTAGTTCTAAAATCTTAAATGTGAATGCTAGATATATAGAAGACTTACTGAATTTTAATGCTTTGCTTTGGAAGTGGGTCCAAAGCTCCCATGTCTATAACTGAGTTTCTAAAATGAATTTCTAAAATGCAAGAATGATAATTAGCATTCTAGTAGTAGAAATTCAAGCTTCAATTACCTTTTCTGCTTCCCGTGTATCGTCAAAGAGTCTCCTTTGCCTTCTAGCAGGAATTGGCTTAGCTGTTTCCCAGGCTTCTACCCACATATTGCTTGGAATCTTCATTCGGGCACTCAGTTCTCCTTTCAGCACCATGTTGCCCTTTTCATCAATCACCTCCTCTTCAATATAATCCCGGGGTGAATACCACCTCACAAAATCTTCCAGACAACACCCTGGATTGGCAGCCTAAAATAAGACAAAAAATTTAGCTGAATCAAATAAAATCAACAGTTACTGCTAAGTCTGTTTGCAAAAATCATACTTTTACTTTCACAAAAAGCCTCTTTAATCTTTAAAATATAACAAGTAAAATGAGTTTGGGTGTTACTTTTAAAACAGGTCAGATACTAAAGTCTCAAAAGCATTTTATTTGTTGAATTTGGACACAAAAACTTGATGTAAAGTAAAATTCCTTTTACTAAACAGATTATATATTCCATAATTTAGTTTAAAATTATAATGTAATAACTACTCAATACTTAGGAAAGTAGCAGAGAAGCTCAAGTCAAAAAAATTAAATAATACACAAGATGATCAGAATAACACAGTAATGGAAAAGTTCTGCCTCTCTTTTCCTCAATAAATCAATACTGGTATTGCAATAAACATCAGCTAACCTAAAAAATGTTCTATTCAGACATCAAATTCTTGTGTTTTATATAACAAATTACCATCACATAAATTGGTTTTGTGCTGTTAAGGAACTGGAATTCAAACTATTGTTTTTCAGGCTTCTAGAAACAAACTAATTAAAGTTTTATTCAGTGGCTAATTCTACATAATTAATGATGATATATGCCAAAAACCTTTCAGTGATTCTACTCAAGCCTGGAATAAAAGAAGAGGCATCATAGTGTTAGTGTTAAGGCATGAAGGTCTGTTTGCAAAAGTTCTAGTAATGTACTAGTAGAGTACTAAGGATGGGCATAAAAACCAACATAATGAGAATGGTCTACCTTAAATGTGAAGGGAAAAACTGCCAGTTTCTTCTCATTGGACTCACTGGCTACCAACTTCACTATTCCTACCATCTCAGGAAATCCCCTGAGGGAATAAGGACTTGGAGGAAAGCTGTTCACTGTCAACATAAATTTCTAAGGGTTATAACATGATCCATGGGAACTGCTGTGAATTGCAATGGGTCACTCAGTGACTCAGGATTCATGTACAAAGATCTGGATCTTAACCAGGCAACACCATACCCATAAGAAAACATCTTGGGAAACTAAAGCAATAGGTCCTGAGTGAAGACAGCAAACTTAAAAAGAAAATAATATTCAACTCATGCATTACAGATTAAAGAAAGACCTTTTAAACCAGAATTCTTCCTTCTGGTTGTCCTTACTATGCCAGGCTACCAGTAGAGGGTCAAGGCTCACTTCAACTACTGTTTATCTTCTTTTTACTGTTAAAGGTATGTAGTACAAGGGCATGCTCCAGAATCTGCCCTGTCCTTCTGAAATTGTGATATGTAGGTGCTTCAGGTACATATTAGCATTTATCTAATGCTCCACGGACTCTCTTAGTATTTCTTAAATCATCTCTATACAAAAAGGTAAAGGCAATCATATCTAATTTACAGTGATTACGTATTTCCTTAAATATATTATCTGATTCCTACATAGGGACAGATGTATAAGTTGGCAGTTTGAATTACAATCTACTTTGTGATTAAAATGATGCTATACAAGATTTGTGCCCAGGTGTCCAGATTAGTCCAAAAGAATCTAATGATCACAGTTGCTGAAGCACAGTATTACAGGAACTATATAAAACTTACCATGAGGGATCAGTATGTTTCCATGGGGAAAAACTTTCACAGTTCCTATTTAGAATATCCTCCTATACATGCCTCTACAATGATACTACAGCAGGACAGGGACAGATGAATACGAAGGCAGCTAGATGTCAGGTAGAAAACAACTGCTGTGGAGGCTGTTATTTCCTGCTGTGCACACACACCCTAATTTGGTTTTACACGTGCCTTGAGAGCCAAATGGCTTCTCTTTATCCATCGTACCAATTATTTGTTTTAAAGCAACATATCTTTCTTGTCACATGGCAGAATAGAACTCACAGATTTTCTGTATCTTTTTAGTCTCTAAGGAAACCATATAGCTCTTAAGAGGTTTATTACAGACTTTTCCTTTTAGTAAAGATGGGTAAAATAAGCAAGGAACAAAAGGCTCCCTTTTATTGTCACTTAAATCTACTAGAAGGGAAGGATGAAAGTGGCATAGGAGTTCATGTAGAGTTTTATGTTTAAAAAGAATACACAAGTATTTCAGAGAAAAATCAAACTCAAGCTGGCCTACATAGCACAAAAGCAGGACTGAGTGAGGGCTGTGGACTTGGAAGATGGAGGCCACCACAGGTTGAGGAGGAAAGCCTGGGCATGGGACACAGTTCAGAGTATTAGCAGTAGGAAAGGAGGCTCTGTGGCCCACTGGGCTACCCACTTGGGGTTTTGTTTTGTGTTTTAAATATACATGGACTTGCCTTTGCTTTCGAGAATAAATAATTCAAAAATAAAAGTCTTTTCTTCATTCTTGGATTTTTAAGCTAATAAGCCAAATGTCACTATTTCCTGAATCCCATATGTTCTAGATACAGGCTGATAGCTAAACCTAAAATGTTGTTTTTCGGATAGTAAATGCCTACTCATCCTAAATGGTGACTCTTCGGAGAAATCTTCCATGGCCCACTCAGCACAGTCAGTCACCTTTTTGATCTTGCCTTCATAAGAGAGCTCATCACATAATAATTATTTACATATATTCTCCCACAACCTCAATAGACTATAAATGAGGGTAAAGACTATATTTCTTAACTCATCTAATCAAAGCACAAGGCACATAGTAGGCACTCAAAGGTTTGTTGAGTGTAGCAACCCACGTTAAAACCTAAGGGTTTCCTAAAAGCCTTGCATTAAATTGGCTAAACACACACAAAGGAAGGAAGCATCCCAATGCTCATATAGAAATGATTTAATTCTCAACTTTCAACTATTAATACCAGATTGGTTCTTTTCCTTTTTTAAACTTAAGTTTGACATAGTTTGACTTTGTCCTTTGGGGGATGGTGGCAAGGTGTTATAACTAATAATGAAATCCAAACACTTAACAAAAAAAGACATTCAGGCCTTCATATCACTTTATAGAGTGACTTTCACAGTTTCATCCCAGAATAGCTCAAAATAGACCCCAGAGCTCTGAAAGTGTGACCCACCTTAAAAGACTCCATATCTGAGAGCAGACAGGCACTCTGCATGCGTGCTCGAAGGTGAGCCCCTTCTGCCGATGTACCTAATTTAGCTAAAACCTCAGACTGCTCTTCAAGCAGATCTTCTGTCATAGGTGCTGGTTCCTGTGAAGTGCAAAAGGACAAAGCTCACGAATATCCCTTTTTAGACAAAGCACAACTATAAAAATAGAATAAAGACAACAATTATTTCAGCTGTAGCAGTCACAAGATATGCATTTTTTTTTTAAATTGAGAGAAATGCACAAGTTTTTTAGCACCTACGTTAAAAAAGTAACAAATTAAGAAGAATAAATATGGCTTTCTGGCTTCTTCCCCCTCATGGATAAGATTACCACATTTCCCTTGACAAGGATTGACACTAAAAGATAGAGGAATCTGGGTCCACTGAAAAAATTTTCTTGCCTATGAAGAATAAATAAATGGAGTCCTAAGGATATTCTTATACATGTCATCACTAGCCACACTAAAGTTTTTTGTTATAAGTAACAGAAATGGTTTGATATAGAAAAAATGGGAGGGGATTGCTCAAATAATGATCAACTCTGGTTACAGAATTATGAGTTTTTGTTTTCTTTTCTCTATAATGAACATATACGATTTTTCACTACCCAGAATGTACCAAGCAAGAGTTTCACGCTGATACTTAGGGTGAACAATAATCAATAAAGGCAGTATGACATACTGGTTAAGAGCGTAGACTCCAGAAACAATGTGCCTGTGTTTGAATTCCAGCTTTGTGACCTTGGGCAATCATGCAACCTTTCTGTGACTCACTATTCTGAAGAATAAATTCTGGCACATGTTCAATACACACTAGCAATTAAAGACAAAATACGTAGATTATATTACAAGCTTCACCTTCTACTTTCTCTTTGACTACAGGAAAGTATGCTTATCAAAATATCTCAGCCAAGTTCACAAATTATATGAATCTCTGATGAAGCAGTACACTCACTGCTTCATTCTTTCTATGTACAAGGAGCTACTTTTCATTGGCCCCTAGCCCTGAAATCAGAGGATTACAGGAAAGGAAGATGTTGAGAGGACACTGACTATCCCTCCCACCTAGAAATCTCAGCCATCTGTAAGCAGATGATAAAGAAGAACATAATAAAGAGGAGAAAAAGAAGCAAGCACAGCATATATGATTTTCATATATAATACTTCTGAATATGCCCAAGGCTGCTTCATATACATGATCTCATGTGATCACTAAAAAGGAAACAGGGCATTTTACAAGCAACAAAACTGAGGTACCAAGATAAAGTGCCTTGCCCAAAGATCACCCAGTGATCACCCACTTGCAAAACTACCAAGCAGCAAACTGAAGACAGAATCCAGGACACTGTCTAATGCTGACTTTAAGAACTACTATCTTGGTTCCAATCATTTGGCTATGGATTCCTGTTCTAACAGAGTCTCCACATTTTTTTCCTTCTATCTCTGAATCTAGAATATTGGGTAAAGGCTTTAAACTTCTTCTAGTCATAAATTTTAGGTTGGCCTAAGTCTACATGAATGGTACACAGGAGCATATTTGAATTTTTATGAAGCAAGGACCTATATAAAATCTTATTGTTTTTGGTGAAGTGGGCAACTGACACACTTAAGCTGATTTCTAAAGCTTGAAATTATATTGGTTTCAAATGAGATCATTTTGAATTCCAATCATTTCATATAAGTAAATTTGTAATGGTTATAATTCAAATAAAATTAACTTTAAGGAAAATAAAATGGACTAAAAATTTGCCTAGATCTACCTAAAAGTAAAATATAAAATTAATTTCTAAATATATAAGATGTGTGTTGTTGAAAGAAGAACTTCAAATACATCCAGATTTAGACTATAAATTCAAATGTGAAAATCCAAGCATCTGAAATAAATAAGCAAAGCCTTTTGGGGAAAAAAAGCACTAAAATAAAAAGCATTATTTTTTCATTTCAAGAAAAAGTCTGAGCTTCCAAAACAACTTTCTCATACTATTTATTAACCCAATTAAGCCAAGGCAAAAAATAATGCAATTAGCTCATTAAAAACAGGGACTATTATTAATTAAAACTTGGAAGGAGGCTGGGCATAGTGGCTCACGCCTGTAATCACAGCACTTTGAGAAGCCAAGGTGGGAGGATTGCTTGAGGCCAGGAGTTTGAGACTAGCCTGGGCAACATACTGAGACCCCATCTCTACAAAAGATTCTAAAAATTAGCCAGGCTTAGTGGCACATGTCTATACTTCCAGGTAATAGGGAGGCTGAAGCGGGAGGATCACTTGAGCCCAGAAGTTCAAGGTTACAGTTAGCAATGATCATACACTGCACTCCAGCCTGGGTGACAGAGTGAGATCTTGTCTCTTAAAAAAAAAACTTCGAAGGAGAAAGGACACAGAAAAAATTACCCTTTCCTGAACACACACATGCCAAGTGCTTTCAAATATAATATGTGATTTAATCTTGAACAAGCCAGAGTAATACAAGCTATTATTACTTTTTAAGTATTCAATATTTATATTAAACAAATAAATAGGTGAGGTTTTAAAACGGCAGATATGTCAGAGTAAGATAAAAACAGAAATACTTTCATTTTTTCTCTTTGTTAAGGATTGATCATGTGACAACTTTTTAAACAGCTTTTTGAAATATAATCAATATACAATAATTTAAAGGGTACATTTGATAAGTTTTAACATATGTATATACCCATGAAACAATCACCAAAATCAAGATAATGAATATATACATCTCCCTCAGGAATTCCCTTATGCCCATTTTTAGAATGTCTATCAACAGCAAATGGATAAACAAACTGTAGTATTTCCATCCAATGGGAAACTACTAAGCAACAAAAGTGTATTAACTATTGATACATGCAGTATGATGTGTGAATCTCAAAATAATTATGCTGAGAGAATTCACACACACACAAAATACATGTGTTATTCTATTTACATAAAATTCTAGAAAATGCAAACTAGTTTATTATTGTTTTTTAAGATGAGAAAAGGCTCAGAAAGGAAACATAGCTTGTACTAACAACACTGTTAATAAATGGTGGTGCCAGAACATAAATCCAGTTCTACTGGGTCTAAAAACCCAGGCCTGTAACAAGACCTCAATATCAACTGCATTCTCTGTGACAAGATTAGAAAAAATATAGATTTGGTTTCTAGCATTAGAAGATTCTATTATTAATACTAAAATTTAACAAAGAAAAATCTAAAATCTAATTTATTTTTCAAAAGATATAAAACAAATAGCATAATGGCTGTCAAACAAAAAAACTAATTTAGTAAATTATATCTAGCAAAGAAACAATATGAGCATGGATAATAAAGTTAATAGAATCCATGTTTTAAATTATCATCTATCTCACTGTAACTAGTAATTTGTTAAAATCCACAACTAGAGTAAAGCACATTATCATATACCATAAAAAATCCAAGTTGAAGGATTAATGGAAAGCACATATCCCATAGTACAAATATTATAATTTATCAACCCATTTCAGAATATGCTGACTAGTTACAAAAACTGAGTAATCTTTGCATCCTGAGCAGCAATACTAGCCACTTACATAAGAAAGTTCTCAAAAGAATAATAGCTAAAAATTAAGTGCTTATTTTTGACTAGACACTGTTATTCACTAATCACATAGTATTTCATTTAAAATCCACAATTATCTAATTGTGTAGGTGTTACTATGAACTCATACTGTAGTTGAAAAAACTAAAGCAAAGAAAGATTAAATAACTACTCTAAGTCACACAGCTATTAAGTGGTAGAAATGGAATTTAAACTCAGGCAATCTAACTACACTGTTCCTAACCATTACATGCTATATGACTCCTTACAGGTTTGGTGGTCTTAAAATAAATGAATAAAAATAAGAAACAGAATGACAGTTTTACCAGAGGCTGGGAAGGGTGTGTGTGTGCGTGGTAGGGGGATGAAGACAGCTCAGTTAATGGATAAATGTAACACATGAGAAAAGAAGAAGGGTCAAATATCAATTATCTAAGCTTCTAATGCAAGAAGGTAGAAAAATAGCAAATTAGTTCCAAGGAAAGTAGAAGAAATAAATATTAATAAATCAATGAAATAGAAAACAAAATCAACAGAGAAAAATCAACAAAACTAAAACGATTCATACAATTGATAAAACGCTATGACTGATCAGGAATAAAAGATAATACACAAAATTCTAATTTTAAAAATTAAAACTGCAATATTATAGATTCTATAACTATTAAAAAGATTATTTAAAAACTCTGAAATAATTTATGTAAACATGAAATTTAGAAAAATGAAAAATCCCTTGAAAAACATTATGTGCTAAAATTGACATAAGAAAAAAATCAGAATAGTTCTGTATCTTTTTTTTTTAAGAGACAGATATCTAATGTAAAATTAAGCCTATAACTGAAAATATTCTTATAAACAAAACTTCAGACTGTAAGTAGCTTCACTGGTGAATTATGTTCAACATATAAAAAAGCAATAAAACCTATTTTATACAAATTTCCCAGAGAATTAAGAAAGAGGAGACCCTTCCCAGACAAGAACATAACAAAGGCCAATATCTCTGATATATGGATATAAAAATCCTAAAATAAATAAATAAATAAATAAATAAAATCCATATATATAAAAAAGGAGAATGCCCAAGTGGGATTTATACCAGGAACGTAAGAATGTTTTTAATACTCAAAAATGAATCAATGCAATTTACCACATTAACAGAATAAAAGAGAATAAAATATGATTACCTCAATATACAGGAAAACCATTTGATAAAATGCAATCAATACCTGTTCATGATAAAAACTCTCAGCAAAGTAGGAACAGAAGAGACCTTTCTTAATATGATAAATGATTATCAGATGCCCTCAATAATTATCATATGCTTTCTTTCTGAGGTTGGACCCAAGACAGAAATGCCCACTATTCAACACTGTACTGGAAGTCCTAGCCAGTGCAGTAAGATAAGAAAAATAATTAAAAGGTGCAAAGATTGGAAAATCAGAATTCAAACTATCTTTATTAACAGATGACATGATTATAACCATGTAACATATAGAAAACCCCAAGTAATCTACAAACTACTAATACAAGTGAATGTAGCAAGATTGTTAGATCTAAGGTCAATATAAAGAAAACAACTGTTTCTATATATCAATATACAAAAATCAACTGTTTCTATATATCAAGGGAAACAGAAAATGAAATTTAAAAATACCACTTATAATAACATTTAAGGAATTACAAATACCTTCAAATACATCTAATGAAAGATATGCAGGACCTCTACACTGAAAACTAGACCACTGGTGAGATAAATTAAAAGAGACTTTAAGTAAAACAGAAGATATTTCATGGATTCAATATTATTAAGATGTCAATTCTCCAAAAATTGATCTATAAAATTCAATGCAGTATGAATTCAAATCCCAGTAAGATTTTAAATATGTGTTTATACATGAAAAGTGACAGGCTGATTCTCAAATTGATATAAAAATGCAAAGGGTCTAGAATAGCCAACATAATCTTGAAGGAGAACAAAGTTAGAAGATTTACACTACCAGATAGACTTATTATAAAGTTACATGAATGATGACAGTATATTACTGGCATAAGGATAGACGGAGACCAATGGAATAAACAGTTCAGAAATAGACCAACACACATATAGTTGCTTGATTTACAATGAAGACATCACGTCACTCAGTGGAAAAAGGCAGATCTTTTCAATAATCGTGTTAGAACAACTTGATCTCCACATAGAAAAAAAGGGAATCTTAAACTCCTTCTCTGACCAAACATAGAATTTACTTGAGATGGGTTACAAACATAAATGTCATTAGTAAAACAATAAAACTTCCAGAAAAAAAACAGAAGAGAATATCTTCAGCACCTTGGTAAAGATTTCTTAAATGGAACAAAAAAAGTACTACTCACAGAAGAAAAACATTGGTAGATCAGACTGAATTAAAATTAAGAACACCTTTTCAATAAAAGGCACCACTAAGAAAGTGAAAAGACATGCCATAGACTAGGAAAAAATATTTGTAATACAAATATCTAAGGACTCATACCCAAAATACATAAAGAATTCACACAAATCAGTAAGGAAAAAAGATAATTTTTTTTAAATAAGCAAAGGCCTTGAAAATAGGTACTTCACCAAGAAGATAATGGGCAATAAATACATGAAAATCTGTTCAGTATTAACATCTACCAGGGAAATGTAAAAACATGAGACTACCCTTCAGAAAGGCAAAAATTAAAATGACTATTAAAAGATAGCAAGTGTGCAGAAAAGAGTTAACATAGGAAGCCTAAAACTGCCATCCTAAAAAAGACCTATTTGCAAAGTTAGCCCTTCACTAGTATCTGGGAACTTGGATTTGGGGAGGATCCCCATCATTTCCAGAACTGATAAAAAAAAAATTGGCTCACTGTGCTTAAAATTTTTGCAAACAATATGGTTTGTGCTGAACACCTGATTTCTTTCTGAGAGTCTGAAATTTTGAATTAGGCAAAGGGTAACTTTTTTATGTATGATCATCCCCCCAATAAAAACTTACGGGGCTGTGCTTGTAAACAAGCTTCCCTGTGCTTTCCTGGTAGACAACAATTCACATATGTGGTCACAATTTGTTGCTGGAGGAATTAAGTGTGCCAGTGTGACCACACTGAGAGAAGATGCTTAGAGGCTCAGGTTTCATTTTCTCCAAACTATGTCCCATATGCTTTTTCCCTTTGCTGATTTTCCTGTAATAAATTATAGCCATGAACGTGATAACATGCTAAGTCCTATGAGTCCACCTAGCAAACCATTAAGACTGGCAGTGGTCTTGGGGACACTCAGGACATCAAGTAGGGGAGGGATTATACAGAATAACTATACTACTATACATTGTTGGTGGGAAGGTCAATTAGTTCTACCACTTTGAGAGACTATTTAGATATATCTACTAAAGCTAAAACATATTTCTACCATATACCCCAACAACTGTTAGGAATATATCCAAAAGAAATTGAGTGTCTGTGTCTACCAAAGACATAAGAATGTTTCCAGCAGCTTTATTCACAGTAGCCCAACGTGAAGACAACCCAAATGTCCATCAACAGGTGAATGGATAAACAAATTGTGACAAATTCATACAGCAGAATACCACAAATTAATAAAAAGCACAAATACTAATACATGCAACAACATGGATAAATCTTAGATAGTAACTGACTGAAACAAGGTCAACAGTACACAACGTATGATTACACAATGTATGAAAGAGTACACAATGTATAATTTATATATAAAAGAACAAAGTATAATCTCATTTATGAGATTCAAAAACTGACAAAACTAACCTATGGTGATAAAAGAGAAAGAGTTAGTTGGAGGGAGTACTGGGCTATACTATCTAATACATCTGGCTATCTGGATTTAAATAAATTAAATAAAATTTAAAAAATTCAATTCCTCAGTTACATTAGCCACATTTCAAGCACTCAATAGCTACATGTAGATAATGGCTATAGTACTGGATGGCAAAGATAGAGAATGTAAAACATTTCCATTTTCACAGAAAGTTCTATTAATCAGCACTGTTCTAGGATGATGAGAATTTTCTATATCTTGATCCAAGAGGTAGCTACATGTGTGTATAAATATGAAAAATTTCACCAAGCTATACACTTAAGATTTATGTGCTTTACTGTGTTAAGTTATAACTCAATAAATAAGTAAATATATAAGCATATGTTTTAAGAATCACTAGCAGAAAACACATACAATATGTATAACTGAGGATTCTTATCTAAAATATGAAGAATTCATAAGAACAGGACAGCAACCTAAAAGAAATATCACAGGTAATTCACAGGAAAGGATGGCCAATAAACATTAAAAGATGTGTATGTTCATCAAAAGTCATGGAGATATAATTTAAAACATCGAGATACTACTTTTGATTATAATATTGGCAAAAATTTATATGATTGGTAATATCAATTATTTATAAGAATTGAATAGAATATAAGTACCATGAGTGCAAGAATCTTATTATCTAGTTTGCTACTGAATTCCCAAGGTTGAGAACAGTGATTGGCATATATTTGTGAAAGTGAGGAAGAAAAGTTGGGGAGAGAATGAGTATTCCTTTACTCTAACATTCACCACTGATGGGAGTGTAAAACAGATGCAGCCTTCTTGAAGAGGATTTTGGTAACTTGTATATCCATTTACCTAGCAGTTCCATTTGTTATCTCCCTTAAAGAAACACTCATATGTGAACACACAATATACAAAAACCTGTAAGAATTTGTATTGCAGCACTGTTTGTAACAGCAAAAACTTGCAAATAACATACATTGTGATCAAAAGGGAATGGTTAAATAAACTATAGCTCTTCCATGCCATGGAATATTATGCAGCAATTAAAAAGAAATGAAGTAGTAATGACAAGAAAAGATCTTTAAGACATGTTAGCTTAAATTAAAAGTTGCATACTAATGCACACATTTAAAAACAAATCCATAAAACTATGTATCAATATGTGTACATACACATATGTATATCAATGCATAGAAATAATTACAAGAAATGTAACCCAAACCAGTAACAGTAGTTATTTCAAGGGAGGAGAGATGAATTAGTGGGTGGTGGCTTTGGCTTTGTCCAGATTAGAATTTTTCACAATAGAATGTATATATTCCAATATTACTTAAGCAAAAACAAACCATCAAAAACTATTGTTGCAGTTACTGGGTTTTTGCTGTTCTATATCCTAATGATGTAACATGGCTTTAAACTGCATTTTTGAACAGATAAAACTAATCACATAATTGAATTTTTTGTTGTTGTTTTTAGACAGGGTCCTGCTCTGTCATCACACAGGCAGTGGCACCATCGTAGCTCACTACGACCTCAAACTCCTGGGCTCAAACGATCTTTCTGCCTCAGCCTCCCAAGTACCTGGGACTGCAGAAGCATGCCACCACATCTGGCTAATTACTTTATTTTTATATTTTATAAGGGGTCTCCAATGTTGCCCAGGCTTGTCTCCAATTCCTGGCCTCATGCAATTTCCTGCCTTGTCACAAAGTACTAGGATCATAGGCGTGAGCCACTGCACCTAGCCTGTTGGAGGATTTTTACTTTTGTTCTCTCCTCTCCAGATTTTTGGATTTTATTTGTAAGTGTCTCCAAACATAAACTTTTTAAAGAATTTCCCCTACCTAAACCATCTATCTCTTACTAAGATAAAGTTACATAAACAATAAAATAAATTAAAATTGAAAGAGCCTGAGCATCCTACCTGGGTTACTGGAATGTAGAGAGGTTCTCCATTGTGTAGCAGTGTAAGATTCCCATGCTGATAGAGGCGTCCTTCTGGCTTTAAATTTGCCATCTCCTTAGGTCCTCCTTTCTTGCCACTCTCTTGTCCATTTCCTTTAAGTTCTTCAGTATCACTTAGGCATTCAAAAAATTCTTCTTCACTGTCACTCCAGGAATCCCAAGATTTTCCCACCTCTCCTTTGTCCTTATCTGTATCTTTCAGATTATCTGGCCCCAACTGGTCTCCAGCTTTTCCAGCATCCCCTGGATAAGTATTAGTGACATTATCGGAAGTACTTGTCTTTTTCCCCTCATCACGTGCCTTCTTTCTTTCAATACAACAATTTAACATCTTAAGAAAACAGAAATAACATTTACAGTTGAATTAGTTACAGAAAAATAAAAATCTATCCACTGTTTGAATATTTAATTTTCATTCTCCACCTCTCAGGCCCTTGTGATTCACAGTGACCACAAGCAACCTATAGCAGGATGATGACACTAGGCTATAACCAACCCATTATTACATTTAGATTTAGAATAGCTCTAATTAAATCAAGACTGTATGTATACGTCATTGGGAAATCTTTACCTGCAGTTTCTGGTGCAGTAAACAACACCTTAGATCTGGAGGTCCACTTGCTAATCTATCAAATAAAGAAAAAAGAAAGCTTAGTTTTAGTAAAATTGCTTCAGATATGATTTTTTCTATACTACCATAATTTTTAGTTATATTGATAACAAATCAAACTAATATCTATATAAGTAAGGTAACCGAGTTCCAGAAGGCCAGTACATATGATTAAAAGATGACAATTTATTTTATATACCTACCCCACAAATTACCAATAGCAAATATAATAGATACTTTAAAACATAATAGCAGTTGGGCATGGTGGCTCAAGCCTACAATCCCAGCACTTCAGTAGGCTGAGGTGGAAGAATCGCTTGAGGCTAGGAGTTTGAAACCAGCCTAGGTAACATAGCAAGACCTCATCTCTACAAATATAAAAAATAAAATAAATTTGCGAGATGTGATGTGGGCTCTATTAAATTGGAAGATTAGCCAGGCATGGTGTAGTCACAGCTACTTGGGAGGCTGAGGCAGGAGGATCACCTGTGCCCAGGCATTTGAAGTTGCAATGAACTATAACTGTGCCACTGCACTTCAGCCTGGGCAACAGAGCAAGATCCTGTCTCTTAAACACATACATGCGCGTGCACACACACACACACACACAATATAATAGTAAATTCGTGATAGCTTTTAAGCTAACAGAAATGTAAAATGAGAAAAAGTCTCTAAATCCACCCCAGGAAGTAGCTTGAATACAGTATTTTACATCATACAAAATAAATCAGTCTATGTATTTAGTTCTAAACTATTATAGTAGATTCTCACTATAAAAACCAAGATCTCCATCTCTATTTCAATGGTACCCCAGACTGATTCTAGTTTTAAACCACTGGGTTCCTGGCAATCAGCCAAAGGTACTCTTGTGATATTCAACATGCTTCTGGATCTGTAATAACTTCCAGAAAAAAAATGATTAGAACCAAGAGAAAATCCAGCTAAGCAGAGACTGACAAATGACATAAAAGTAAATAGTTCTGGATCAGTGACGACTTTATATTACTCATAGTCATGATTCTCCTATTCTTAGCATGAGAAGATGAGTGCTAAACTATGTAATATTAACATATATGCTAACTAAAATCTTGTATGTGATTATGTGAAATGTCAATATAAATTATATCAAAAATTATAGGTAATGTTTAATATCTGAACTTATGATGAACTTTAAAGATGTTTTCCTTCTATTTACAAAATACATGTTTACTGAAGAAGACTTAGAAAATACATAAAAGTATAAAGAATAAAATAAAAATATAATTCACACCTGGGAAAACTCTTGTTAGCATGTGGCTGTATTTCTTTCCAATCTTTTTTCTATACATCTATATTAGCATAATAAAAAGCACTCTGAGTACAAATTACTAGATTCTACTTTATTATAAACATTATGAACAGTTTATGTTATTAAAGATTCTTGGGGAAAATATTTTGTAATGGATCCATAATTTCTCACATAGAGATATAATTTATTTAACTATTCTTTTTGTTTAATATTTAGGTTTCACTTTTATTTCCTATTATAAATCTGCCATAGCGAACACCTCTGAACATAAACCATATCCAAGTTTCTTATCACTTTCTTAGGGCAGATTTCCTAGAAGAGGATAATTAACAGGTCAAAAGTCAACTGTCTGCTAACAAATAAAAATCCTATCTAAAAAAAGTAAAAATTGAAATTATTACCCTGGAATCATAAAGTTGTTTTCCCATCTGAAACGCATTTCAAGAACAAATTCCTGCCAAAGGTGTGCCACTCCTTTTAATCCTCCATGATAGAAATTAATCATACAAAGACACAGAGCCAATTTGTATGTTAAACTGTCAGATGGTGCAGATTTGAATTGATTGTAGAGATTCTAAATTTAACAAAATAGAAATGAAGCAAAACTTGTTAGCAACATATTTTATAAATACAATCAAAAAGTGTATAGGGAGAGATTTTAATACTAAAATTAACCTATCCTACCAAAAATAGCTTTTATCAAATGTTTTATAGACTACTGCATAAATTATTCTTAGGCAGTTCCATGTTTTTGAGATTTCTACTAAGATAAAAAAATGAGGCTAAAGTTATAGCTTTCAATTTCTTCTGTGGAGTCTTTAAGATGTATTCTAAATTTTGTGTGTTGTTTTAAACATCTTTTAATTACAAAATGAGTATATACTTGTCAAAACAAAAACAAAAAAGAAATCAGAACTCTATTAACTGAAAACATAAAAGATGGTGCTTTTCTACCTCATTTTATGAAATCTACTTCTCAACAACTACTGTAAACAGTTTGATATATCTCTAGCCCTCTCATTTAAAATTTCTCATTTCTTAATTTCTCAAAGACTAAACAAGGAGAATATGAAAATTTTACAAATTTTACTTCATTCAAGAGTTTTCCACTCACAATCTAGTTATGAAGTCTAAAAGAATCTGTTGCAAAACATAAATTTAATGATTTCACAAAAACTCTAAAATGAGGGAAATCCTATAGCTATACACAGTGTATTTATGCTATTTTTCATGGTTTCTGGAAAAATTCCTGCTACCCAAAATACGTATCTATGCCAATATTCTGTACCAGGTCATTATCTGAGTGGTAGCCATGATCTTCATTCAATATTCCTAAGGTGATTTTTAAAACAAAAGGACACTCTGGCTGTTAAACTGGATATATAGAAAAAAACCCCTAGAAATTCAATGCATTTAAATATTGTAATATTAAACTCCCAACTTACATAGTCCTCACTTTCTGATGCAGGATTATTATCTGTTGAAGTAGCAGTTCCATCTAATGGTCTCTCAGAAGCAGCATCAGGGAATAAGAACTTAGAAGAAAATAATCACGTTTTAGAACACATTTCCTATATTGTTGATTTTTATAACTCATATAAGTACTATTTAACTTTTCAATGATTTTGCTTCTAAAACAATGGGAATATTCCTACTGTACTGGCCAGTTGGTTCTACACTATCTCAATTTTTTTCTGTTTCTCTTTGAAAATACACAGGGTTTCAGTAACTAGTCAATTTTAGAAATCAGGCATTTTTCTTAAAAATAACCACCTAATTCTGTGTGTTGAACAGTGTAAAAGTAAAATCTCTTCATTGTGATTTGATGCTCATCCAAGGCCATCACATATTTTAAAAAGTGTTAATGCTATTAGAAAGAGAAAACTATAACAGACAATTTAAAAACACCCACATAGTCATGAGGATCTGAAGAGATATCATCCATAGGTTTTCATACGTGGAATACCCAAAGGTATTGAAGACCCACACCTTATTTTGTGAGATATTCCCAGAAAGTGGGAAGCAGTCTAAACCTGTAGTAACCAATGTATCTTTTCCACATGCTTTCTCTCTCTCTGTGTGTATCTGTTGTGTGATGGGGTAGTCAAAAAAATTGAGTGTATATGACAACTGAGCTACATAATTTGAATATAATCTCTAAGGATACATTCTTATGAAGGAATCTTCTCTACAGAAATTTATTTTCAATCGTTTTATTGCTGTCCATCCCAACTGTTTTGTGGTGCTGCTGACTCGTAGTTCCTCTTACCATATATACTTTGCCATATATTACAGAACATCTTCAAAACACTTTAAAATTAAAGGACCTACTATGTACCAAATGCCAGTACTAGGCAGATTTATAAACATTTCCTATTCTCATACTGCTGTGTGAGCTAAATATCACTGCCCACATCTTACCATCTAGAAGCTGAAAATTTAGCTAAGAGTCCTGTTCATATAAATGGCAGAGATAAAATTAACATCCAGTTTCCAAGTCCAGTATTCTTCTCATTACACTACTCTTGAAGTTTCTTCCCCAGATTGTCTTATGCATATATTGCCAGGAGTATGATTATAGTAACTACAATTACAGTAAGAATAGCTATCACTTATCAAAGGCCTATTATACACTAGGCAGTGTCATAGAAGGTCCTTTAATTCTCACAATAATCTCACAAGGTTTTGTTAGCCTCATTTTATAGATGAAGAAACTGAAGTGTCTAGTTCAAAGTTATACAGTAATTCATGCAGGGATTAAACTGTGGTATGGGTAGCTCCCAGGCTGGGCCATTCCAACACACTATACCTAGGAGACACTCTAGCCCTCTACTGTATCCCTCTCTCATCGTTATTGTAAAGCTTTTTCTCGACTATTGTCAAAGCGATCTTTCGAAAATACAATTCTGATCATGTTGATCTTCTGCTTAAAACAGTACTAAACTGCAAGATTAAATCCAGCACTTCAGCATGGCAGGTTACCTGCTACCTCTGCAGCCTTGACCCTGGTCACTCCCTGGTAAGCACCCTACAAAATACCAACAGTTCAACATGCTCTCAGGCCTCTGCTATTCCTCTGCTTCTAAAGCCTTTTCTTCAAGATTCAGCTCAAGTGTCCCTCTTTATGGAAGCCCTCCCTGATTCCCACTGCCCAGACAGAGACAGTTGTACCCTCTGCTGTGTCCTCACAGTCCTTCTGCCAGACTTTTCAGGTGCAACAGGGTATTTTAACTGTTGTTTACTTTCTTTCTTCCCACTGTACTAGTGGGGATTCTCTGAATGTGTAGACTTTGTTTTACTCATTTTATATTCCCAATTAAGTGCCTGCCACATACATAGAAGGGACTGAATGTAAAATAAATAAATGAGTATGCATACAGACCTATAAAGACAGAACATTTAGTTACCAGGAGAATAGTATTGAGGACATCATTATTCAGTGGTGACTCTTCTGCTCCTCTGTGTTTTCGTATTTTCTTCTTTGCAGTGTGTACCATATTTGATACTGATAATTTATGAATTGGAACTGGTGCTGGCTCTGTCAACTTTGACAAAGCATGAGTTATATCAGCAATTTCTATAAAAGGAATAGAAATGAATACAAATTATATCACCAACTTTAGTAGGTTGAAGTGATGAGTAAGTTGATGGTTATATAGAATATTTTACTCATTCTTTTCACTATTCTTTACACGGTCTCAGAATTATTAGATTTTAATCCACATATTCAGCTTTATATGCAAGCATGAGTGACAAAGGTGTCATACAAATTATTTCCTTGCAGGAGACTTCAAAAATAAACCTCTAAAACTCTACTTTTCAAAATATCTTACATTTTTGTTTTTGGTGGAAAGAACTTATTAAATGCACTTAATGTCTTAACAAGCTCTGGGTATAGCCTAAAAAGGAATGGTAACTTAATTCAAAATGAGAAAATACATGAAAAATTGCTGGAAAATACATGAAAAGTTGCCTTTCTATAGAAAAATGGTAAAATTTGAAAGTAACATTAAAAAAAAAGTTGATTACCTCTTCCTTCTTCCTCAAATGAAGATCGTCCAAGAATCTCATCAGTTGACTCCTTTCGACGGCAGATTTTAAAAAATTCAGTGACAAAATCACCTACATAGAAAATAAGTTACTCATTTTTGACACTTAATTGAAAAAAAATCAATCTTATACATTAAAATATGTCTTCTCACAAAAACTATTAACTAAGATATGGTAAAAAATAAAATCATTCAGTTTTTCCACCAAAGGAAAAAATTAACCCTATGTCACAGGTAGCCTTGTTCTTCCTTCCTTTCTCTCCATGTCCCAGGATATTAAAAGTTTTTTCTTAGAATTCCTTCTAGAATGAAATTAAAAAATAATTGTACCTAATATTAAGCACTTACTATATAACTCACTGAAACAAAAGATATCCATTGTCACTGTTATATAAGTAACAAGAATATTACTGTATGTTTGTAGTAGTCTTCTTTCCCCAACTACTATCCTTCTACAATCTAAATCCATTAAAAACATAATAAAAAAGAAATTCTAAGGCCAGGCATAGTGGCTCATGCCAGAAATCCTAGCACTTTGGGAGGCCAAGGCGGGAGGATCGCTTGAGGCCAGGAGTTCAAGACTGGCCTGGGCAACGTAGCAAGACCCTGTCTCTTAAAAAAATATATAAAAAATTAGTGGGGCATGGCAGCACAAACCTATAGTCCCAGCTACTCAGGAGGCTGAGGCAAGAGCGTCACCTGAGCCCAGAAGTTTGCAGTTGCAGTGAGCTATGATCATGACACTGCACTCTAGACTTGGTGACAGAGTGAGACCCTGTCTCTGGGGGGGAGGGGGACCTCAAGAAATTCTAAAGATATGTTTCTAGAGGATTATGTTGGCTAAAGGTGTCTCAGTTTCTGCTGTATTATTAATGGTATGTTTTGTCATTAAGAGGGAAAGGGGTTTGATATCTTCTAAAGAGCTTCAATGAGTTGTGTTTCCACAAAGAAATTAATGCTTAACAAGAACTATCAGTACTAAAATTCATCAAGTACATCTAAGTTTTAGAATTTAACAACTAGTTCTGAATAAACCTAGCACATTTTTTGGACTTTCTGAGAAAGGTAAGAATCTAGTCATATAAACTAGGCAAAGAGGTAGGGTGAGATCATGGAATAGTAACTTTAAATTAGAACACTTTCAATTCTTTCAATTCTAAGGTCCTCTGGAATTATCATAGAAATCAGTGGATTAGGCATAATAAGAGGAAACAATTTAGTAAGTACATTTTAAAATGTAATAATTCAATGATTAAACAATAGAAACCATTTACTATTCATTTACTATAAGAAAGGCACTGTGTTAAATGTGATATACACATAAACACACAGGTACAAACCTCATTTGATCCTCCCAATAACATTACGAAATGTGTACTTCTGTTATCTCTACTTTACTGAGAAGGACTGTGAGGCTTGAAGAGATTAAGAAACTTGACCAAACTAATGGATCTAGGATTTGAAGCAATGTCTATCCAACTCTAAAACTCTTGATATTGACCTTATACTGTGTCTCTAAAGCCCCAGACAAATTTGCCAATGGCAGAAATTTTACCTTTATACATCTTTGTCTTCACTATTATATAGTTAGCACAAATGGCAACTGCTAATTATCAATAGCATCTGACAAACAGTACATCATGAATGATAAAGAGCCCAAGAAAATAAAGGTTTAGAGAAATGCATCATTACTGTCATAATAAACATTTAGTAACTCCATCAGTTGAATGGTAATATATTAAGTGATATGGAGTAAAGGTGGCATGGAAGAACATAAGAAACAGAGAAAATATTTTCATGTGTACTAAATATAAGGAGGAAAAAGATGAAAATGCACATTAAGGAGATAGGTTCAGAAAACTTCATGAAAGAGATATACCTATAAAAAAGGGAAAAGAAAGAATCCCAGACATGAGATACAATAATACTATCTAAATAGCAATTAATATTTTTCAAAGTACTTCCATTTATGTTACTTCACTTGATTTTTCAAATAACCCTGTGAGGTGGGCAAGATTATTTACACTTCGTTTCCCATATCAGAAAATAGGTTTGCAGATGTGATACGCCTGTACAGAAGAACTCTAATGCACACCGTCAAAATCAGTGCTCTTTCTCATTAGATAACACAGGTCCAGGGGGAACAACAAAAAGTAAAAAGGGCTCCACTAACAGGAATAGAAGATGCAGACTATGCTACAGGAGAAAGAAAAGGGAGTAACATAAAAACGTCAGAAGAATAAAACTGAGATAATGAGAATATAATGGATAATTCTAAAGTACAGTAAGGTATAGGCTAGTTATACAAAACTGAAAGACAAGAAAGAAATCCTGCGAGTGGTATTCAAAAAAGGATTCACTGCTGTTGACAAAGATTTTTACCACATGATGTTAACTGAGGAGGTGACAAAAATAAAAAAAAAAATGTTTTTGATAGATGAAATAAAGTGTAAAGAATATATTCAGTGTTCCTGTTTGGAAGATAGGCAGTTTAGTGGTATTTCCAAAGAGGAACATAATATACCTTACCTAGCAAACACTGAGGATTATCAGCTTTTCTTACTCTAACAGACCAATGGGGAGCTTGAAGAGGATCCAAATCACTAAAATGCAAAACAATAAACATAAGATCCTAATTAAAATAATCTGCAAGATTTATGAACTTATCAAAATGCAGTCTAACGAAAATTTTATATGGAAGGACAAGCAATCCATTTAGTCTCCCTTAAACTAACTGTTATCCAAATACACAGGCCAGTGAGATGTGCAACGTATGGGGGATGGTCATGCTTGAGGCTCTGCCTCGAGGGGGAGGGGGGCATGGGCAATATACATAACCGTAATATTTGTACCCCCATAATATGCTGAAATAAAAAAATAAAAAATACACAGGCCATATGGTTAAGTTTTTAAAAAATAATATTGTAAAAAAATCAAAGATCTTAGACAAAAAAATACAAAAGGAAACACCAAAATCAAAACAATCAAAAAACACATATAAAAATGATTCTGAGCAGCCAATGTACACTAATAACCTAATGAGAGAATTATACTTTAAGAATAATATAAAAAGGAATGAGAAACAAGCAAGTATGAACAATTATCTTAAACAACCTGGTTTTAATATCACTTTTATTTTATTTATTTTTTCAGTTTATTCATATTTTAATATCACTTTTAATAAAAAAAAAAGAGTATAGAAACTTGCATTAAAATGTCCTATTTTCTCAATTAAATAGATTAGGGTGCATCCACTTAATAGACTACTATGCAGCAATCAGAAAATGACAACAAAGATCTACAATGTCTGGCATAAAAGATGTAAAATAATAAAGTAAATGAATAAAGCAAATTAATATATAAATTTAAACTTTAAAAAGATATATACCAAAATGTTAACTGGCTATTTTAAGTAATGAGATAATTAGTTTTAGTTTCTTCTTTAAACTTAAGTTATCTGATGAAGAAGCACTCATGTTACTTTCACCATCAGCAAATTCAAGAAATTTAATTATGAAAAGAAAAAGTGTCCTATTTCTCACTGTTTTACATCAAGCACGAGAAGGTACTAAAATTGCCTTCCTTTTTCTCCACATTCTTCCTAGATAACGCTTACTGTAATTTTCAAGTTGTTTCCACTGCAAAGGAGCATAGGGCAAGGATGTTTTATTATTTTCAATATTTAATAATCAAATATTATTCTTATACATCTTGTCAAAGATCATCATCTTTGAAGACAACCCCATCATCTCTTCAAAGCACTTCAGGAAATGCGTTTTACCAGCTAAGAGTAGTTCAATGAAATTATGTACTGAATCCCAAATCACTTAAGAGGTGTCTTCTTTGCTAAAATATAGTAAAATTTAAATTGTTTATTATCCCTCAACTAAGGATCACACCTCTAAAACTAGCAACCTAAAACACATCTCTAATACATATTAATCAGTCTATAAAAATAGAAAACTCAACCAACCTTATCAGAAACTCACGTAAACAAAAAGGAAAATTGCTAGCCACTTGGCACTTAATTTACTCTACTGAAGTTTTTTAATCTCAATGTACTACTCTTAACATACTTACGAATAAACATCATTATCCACTATGATCCCCTCGGTTAGATGAGGCCATGTAGTTGCTAAATGGAGTTCACTAAAACATAAAATATATTCAAAAGCTTTAATACTGTACATATATCCTCTGACTCAGCAATTCTACTTCTAGAAATATAACCTAAGAAAATAAAAGTATGTTAAAAGTGGTGTTATAATACAATAAACTAGAAACAACTGGCTCAGCAAATGGTAGCATCTCCTTATGAAGCTAATGCTTTGCAAACATTGAAAAATCATGTTTATACATAATGGCCAAAAAGTGTAAATAACCCACCAACTGATGAATGGATAAACAAAATGTGGTATATCCATACAATGGCACATTTATAGCCATAAACAGCAATAAAGTACAGTAGTCCCTCCTTATCCACAGTTTGTAGTTACCTGCAATCAACTGTGGTAAGAAATATTAAGCAGAAAATTTCAGGAAAAAAAATTCATAAGTTTTTAATTGTGCACTGTTCTGAGTAGAACCATCCCTTTGTCCAGTGTATCTACACTGTATACACTATCCACTACCTTAGTCACTTAGTAGCCATCCTGGTCATAAGATCAACAGATCACAAGAAGAAGGGTGGGTATAGTACAATAAAATATCTTGATAGAGAGAGGGAGAGGGAGATCACATTCACATAACTTTTATTACAATATATTGTTATAATTATTCTATTTATTATTGTTGTTAATCTCTTACTGTGACAACATATAAATTAAACTTTATCACTGGTATGTATGTATAGGAAAAAAAGTACATAAGGGATTGGTACTATACACAGTTTCAGGTATCCACTGGAGGTCTTGGAACATATCCCCCAGGGATAAAGAGGGACGATTGTTCTGATCAATGCTACAACATGGATGAACCTCAAAAACATTACACTAAGTAAAAGAAGCCAGACACAAAAAGCCACATGTTGTATGATTCCATTTATATGAAATGTCCAGAAGAGGTATTAATAAATCCATAGAGACAGTTTCTTTTTGAGGTAATGAAAATGTTCCAGAATGACACAATGATTATGGCTGTATGATTCTATAAATACTAAAAACACTTTCAAATGGTAAATTTTATGGTAGGTGTATTAAATCTAAATTTTGAAAAATCATATTATAAGTTGGCAGTTGGCAAACTTTTTCTACAAAGAGTCAAAGAATAAATATTTTGAGGATTTATAGACCATGTACAATCTCTGTTATATTTTTTCTTTTGTAACTCTTAAAAATGTAAAAACCATTTTAAGCTCACTGACCATACAAAAATAAGCTACTGGCCATACAAAAATTGGCTACTGGCCAGATTTGGTCCAGAGGACATAATTTGCTAAACTCTTATTATAGATGAATATTAAATTTCAGAAAGTTTTCATGTAAAATTAAAAAATAAAGTAGGTATAGGTCTTTATTTGTAGTAACTACATTCATCTCAGCAGGCTACAGTATCATAGAGCACAGTAAAATCAGTATCAGTATAAATTTTAAAAGCAAAATAATTAACAATTCAAATGATAGGTTGAAATTCTCACCTAATAGGATCCTCACAGGCACCAAATGGTAACTTGCCAAACTCCAGGCCTCCAACTTCTCCTCCTACAAGGGCATCTATATCTAAACAAAAGAAATATTTTCCCATTATTTGGCAGAAAAATATAGAAACAAGAATGTAATCTAGTTAGGTTAAGCCCTTTGGAAGATTATAGGTTTATAAATGCCTGTAACAGAATACATGTAGCAAGCTAAAGTAAGTTATATATAGTACATATAGTCAAATATTAAGGACTTCCCTTGAGAAAATTAGGGTTAAAAGGGACATGCTTATTTCTAATTTATTCAGTGTTTCACTCAAGCCATGTTTTCTAAATTTTACCCTTCTGAAATATTCCTCAAATATTACTTGAGAGAATATTATTTCTGTAAAATTTGTATTTTCTAAGAATGTGATTAATATGACATAAAATATTACCCAAGTATTAAAACAATTAGTCACCAACCTACATTTATCAGTTTTGCTGTCAATAATTTCCTAATAGCAAATTAGCAAATTTGTTACCAACAATAAAAATTATATTCTAGTTAATAGTAGGTGGAAATATTTAAAGTTCAGGAAAGAACCTCCTTTCCATTATGAATGGTATATAAGACCAGAGGAAAATTTAGAGGGAAGATCACTCTCCTTAGTTCTATCTCTCCTGAGGAAGTAATAAACACTTCTAAAAAACATTTGCTAAAATCATGCCTGACAATTATCTACACCCTAACTAAATCATTAAAATTAGGCATTAAATATGGATCAATTACCTGATTCGGTAAATTTTCTCAAGTCAATTCATTCCATTTTCCCAACTAAAAAATGCTTACAATAATAAGGATCACAATCACTAACATTATTACAAGATGTGAATTTTTAAGAGCTATAAAATTATAATGAGCCCATTTTTATAAAGTAGTAAATCAAAAATTATTACTAAAATATAATTATGCAAAGGTTTTAGTGGAATTAAAAGTTGAGAAGCAACACTGTGGAATGAAAACCATGGGATTTGGAGCCTGACTAGTGTTTGAATGTAAATTTTATCACTTGGTGACCATGTGATCTTGAGCCAGTCCTTTAAGAAACTTAACAATCTCTAAGAAACTTACATCTCTAATAAAGATAATGCTAATCTTGTAGGTAAATGTGAATTATACAAAACAAGATATAAAATACCAAGACAGTGTCTGGGACATATTACCTAATATGTTCAGTCCCTTCCCCTTATAAGAGAAAATGTTAAGAATTTATATGGCCTTCCATCCACTGAGGTAGGAGGTTAGTATTTTTATTCTCATTAAAAAACTTGGCAATAGAACATTAACAAAGACCTTATTTGCAATCAGAATTATAATGCTAAGATTCTAGTTCTTGGGCTTCTTCTTAGATCATCAGCAGACCATACCACCTTGGGAAATCTTTTAAAATTGCTTAATAGTAAAGTGGCCTTGGGAAAAAGAAAGAGGAGGGTAAGAATTGAACTTCTCACTAGAAGTAGCCTACAGATTATCCAGTGGGTATTGATTGTTATTTGAGAACTAAAATTACTAATACAAATATTTGAGTCTTTCCTCTAATATAAATCTAAAGCTTAGCTTTTATTTCTTAGCTGTAGTTTAGATAGTCCTTTTACCGTACATTAGAGTTTCAAATTCTTCAGTGGTATAAAGCAAAATAGTAGTACTCTTAACTCCCTAAAGCTAAGAATGTATTACATTAATTTTTATATCATCTCCTGCCTATCAATCATTATTTTCAATCTTATAAACTACTTAGGACAAAAATAAACAGTAAAGAATATTCATTTATTTCTTTCTGGGGGAGACAGACTGAAAAGTGTTTTCAAGCTAGTAAAATCCTTGTAATTATAAGTTTGTATTAAATTTCTTAATAGATGTACTTGAAAATAACTTATACACATGAAAGAAACATGCAGGAATCGAAACCTCACTTTATTAGGAGGTATGTCTAACAACAAGTTGAGCTTTTCTAAAACTTAGATAATGTGTTATTCATATTTCTGTCCTTAGCACAGCCTGGCCTATTACAGGCTAATAATTAATGAATGTTGAATGAATCAGTTTATCAATGGCTAAGCAGGCAAATTGATTTTGATTACATTTTTATAAAATACAAGTTAAAATATTCTATTATTTTCTCCATAAGTGTGTGTATATACACATATATTTTTCTTCTCTGCTTTCCTTATTTAGTCCTCTTTTTGAAACTCTAAGGTTTTCTGCATGTCTGTTTTCAGCTTATGAGTGTGACTTCTCTTATATATTCTAAAAAGTGACATTTTAATCATTCACTTCCATTCACTTCACAGTAATTTACAGCACATGATGTTTCACACAGGGGATGCCTTATAAATAATATCAGCTTTCAAAGACAGATTGTCAAATATAGAGCAGTATTGTCTCTAGAAAACCTACAGTTTATCTTTAAGAGAAAAAAAACAATAAAAGCGATGAAATCAGCAATACCGTGTTTCCCCGAAAATAAGACCTACCCACAAAATAAGCCCTAGCAGGATTTCTAAGCATTTGTGCAATATAAGCCCTACCCAGAAAATAAGACCTAGTGATGGGCGTGGCTACGCAGCGTATCTGCACAACCCATGCATTTCCTCACGGAGCGGTAAAGAAGACGAGCAGCCCTTCTCATCTGCCCCATGAGAGCTCTATTGCTCGACATGAGAGATTGGGGCCAACGGTTCTAAAGGAAATAGAGTCGCAAGAAATTCAGGATGGAATTCAGGGTTTGGAGAGTTATGATGATGTTCCAGAAGAAGACGACTTAACTATATTTGAATAAATGTCGATTGTTGTACCGTACTTAAAAAAAATAACACATTCCCTGAAAATAAGCCCTAGGGTGACTTCTTGAGGAAAAATAAATATAAGATCCTGTCTTATTTTCGGGGAAACACGGTATTACATCTAAATTACAAATATTGTTAATGTGAAACACTGTTAAGTATAATAATTTTAATTTCTGAATATATTTTCTTTTCTATTTATATTCAGTAAGTTAAATATTGTTCTGAATGACTTTACCTGGAGGTTGCTGAGGCCAAAAATACTGCTGCCAATCCTGAAGTACATAGGTAAATCGAATAGCAATACTAACTGGAGGCAATGGAGTTAAAGGACATCCCTAGAAAATATATGCAAAAACAATACCATGTAAATAAATACTCTTGTTCTATTAAATTCAACATCAAAACTTCAAACTTATGGAATGGATAAATTCATAAATATTACCTTTATGAATGCTGGATTTTCACATTCTAGTGTTAGACAATAGTATGCATATTCTGACTGTTAAAAACATACATTACACTATTCTAGCCATTCCAAAGGAAAAATAAGTCACTGACATTAACATAGCCACAGATGCAGAATTTAGGAAATCATTTTCATGGAAGAAATTCTCAAAGCCCAATAGCTCAAGAGGTGAATCAGGGATGATCAAGAGGAAAGATTCTATAGTAATGAATGGTACTGGCAAATGTTAGACTGGGTTTTAAAGAATGGAAAAGTAAACTCTCCAAAGAATCACTGTATATTTATCCATGTATTCGGGTATACACGAGACTCCCACAATTTCTGTATATGGCTTCCACAAATGTTTTCATTTGATGTAGCTTTAAAAAAAATTGTAAAACAAGACCAGAGGGCAAAATGCTGTAAAATAGAGCTGGTTAAACTACTCAGAAAGGAGACATTAAATTCTATTAAGCAAAATGCTTTTTCAAAATATCTTACATTTTATTTATAAAATACAATTCTTACTATTCACATCTAGAGAAAAAAAGGTGATTCACTTTTCAAATAAGTAAAACTATTATAAAGCATAAGCCTAGGTTGGGGACATGATGTCTTTTCTTTCCTTTAAATGAAAATAAACACAAATTAAAGTCAGTCTCAAGTATTTAACCAGAGGTTTGGACTAACAAATGGTCATTCATAAAAAATAGATTAATGAATCAGTTAACAAAAGAAAACTTACAATTATCTGTAAATTCACTAAAAATCATAAAAAGTAATACTATCCTCCAAACATCATCCTATGACCTCAGCTTCCCTTCATAATGCTTAACCTACATTAACATAAAATAGGACTTAAACATGCATAGGAATCTTTACCTAGGGAACTTGTGAAAATGCAGATTCAATACTATTGTGCATATCTGACCAGCTTCCAGGTGTTGCTAATGCTGCTGGTTAGGAGACCACACTCTAAGTAGCAAAAGAGTAAGTGACATTTACATTTAGCTCAGCATTGGCATCTATAAATGTCACCAGAATCTTTAACTGAATACAAACTCAATCTGAAGTCACAATATAAGGTGGCTGCCCACAAAAAAGTTAATTCAATTTTGGGCTGCTGTGTCCTAGACAAGCAAGGGTAAGATTTTAGATGGTCAGTATATCAACTTTTTAGTCAGGTCCAAAATATCAAATGAACATTTACCCATAAGGTGCAAATGGTTTAGAAGCCATAACAAGGTCACTCTGACATATAACCTCTGTTCTAGTCACACAGTAATATAAATACAGAAAGAGATAACCAGAAAGAAATAGCTAGGATAAAAAATGACAGAAGTATCTATATGGGGCCTAGAAAAGATACAGAAAACCCAAAGGGATATGTGGAGTTCAAGGCACATGCCTGATGAGTTCCAAGTGTGTAGGAAGGCACTGACAGCCTAGGATGACAGACTGCATTAAATGAAACCAATGGACTCAGTCCAGAGTAAGGGCATTACAAAACTGTCTGCTTAAGCCAGGCACTAGGGTAGGGCACTACCGACTACTGCTCAATACCGGCTTTATGGGAAGTTATGGGCTGGGGGTTATTGTGTGAGGGGAAAAAAACCTTCATTTTCTCATAAGCAAGCAACTCAAGATTCTAAGACTAGATCTCAAAACCTCCAGTATCACCACATAGCAAGACGCTCCAAACACCATTTTAAGATTTGGTCCTGGCAGGGAATGGTGGCTCATGCCTGTAATCCCAGCACTTTGGGAGGCCAAGGCGGGAGAATTGCTTGAGGCCAGAAGTTAAAGACCAGCCTAGGCAACCTAACAAGACCTTGTCTCTACAAAACACTAAAAAATTAGCTGGGCATGATGGCACACACCTGTTGTCCCAGCTACTAGGGAGGCTAAGGTGTGAGAATTATTTGAGCCCAGGAGTTTGAAGGCTGCAGTGAGCTATAATCGCATCACTGCACTTCAGCCTAGGTGAAAGAGCGAGACTCTGTCTCCAAAAAGAAAAACTTGGTTCTGAAATATTCTTCAATCGTAAAATTATAAAACCACTAGAGAAGATGGATGTGAGAGAAAGCTAAATTTTAAAATAAAATTCAAAATAAGCCTGCAAACTAAAATTTGCAAAACATGAAAAAAATGGTTCTAAAAATAGTTCTAACATATCCAAATCAACAATCACAATATAAAACCATGAAATGTAAAGAATATCTGAAAGAACTAAGAATGTTTAAACTGAAAAAGAAAAGAAAACTAGGATACGAGAGAGATTTCAAATATTTAGAAGATTATGGTAGAAGGGGATTTAAATTTAAATTTTATATGACTCCAAACAGCAAAACTGGGCCTCCCAAATGAAGCCTTTGCTAATGACGAGAGATCTCTGTGAAAATGAAATAAACTGCCACTAAAAGGTGAGTGCCCTGAAGCATGTGAAATGTTAAAAAATAATTTTTTAAAGAGAGTTTTATAAAGATGTAGAGGAGAGTTACATATTGTGTAGCTTTAACTATTATAAAACCTCTAAAATACCCAAATCAGATCTTAATTAAGTTTAATTCTTCTCAAATCAATTTTGAGAGATGTTTCATATCAAAAGAGTGAGTTTCGTTACAGTTTTGACAGATGTTATAAAAACTTTTTTTTAAGTACAGCTAATAAATAGCCTACAACAGGCTCCACAAATCAAGCATGTCCCTACTTTCAATAAAGAAAAGTTGAGCTACATGGAAGAGTGACAGAAAAGACCCCAAAATAATGTTCATTAATGTTTTCTTAAGAAGGAATAAAGTATTAACATTTGCATCTGACCAGAAATTTGATCTGAAAATTTTAAATATCATCGAAGACTTCTGGTAGGAGAAAAGGAAAACTAACGGAGATAGGAGAAAAGGAAAACTAATGGAGATATTAACACATAGTTGCCTTTTTCAAAAATTTTCCAAAATACTACATGTAAAATTAAGCAGTACTTCTGGCATTTCAGAGCCTAGAAAGTTTTTTTTTTCTTTTTTGAAGAAAGGGTCTCACTCGGTTGCCCAGGCTGGAGTTCAGTGGCATCAGCATAGTTCACTGCAACCTCAAACTCCTAGGCTCAAGCGATCCTTTCACCTCCGGTTCCTGAGTAACTGGGACTACA
>VBSM01003200.1:12717821-12744363 GCA_008086735.1 Cheirogaleus medius
AAAAAAAAAAAAGAAAGAAAACTCAGAACCCAAAGGGTTCCAATCTTAAGGAGCTCACAGTCAAAGCCCCAAACAGCTACCTGAAGCCCGCTAAACTGGGAGATTGGCAATATTACTTTTAGAGAACAAGTAGAAAAGATAACACCATTGATAAACATTAAGAGACTGAAAAAACAAACAAATCAGTTGTTTCTTTAGCATTAGTACACTCAAACTATAATTGAGTATTTTGTTTCTTTAAACACACAAAATAATCTATATAGTCAATTATAGCTTTCTTCTAAGAAATGTGGATCTCAGATAAGATTGACAATGTCAATAACAACTTACAATCTTTGATTTGAAGATATCCAGCAGACCTGATAAATGAGTGTACTGATTTGGCGCTTTTCGAAGATGAACCATTTCAAAATCAGTCCGGACACCAGGACCTTGACATTCTCCCACATACATTCTTCGCCATTTGTGATGAATCTGCACGAAGAGTGGCACCTGGCTGCAAGACATGATTAAATAGGAATAGAATGCAAGCTTAAAAAACATTAAATAACTCCTAAACCTTAACATTTTCCCATGTGGAATTATTTTAATATCGAATATTTAAAAGCACTGAATAAGGAACACTACAAAAATACAGGTTTATATTTTATAACAAAAACATTCTTAGTTCCTTTTCTCTTTATACTGTTAAACTGAAGAAACTATCATCTAGTGGCACTTTGGTTAGTCAGAAAATTGTTCTAAAATGGCTAAAGTCAGGAAACAACAGAATGAAAATTGTCTTGAATAAAAGTGAGATTTGTCCCAAATTAATAATAAAATCTAATCCACAGGTATTAATAATAAACAACATTTTAGTGAAATAATATATTTCACTTTATAATTTAGAGTCAAGCTTCACCATTCACAGATTTCTACATTTGCAAATTAATCTACTAAATTTATTTGCAACCCCAAAATCAATATGCAGAGCAGCAAAAATTTGAGTCACCCAACTGCACAAGTTCCCAGCTGAGGTCAAACAAGGCAATGCTCAATCTGCTTGTTTCAGCTCTTATACTGTAAACAAGTATCCTTTTCATAATCTTATTTAGTATTACATCTTTTTTTTTACATTTTTGTACTTTGTGTTGGTGATTTCACTCTTTAAAGCAGCCTCCAAGCATAATTCTGAAGGTAGCATTCCTAAGCACAAGAAGATTGTGATGTGCCTTACAGAGAAAATACGTGTGTTAGACAAACTTTGTTCACATGAGTTACGTTGCTGTTGGCTGTGGGTTCAATTTTAATGACTCAACAATATATATTAAATAAGGTAACTCTTTTTTAAAAAGAAACACACATAAAACAAAGTTATGTATTAAATGATCGACAGAAGCGTGACCAGAGGCTCGCAGGAACCTAACCTTGTATTTCTCCTAGAAGTAATGGGTCAGGATTTGATAATTCAGTATTTGTGGCAACTTCATAGTTACATATATAACTACCTTGAATAACAAGAATGGACTGTACAAATATATTCCCAAGTTCATAATGCTACATTACTAAATATACTAACCATTCCTTAAGAAAGTAAATCCCAATTATTCACTATAAAGTACATCTACTGTAATACATTCATTTTTCCCCAGTAAGTTTACAGTTAGTGTCTTTTGGTCTACTTTATATGCAAATGAAATAAAACTGAAAATAGTAGAATAATGATTAATCAAATTTCATTTCTTAAATACTTCCATTTAGAAATAGGGCCTAATGGTACTTGAAAATAAGTTTTAAAAAGTTAATCCAAGTAATATCTAAAATTCCTGAAATTCTAAAATTAGATTTTATAACATAATTTAAATAACTAAACATTTAAAAGCAAAGCACAAAAGGATAGCAAATTTTTTCATTTTAAATATACATTTTTCAATAAGATTCCCTTTAGAAATGGCCTCAATATAGGTTCTGTTAATTTTGTCCTTATATATCAAATTCTAGTATAATAATGTGCAAGTACATTGTTAAAAGAAAAATTTTCAGGCCAGGTGTTGTGGCTCATATCTGTAATCTCAGCATTTTGGGAGGCTTGAAGCCAGGAGTCCAAGACTAGCCTGGGCAACAAAGTTAAGACCTCCATCTCTACCAAAAAAATAATTAAAAAATTAGCTGGGTATGGTGGTGCATGCCCGTAGCCCCAGCTATCTGGGAGGCTGAGGTAGGAAAATCATTTGATCACTTGAGCCTGGAAGGTCAAGGTTGTAGTGAATTATATTAATGCCACTGCACACTAATGCCACATTGCTCTGAGCAACAGAGCACGACCCTGTCCTCCAAAAAAAGAAAAAAAAATTTGTTTCCAAAAAATTACATTTAACATAGTTTATTTGAGTAAAGAACAAGTTGAGAATTGGGCAACCCTCAGAACCAGAAGAGGTTCAGAGAAAGAGCTCTGCTCTGCAGTATCATGGGCACACAACAATCATAGACTAAAAAGGGAAGTGAGGTACAGAAACAGCTTAATTGGTTACAGCTCTGAATTTACCTTGTTTGGGTATGATCTGATCAGCTGGCAGCCTGTGATTGGACAAACCTCAGCTGCTGTGATTAAGACTCAGCTAGCTGTTCCAAAAGGATACTCCTAAATTAGGCTTTCAGTTTGTTCACGGAATAAGTTACCTAGCAGTTCTTTATAGCAAGGATGCAGTTACAGAGGTAGTAAATACATATTTACTAAATTCCTAATTATAGTAAAAAACATAACATTTAGTAACCATTTTCCTTCATAAATTATCACTAAAAATAGTTTTAACTTATTGTCTAGGTTTTCTGAAATGTCCACCTACCAGCCAGTGTTTCCCAAAGCAATAGAAACAGAACTCAGAAGAAGGTTGCACTTTGATTCACTGAGAACAGCATCACTGTGTGCAGCAGGGGCAATCACTAGGAACTCACGCAGCCCATACCTTAAAAAAAAAGTATCACTGCATTAAACAGGGGAAACTTCAGAATGTAAAAATCCATTATTTGAAAAACATGAAAAAATTTCCCTACTGGAAATGTTTAACAAATCAGGTTTGAACTACAAGTGTTTTTTAAATGGTAACTGAACCTACAACAATCTGAATTTTCTTTAAGAAGCATTTCCATCATCTTCGTACTAGCTCCCCTCTATTCTTTATGAATTAAAAGCAATTTACTGAAATCACAAAGGAAAGACCATTAAATAACAGTTTTGCCTTAAAAGTTAAGTTTACAAGATAAAAGAAGAAAGCAAACATTGAAATCTTGCTGTAATGAATGACAACATTAAGTCTACCAATGGAGAAAGTAAAGTTTTGATAGATTCACTAAACTGGAGGAAAATTATTAGCCATGATGTACATGTGCTGTCTAAAAGTGAGAACACAGTTTACTAAGTATCCTAGGTAAGGCATTCTTGTATTCAATAACATACATTAGATAAAAGTCACAAAATTATTATAAAACTGCTTAATCTTGTTATAATTATCTACATTTAATGAAAATATCTCATTTAGTTAGTTGCCACATTCTTTAGTTACAAAGTTACAAATTTGCTGCCAAATTTTACCAAAATATAAGGTCAAGTTAGTCATCTTGCCCACTGAAAATTCCTGTCCTATCTACTCCTCAATGTATTTTTAATTTTTTAATTTAATTTTATTTTGTTAAGAGACGAGTTTTGCTCTGTCGCCGAGGCTGGAGTATAGTGGTACCATCATAGCTCACTATAACCTCAAACTCTTGGACTTAAGCGATTTTCCTGCCTCCGCCTCTCCAGTAGCTGGGACTACAGGCATGTGAGGCATGTGCCACAAAGCCCAGTTAATTTTTTAAATTTTTGTAGAGACAAGGTCTTGCTTAGTTGCCCAGGCTGGTCTCAAACTCCTGGCCTCAAGTCTCCCAAAGTGCTGCGATTACAGGCATAAGCCACCTTTGCCTGGCCTATTTTTAATATTTTTATAAATAATAAATGAAATGAATTACTCATTTGCCTAACTTAATCTGTGGATATGTAAAGTTATAAACATTTATTTTTATGAACATTCTCCTCAAAAAATCCCTCAAACAGCAGTAAAGATTTTTTTAAGAGTCTAATTCGTAATCTGTTTATTGTTTAGATGACAACAATTTACTTTATTTCCTCATCTCTCCTCCACCCTCCTACATCTGAAATCAAAATGAGTTATGCAGAGCAGCATCAAATAATGAAAAGAATTCAGAACTTTGAATTTTAAGCTCTGAAGGTCTTTAATTTAAAATACAGTTCTCTTTTTTTCAAATGTCCTTGGAAGCAAGAAAACAAAATGAGTACATTCCCCCATGCCATCCCCCACACTAGTGTGAAACTGTCAACAGTTTCTTGTTTATTCTTCCAGAAATGTTTCATCTGTCCTTGTAACCACTTTATCCCCAAATAAGATTATACTATATGTATATAATTTCTATACCTTCTTTTCAAAGGGCAATCCCTACTGATCAGTATTTTGTTTCAAGTTTTGTGCTGCTGCAATAATACTGCAATTGTCTATTTCTACAAGTACATTTGCCTAAAAAATTCCTGAAAGTGTCAAATAAAAGAACATATGCATTTTTAACATGGATGGCTACTGACAAACAACTTCCTCACTGTCCACACACACACACACACACACACACAGTGCCAGTGTATACTCCCATTAATGACAAGCCAAACTGAACTGTTTTCTATTTATCTGCAATATACCTTCTATCCCCTATGTACCGTGTTTCCCTGAAAATAAGACAGGGCCTTATATTTATTTTTCCTCAAGAAGACACCCTAGGGCTTATTTTCAGGGGATGTGTTATTTTTTTTAAGTACGGTACAACAATCGACATTTATTCAAATATAGTTAAGTCGTCTTCTTCTGGAACATCATCATAACTCTCCAAACCCTGAATTCCATCCTGAATTTCTTGCGACTCTATTTCCTTTAGAACCATTGGCCCCAATCTCTCATGTCGAGCAATAGAGCTCTCGTGGGGCAGATGAGAAGGGCTGCTCGTCTTCTTTATCGCTCCGTGAGGAAATGCATGGGTTGTGCAGATACGCTGCATAGCCACACCCATCACTAGGTCTTATTTTTGGGCTAGGACTTATATTGCGCAAATGCAACAACGATGACGAACCATTTCTCAATCTCTCCATCAGATTGCTGACGTGCTATGAAAAGTAGACTTGATCTGAAAACTGGCAACAACCAGCTCAATAGTTGGACCCAAAAGAAGCTCAAAACACTTCCCAAAGCCAAACTTGCACCAGAAAAAGGTCTTGGTCACTGTTTGGTGGTCTGCTGCCGGTCTGATCCACACCAGCTTTCTGAATCCAGGCAAAACCATTACATCTAAAAAGTATGCTCAGAAAATCAATGAGATGCACCAAAAACTGCAACGCTTGTAGCAGGCACTGGTCAACGGAAAGGGCCCAATTCTTCTTCACTACAATGCCTGACTGCATGTCACACAACCGCTTCAAAAGTTGAGCAAATTGGGCTATGAAGTTTTGCCTCACGCGCCATATTCACTTGACCTCTCACCAACCGACTACTGTTTCTTCAAGCATCTCAACAACTTTTTGCAGGGAAAATGCTTCCACAACCAGCAGGATGCAGAAAATGCTTCCCAAGAGTTCGTTGAATCCCAAAGCATGGATTTTCATGCTATAGGAGTAAACAAATTTCTTTCTTTCTTCTTTTTTGAGACAGAGTCTCACTCTGTTGCCCAGGGTAGAGTGCCATGGCATCAGCCTAGCTCACAGCAACCTCAAACTCCTGGGGCTCAAGCAATCCTACTGTCTCAGCCTCCTGAGTAGCTGGGATTACAGGTATGCACCACCACGCCAGGCTAATTTTTTCTCTATATATTTTTAGTTGTCCAGCTAATTTCTTTCTATATATTTTTTTAGTAGAGACAGGGTCTCACTCTTGCTCAGGCTGGTTTCGAACTCCTGAGCTCAAACGATCCACCCGCCTCAGCCTCCCAGAGTGCTAGGATTACATGCGTGAGCCACCATGCCCGGCCACAAATTTATTTCTCTTTGGCAAAAATGTGTTGATTGTAATGGTTCCTATTTTGATTAATAAAGATGTGTTTGAGCCTAGTTACAATGATTTAAAATTCAGTCTGAAACCACAATTACTTTTGCACCAACCTAATATCATCCACAACTGTGCCTTTGCTTATGAAGCAATGGGACTAGGCAACTGTGTATCTTTTGGATGCCACCAATCTCTCTACTATATAACCCCCACAAACCAGCTTGCTTTTATATCCTTTAGATTTATTTCGTCAATCTAAATCACCATAGAGGTTGCAATGTTCTCTCACTGAATGGCCTCTCAGGGATATAGGTGTGCATGAAGCAAGGAACTGGAACTGAGATTTCAGTTTAAAGCCTGGACCCTAGAAGGGACTGAGACTTCAATAAAATGAGACCGCCAAGTCCAGAAAGTTTCAATGGCAAATTCTATCAAACAGTTAAAAGAAGATAACATCAATTTTACACAATCTCTTCTGGAAAATGGAAGAGAACAAAACACTTCCCAACTCACATTATAAAGCCAGCATTACTCTGATACCTGAGTCAAAATATGAGAAAAGAAAACTACAGACCAATATCCCTTATGAACATGGAAACTAAACTCCCCAACAAAATATTAACATATCAAATACAGCTACGCACATACACACACACACTACAAAAATACAAATTATACCACAAAGAAGTGGAGTTTATCTTGAGAATGTAAAGGTAGTTAGATATCTAAAAATCAATCAATGCAATCACATAAAATATCTAAAGAAGAAAAAACAAATGATCATATCAATTTAAACAGAAAAATCAAAATTCAACATCCATTCATGATAAAAAAAAACTCTCAGGAAAGTAGGAACAGAAGAGAATTTTGTCAACCTGATAACACTACAAAAAATCCTACAACTAATATCATATTTAATGATAAATGATCAAATGCTTCCCCCTGAGATCAGGAACAAGACAAAGACATCTACTCTTACCACTCTTACTCAGTATTTTACTGGAATCCCTAGCCAGTTTTAAAAGGCAAAGAATAAAAAAACAGAGATTAGAAAAGAAATAAAATTATCCATAGTCACAGACAACATGATTGTTTATATATATAAAAGATATCAAGGAAACTATGAAACTCCTAGAACTAACAATTGAGTTTAGCAAGCTCACAGGATACAAAGTAAACAGATAATAAAAATCAGTCATAGTCCTATATACTAGCAATGAACAACTGGAAATGAAAATCTTAAAAATAATATCATTATAATAGTTCCTTTAAAAGAAAGCAATAATTAGGCATAAATGTAACAAAACATTTACATGATGCTGAAAACTATAAGACACTGATGAAGTAATCAAGGAAGACTTATAAATTGGAGAGACCTACCATGTTCATAAAATGGAAGAACTGGCGTGGTAAAGATATCAATTCTCCCCAAACTAACCTAAACATTTAAAGTAATTCCAATCAAAATCCCAGCAGGAGTTTTATTGATACAGACAAACCAATTTTAAAATGTAAATGGAAAGGCATAGGAGCCAGACTAGCCAAAATAACTCTGAAAAGGAAGAATAAAATTGGAGAAATCACACTTCCCAATTTTTAGACTTACTATAAAACTACAGAAATCAAGAATATCCAGACATACACCCACAAAAATAAACCCAAATTATTTTTTAAAAAGTACAAAAGCACAAAAGCAATTCAAAGGAGAAAGGATACTGTTCAATAAATGGTGTTGGAACTGAACATCCATATATAAAAAAAGAACCTAAACCTCCTACTTTATACAAAAATTAACTTGAAAGGGATAAACAAAAAATGTAAAATATAAATCTTTTATAATAAAACATAGGAAAATTGGTCAGGTGATAAAAGTCAACATCACTAATGATTAGGTCACAATAGCATGTACCCTGATATTATGAAAATATCACTTCACCCCTGTGGTAGTCTTTCCAAAAACCCCTAACCCCAGTATAATCTTAAGAAAAATATAAGACCAATCCAAATTGAGGGAGATCCTACAAAATACCTGACCAGTACCTCAAACTATCAAGGTGATGAAAAACAAAGAAAGACTAAGAAAGTTTCAGAGACCAGAGACTAAGGAGACGCGATGAGTAAATTGGATCCTTGAATAGAAAATAGACATTAGTGGAAAAACTAGTTAAATTAAGTTTAGCTAATAATAATATACCAATGGTGGTTTTTCAGTTTTGACACATGTACCATGGTAATATAAGCTGTTAATAGTAGGGGGAAACTGAGTGAGGAGCATACTAGAATAGTCTTCAACCTTTCTGTAAACCTAAAATTATTCCAAAATAAAAATTATATATATATCTTTTAAAAAACAGGAGAAAAATTTGTGATCTAGAGCAAGAAGTCCTTAGACATGGCACCAAAAGCACAATCCATAAAATAAAATATTAATAAACTGAACTTCGTCAAATTTTAAAACTTTTGCTTTAGAAAAGACATTGCAAAGGGAATGAAAAGATAAGTTACAGTCTGGGAGAAAATATCTACAAATCATATATTCTAAAAAGGATTTATATATAAAATTTAAACAACTCTTAAAAACTCAACAGTAAGAAAACAAACACCCCAATTAAAAAATATACAAAAGACTTGAACAAAGACTTCAACACAGAGAAGATATAATGGGAAATAAACACATGAAAGATGTTCAAAATTAAAATTAAAATTAGAATAAAATACTACTACACATCTACTAGAATGGCTAAAAATAAAACATATTGACCACATCAAGTCTCAGGAAGGCTTAAAAACTGGAATTCTCATATATTGTTTGTAGGAATGCAAAATGGTATATAGCTTGCTCTAGCAATCAATGTGGCAGTTTCTTATAAAGTTAAACATACATTTATTAAATACCTATGACTTAACAATCTCACTCTGGGTATTTACCCAAGTGAACTGAAAATATATTTTCACACAAAAACCTATGCATAAATATTTATAGCAGCTCTATTCATAAACGCCAAAACCTAGAAACAACCCTAATATCCCTCAATGAATGAATGAGTAAACATGGGATATCCTTAAAATACTACTCAGCAATAAAATGGAACAAACTATTGATATACAGAATTTACTTCGAAGGATCTCAAAGGCACTATGTTGAGTAAAAGAAGCCAGTCTCAAATGGTTACTTATGGTATAATTCTATTTATGTGACAGTCTCAAAAGGTTAGAACTACAGTGACCAAGAACAGATCAGTAATTCCAGGGATTATAAGGATGTGGGAAGGGTGTGCCTACTAAGGGACAAGAGAGATTTTTTGTGGGGGTGGGTTACAGAACTGCCCAAAGTTGCAGAGATATTAAGCGCCTGAGCTAGGAATTAAACCTAATACAGTACCTGGCCCAACACTAGATATTCAATTAATGTTGAATGAATGAAGTCATGCAAAGCCCATGCTCTGTAATACCATGCTGCTTTTTGATATATTTAGTCATGTTAAAAACATCTACTCATATTTTTAAAGGTCAGGAGAAAATCTGGAAGGATTAGACTAAATTTAATAAATGTAATTATTAAATTCCTTCTTCAGTTGTTCAAGTTGCTTAAGTTCACAATTTTTAAAAGATCATACTAAAACAGGCATATTTATGAAACATTATCTAGTTTATTTGAATTTGTAAATAATTTTCTTCATTTTAAAATATGCTACATAGTCTATTTGCTATAGTAATCACAATGAAATGAGGAACAAAGAAATAAACAGAGACATTATCATTTTACCCTCCCTTAGAAATTCTTCAATTAAAAAAAAAAATCAAAAGACCAACTCAAACTAATAGAGTAAGTTTAAACCAGTATATAAACTTCCTTTAATTAGGTCTCCTTTCTTAATCATATACTCATACTAGGGCCATTTTGGTGGTAGTATATTTTAACACCATCTCATCCAAAATAAATAAAGTTCAGAGACATTTTGAATAACTGAAAAAGCTGGAAGAGACCTGTTAAATGTGATATACTGTAGTCCCCTCCTTATCCTCAGGAGATACATTCTAAGACCCTCAGGATGCCTGAAACTACAGATAGTCCGAACCCTATATATACTGTTTTTCCCTATACATACATACCAATGATAAAGTTTAATTTGAAAATTAGGCACAGTAACAGCTTAACAATAAAATAAAATAATTATTACAATATTCTGTAATAAAGTTATGTGAATATGGTCTCTTTCTATCTCTCAAGATATTTTAATGTAGTATACTCGTCCTTCTTCTTGTGATCTATTGATCTGATAACCAGACAGCTACTATGTGACTGACGGGAGGGTAGTGTATACAGCATGGATATGCTGGACAAAGGGATGAGTCACCTTCCAGACAGGATGGTGTGAGATTTGATCACACTACTCAAAACAGTGCACAATTTAAAACTTATGAATTATTTTTTTCTGGAATTTTCCATTTAATATTTTCAGACTGCAGTCAACTGCAGGTAACTGTAACTGCAGAAGGCAAAACTGCAGATAAGAGGGGACTACTGTACCTCTTACATTAATATATCACATTTATAGTTTAGACATAAGCGAGTTTTGATTTTACCACATAGCTGTTTTGAGATCAACATTTTATTTCAGTACAATATCCAATGATACGTATTAAAATTTCTATGATACTTAAATGTTCTATGCTATCAGCAAAGATATAGTTAAGCATTACCCTTGATTATGAAACACAGTGCAGAAGAGTGAACAGAAGGGCCTCTGACTGTTACCCTTTAGTTGCAGCTTCAATCACAACCTTGCTGGCAAGGTTGGTTCTTGGCTGGCACCCGGGAATTTGGATTTGGGGAGGGTTCTCATCATTCCCAGAACTGATTAAGAGTTATTCACTGTGCCTAAACTGTTTATGCAAACAATGTGGTTTATGCTAAGCATCTACTTTCCTTCTGGGAGTCTGAAATTTTTGTATATACCAGTAAGAGGGTGCCTACATGACCAATTAAAAACCTTGGGGGCCGAGCCTCTAACAAATTTCCCTGATAGACAATGTTTTACACGAACTGTCACAACTTGTCGCTAAGGGAATTGAGTACATCCTGTGTGACTCCATCAGAAAAGGACTCTTAAAAGCTTGTACTAACTGGACTTTGCTTCATTTGCCTTTTTCCTTTGCTGATTTTGCTTTGCATTCTGTTGCTATAATAAATCATCTGTAAGTGTAACTATATGCTGAGTCCTGTCAGTCCTCTTAGCAAATCACTAACGGGTAGTCTTGGAGTCTCTCCAACAAACATACTAAAACATATCTGAATAAAATATATACGTACCATCTTACCAAGCAATGTGCTCTTGGAGGAAAGTCATTATTCATACACAGCAAATCTTGCATAGATTGTGGAATAACATCTACAAAAACATTTGTTAATGAGAAAATTATTATGCCCATTATCAGGCAGAGTTTTACAATATGCTTTGAGATGACACATGTCTTGTTAGCCCATGTAGTTTTGCCATTGCTTTAAGATTTATATCTAAAGCTAGCTAAGACTGGGTGGAGGGGGATATCTTTTTTTTCCTTCAAATAAAGTCAGCCTATAAAAAAGACAAATATCATTCTCATGTTTATGTTTTTGTTTCTAAGTCATGACCCAAACAATTCCTCACCCTTACTAAAACACTTTGTTTGATTTGTTCTTCTTGGCTCGCCCTTATCTCTCTATTTTCTTTTCTTCAAAATTCTTCTTAGAGATCTGTCAACTCCCTATCACCTCCACAGCTAGCTTTTTCTGGTCCCCTAGCCATCTTAACTTGTTCTTGTAAAACCTCTACCCAGCTTCCCACTTGTAACCCATATATCCTTATGCACTTAAATTAATATTCATAATAAGACACTAATAGCAATGATCATAAATACATAATAAATTCAAAGCATAAGTAGTATCTGTTAATAAAAAATATTTTTGTTACATAGCTATTATTGCTTAGAAAACCTATATTTTTAATTTTTGCTAAAAGAGTATATAGAACACTAATGACCTGACACTCTACATAACCAAAAGCAATGGGCGATACCAAAACCACAAATGATCAGTGCTCAAATCTTCTGACCTTTGATAATATAGTTTCATACGTGTAGTTCTAAAACCGAGCTGATGCTTTGCTTGTAACTTCCACCATTAGTTATAGCTTCAGTCACGACCAAATTATTAATAAAAGAAAACTGCATAGTACATATATTGCCTTAATTAGCTTAAATTCATTTTTCTCTTATATCATAGTCCCTTTCATCTCAAAAACACTGACCCTAGCCTTCCTTACTACAACAGCTCTTCCTTGATGTATGATGTTTCCTTAAATTAATAGTACTTAAAATTTTGCTATCTTAAACAGCTACCTTAATTAATCAGCAGAATGTTGGATCTGGAAATCCCAGGCTCTTGTGAGACCTCCCATCAATTGCAAACACTAACTCTTCCCTTTACTCTAAAAGTTCTTATATTCGTATTCTGGCTTAATTATTTTATCTTGCTGTATAATTGTCTTACATATGTATATTTATAGTTGACTTTATTTGCTCTAGTTTCTGAATCTGAATGCAGATGTTACCAAATTGTTTTATTTGTAATAAGAACTTTCTTTTATATATATATATATATATATATATAATAGAAAAGGTAATATAATTCTATTCCTACACAAAGAAATGCATATTTCAGGTCTCTGTTTATAAATGATAATCGGTTTGTATCTGAAAAACTTTAACACACATTTGGCCTATTTATTTGCTGAGTGAATAAAGAAGGGTATTTGACTGACAGCTAGCTCTGAAATTCATGTTTTTTCAATACCATGCTTATTCACTATTACACGTATATCTCAGGACAGAAGATTTTGGATGATCTGACCTATTAACAATTATAAACACCATTTACTGAGTACCTAGCATAGGTCAGGTACTGAGATAGTTGCTTACATACAATATTTCATTAAATTTTCACATTAACCTTCCAGGTAATACATTACTTCATTTTATAAATGAGATAACTCAAATTTAGAAAGGTCAAGTAACCAGTAAGTAGAAAAATCAGAATTTTAATCTACTTGGTCTAACTCCAAAATCTGTAGTATACCTAAAATACTACTACACTGTTCAATCAATATACAAATTTCCTTTATTTGTAAATGCTTCAGTGCCAAGATTACTTGTTTAATTCTCTATAACATCTTTTTTGATCTCTCCCGATTAAAACTGATCTTTTCTCCTCTGAACTCTAGTAGAACTTTATCAGTACTTTGGGATGCCATTTGTCGCTTTCTACCTCCTATTGCTACTGTTACTTATCTGTCTTATCTTCCCCACTGGAATGTAAGATTGATTTAAGTCTGAGTTCAAAAGGGCTTGGCAGAGTACCTAGCACATATATTAGCTATAATTGAATAGTTAATTAATTAAATGTGCCAATTTAGTTAATTTTAAAATTAATAGCACTATAATTCTTCTACTTCAGATGCAGAACTACCTCATACTCTACTTCAGATGTGAAGCAACTTCACATATGTAAAACATTTCTGGAGCATACTAATGAATTAAGAGAACTAAATTCATAATTCAAAATTGTAACCACTCTTAAAAGTCAGGAGTTAAAAATACATAGTAAAAACTTACCTTCTAATAATTCATCTTTTCCTTCTTTATCAGATAACTCTTGTACAAGATAATGATGAGTGACTGAGAACTTGAAGTCAGCAAAGGAAATTTCATCTGTTTTCTCTTCCCATGTGCCAGAAGTAAATATACCCTGTATATAACAATAAAATGGAAAAACATACACATTAATCAATAGTTAATATTACATTTATTAACCACAGGGATTTTTTTCCCCCTTTTCTGCCCACTGACCTAAAAGTTTCATCTTCTAGGTAGCCTCTATATAATCAAAGAAAAAAGAAAAACATACAGGTGAATAAAACCTAGAGGAAATCATTTTATAAATGATTTATCAGTGTTCCTTTAAAAAGAAAATTCTCTCAGAATATTAACTATCAAATAACTTACAAAAATTATAATTTTCATGAGATAAATCTTTATATAAAATCATGAATACACAGTAAATCCCATGTCTCTTCACATGCAAATAAAAACTTCCCTACCAATAACAGAACCTCTATACCAGCTATTTTTAACTGAAAATGATTAAATTTAAATTTTTACAAATTTAATCATTCTGACTTTAGAAGTCAGAAAAAAATATATAACAATAAAATTCTATTAGGCCAGGTGTGGTGGCTTACATCTGCAATCCTAGCACTCTGGGAGGCCAGGTTTGGAGGATAGCTTCAGGTCAGGAGTTTCAGACCAGGCTCAGCAAGAGCAAGACCCCTGGCTCTACTAAAAATAGAAAGAAATTAGCTGGGCAATTAAAAATAGAAAAAAATTAGCTGGTTGTGGTGGCATGCGCCTGTAATTCCAGCTACTTGGGAGGCTGAGGCAGAAGGATTGCTTGAGCACAGGAATTTGAGGTTGCTGTGAGCTAGGCTGATGCCACAGCACTCTAGCCCAGGCAACAGAGCAAGACTCCATCTTAAAAAAAAAAAAAAATTATATTATAAAAATCTCAAATCTGGTAACGTTACTGTATATTACAGCACATAGCGTTATCTGATTCCAGAAATTGCTTCATAAAGCAGTTTGTGGAAGCAATTTAAGTGACTGGCACCTATATATAGCATTTATTTGCTTAATAGATTTCTGCAAGCTTCTTTATCAAGCTTTGGCATTCAAGTCTTTTCATTTGAACAGCAGCTTCTTGAATGGAAAACACATTTTAATTAAAAGTTCCAAAGAGTCCCTTATTTATACAACAATATAACCATAAAAAAAATATTTTTCCCACAGAGCTTCTAATTTCTAATAGCTATTCTTTCCACAGGCGAGGTAAACAGTCATTACAGCATAGCATCACCATGATGTAGGAAATGCCGACCAAGCAGCTTGCCAGAGTCCCAAACTAGATGGAAAATGCTTAAGCAATGATTCTGCAGGTTGCTGAGTATTTAAAAAATGTTTTCATGGCTATACCTAATGTAAACACCTGAATGTTTTATATATATTCCTGAGAAGGTATTTACAATTCTGAATTAAATTAAATTATATTTTAAGTGCCCTAAGTGCATATTACAAAAATACATCAAATATCAATCTTTGGCCCAGCGCCGTGGCTCATAATCCTAGTGCTTTGGGAGGCCGAGGCAGGCTTTTGGGAGGATCACTTGAGGCCAGGAGTTAGATGCGTAGGCAATATGGTGAAATCTACAAAAGTAAAAACATTAGCCAGCGCACCTATAGTCCTAGCTACTTGGGAGGCTGAGGTGGGAGGATTGCTTGAGCCCAAGAGTTCAGGGCTGCAGTAAGCTATAATAGCACCATTGCATTCTAGCCTGGGTGACAGAGCAAGACCCCATCTTAAAAAAATAAAATAATAAAAAGACAAATACCAATCTTTTTATTAGGAGATGAAATCCCATGTATTATATATATCAAAAATCATGATTTTTATATGTGGTATTTCTTTAATGAGAGGTTAACCCATGTTAAATCAAGGTATCCATGGCCTACACCAAAAGTCTTCAAGCTGCAATAAGTAATATGATAATACGCATTAAGAGCTTGGTTTGCTAGGAGGAATTGCCCACTACAAAGCAGTTAAGGCTAAAACTATGGAAGAGGTGGCTCGCGCCTGTAATCCTAGCACTCTGGGAGGCCGAGGTGGGCGGATCGCTCAAGGTCAGGAGTTCGAAACCAGCCTGAGCAAGAGCGAGACCCCATCTCTACTAAAAATAGAAAGAAATTAATCGGCCAACTAAAAATATATAGAAAAAATTAGCCGGGCATGGTGGCACATGCCTGTAGTCCCAGCTACTCGGGAGGCTGAGGCAGAAGGATCACTCCAGCCCAGGAGTTTGAGGTTGCTGTGAGCTAGGCTGACGCCACGGCACTCTAGCCCAGGGAACAGAGTAAGACTCTGTCTCAAAAAATAAAAAAAAAAATAAAACTATGGAAGAGGAGGAAGTCTAGAAAATGAAAGATAAGCCTCTTTTTCACATTTGCAGTAAAACTAAAATATATTCTTTTTAAATTTATATAGAGAAATTGTGTGTAAATATTAAGGATTTGATTGTATTCAATAAAAAAGAAGGCATACAGTTTCTGTCTTCAGACTTTTCAAGATAATTTAGCTCAAATAAAAAACACCCTAACATCTCACATTCAATTACATTATGATATAGTCATTTGACACCAAATTCTAATATGGCATATATTTGTTATTAGGACCAGAAATGACAACTCTACTTTACCAAAATTAATCTAGTAATTCATCAAAACTAACCTTTGAGGGCCCCAGACAATAAAAACAAACATACAGATTAGAAAGAAAGAAAACTGTCTGCATTCACAGATTACTATTATGTACATAGAATAGCAAAAGGAATCTACAAACAAACTACTAGAACTAACTGTTACACAGTTGGGAAATTCATGGTCACTATGTAGAAAGCATCCACATTTTTATATATCAGCAACAAACACTTAGAAAGTGAAATTTTTTAAAAGTACCACTCTTACATAAAAAAATCAAGTATCTAGGAATGAACAATAAAAAATGAGCAAGAATTCTACCTAAAATACTTCAAAACATTCCAGAGAGCTATTAAAGATGTAATAGAGATGTTTCATGTACATGACTTGGAAGGCACAACATTGTTAAGATGTCAATTCTCCCCAAGTTGATCTATAAATTCAACAGAATCGCAATCAAAATCCCAGCAGGCATTTTATAGAAATTGATAAGCTTACTCTAAAACTACTATGAAAATCCAAATGACCTAAAATAGCTAAAATAATTTTGATGAATAAGTATATTACCTGATTATAAGACTTACTTTGCTACAATAATTAAGACAGTATAGTAATGGCATAAATACAGATAGATCAATGGAACACAGAGTCCAGAAATACATTCACACTTATTACTTGACTTTACAACAGGTGCCACTGGAATTCAGTGGGCGTAACTGTGACCTTTTCAACAAATAGTCCTGGAATAATTAGATATTCACGTGGATGAAAACATAGGAGAATATCTTGGGATCTTGGGAATATTTTGGGATAGGCAAAGATTCCATTGGTAGGACACAAAAAGCACCAACAACAAAATCAAAAATTGAAAAAATGAACTTCCTCAAAATAAAACTTGTGCTTATCAAAAAACACAGCTAAGAAAATGATTAGGGGAAGCCATGGATTAGAGGAAAAAACAAAATACATACCTGAAAAAGTACTCACAACTAGACTATATGAGGATAATAAAAAATTAAACAATCCAATTTTTTTAAATGAGCAAAAGACTTGAAGAGATAGCAAAAGAAGCTATGAATGACCAATAAACACATTAACTGTGATGAATTACTAGATGGCTACTCAGTATTACTAGTCATCAGTGAAATGCAAATTAAAACCACAATGAGATACCACTTCACACCCAATAGAATGACTAAAAATAAAAGTCTGACAATGCCAAGTGTCACAGAGAAGGTGGAGCAACTTGCAATCTCATACACTGCTAAGAGCATAAAATGATACAAACATTTTAGAAAAGAGTTTGGTAGATTCTGATTAAAAAACAATTTTTTTTTGAGAGACAATGTCTTGCTCTGTTGCCCAGGCTGGAGTGCAGTGGCCCAATCATAGCTCACTGTAACCTTGAACTCCCAGAGTCAATTGATCCTAATGCCTCAGCCTCTCGAGTAGCTGAGACTATAGGTGTGAGCAAGCATGCCTGGCTAATTTTTTTTTATTTTATGTAGAGACAGGGTCTCACTATATTGCCCAGGCTGGTCTTAAACTCCTGGCCTCAGCTATCTTCCCACCCCAGCCTCCCCAAATGCTGGAATTACAGGCATGAGCCACTGCACCCAGCCAATTTCTATTAACAATAAAATTAAATGCATAACCACCCTAAGACCTAGCAATTCCACTCCTAAGAATACACCCAAAGAAATCAAAGCAAATTTTCACAAAATTGTTCACAAATGCTTTATTAACAGTCCAAAAATGGAGCCAATTTAAATGTCCACCAACTGGAGAAAGGATAAGTATAGTCACACAATAAAAATAATATGTACAACATGGGTAAATTTTTAAAACTTTATGTTAAGCAAAAATTTCAGACACAAAGTACTGTATGAGTCCATTTATACAAAGCTGAAGAATAGACAAAACTATAATATACAGTGAAAGAAATCAAAACTGTAGTTCCCTCTGGGATTGACTGGAGAGAGAAACAAGAAATCTTTCTGGGATGATGAAAATGTTGTATTTTGATTTGGATGGTGGTAATGGGTTTATACATTTGTCAAAACAAATTGTTGTATATTTCAGTTCTGTACATTTTACTGTGTGTAAATGATAACCCAACAGAAAAAAATTAATAAAACATCCCTTAAAAGATTAAAAAAATAAGAAAAAATAGTAATGTAACCTCTGACGAAAATATCAGGGTTAGGGAGAGAAAGATGCCTTTTCCAAAAGAAAGGAAGATAATGGCACTTATGTAAGAGCAACAATGGTACTAAATATCATCACAATTTGGGACCAACAATCCTTTCCAACTTATTTTTCAACCTACTCAATAAACTTTAGGTAACTAAGATATATTCTACACCAGAGCTCTGGTGTGTCCAAGACCTCACTAAAATAAAGATTGTTGCTTTAGTTGAAGCTTTCATAGTATCTGTCCTAAATTATTTTAATAGCTTTCCATCCTTCTTCCACACAGTTATCTTCCTAAAATACAAATCTGATACTGTTCCTCCTGCACTTAAAATACTTTAATGGCTTTCCATAACCTATAATAGTGGCCTTTCAAGCTTTTTAATCATGTATTCTATCAGTAAAAATTTGAGTATATACCTCTATATATGTATATTTTTATTCCCAAATTATGTATTACAATAATACCTAAACAATATATTACATATATTATACAAAAACAAAAAAATGACATTAAAATGGATGCAAAAATGTAATATAATTAGAAGTTATAAAACACAAATGTTTCAACACAGGCACCTCCAAGACAGCCATGTACCCACACCGGTAGAAATACAAAGGCCACAAATCTGGCCCTACCCCTTTCTGGTTTGATCCCCACAGCTACCTTTCCTCTTCTGTGTTATAATTATGCCTAACAACTTGTATTTCCAAGAGGTGTGCTTTCTCTTTCACATTTCTGCATAGGCTATTCCTAACTGCTCTTCTCTACTTTATTTTTTTTTTTTTTTAGAGACAGGGTCTTGCTGACTGGTGTGCAGTGGCCTCATCATAGCTCACTGCAGCCTCGAACTCCTGGGTTTAAGCAATCCTCAGCCTCTTGAATAGCTGGGACTACAGTCATGCACTATCACACCCAGCTAATTTTTAAATTTTCTGTAGAGATGGGGGTCTCATGTAACCAATCAGCAGATTTTGCCTCAGGGTCCCCGGGCGGGGTCTGTTCCCTATCATTTCCCCCTTTTGATGCCCTTATCAGTTTACACAGCGGCATCAACCTCTCTATGAATCTAATAACTGCATTGAGCAAGCAGGGTCCCATGGTTACCATCAGAAAAGGATAGAGGTCCGGCTAGGGGCAATAGCTAAATTAAAGCCCCAAGCCTGTTCTAACTCCTGTTTTCTCTTGTGGATTCTTTCTTTTAGCCCTTTGACTTTGGTAGTTACAATTCCTGATTGGTTTACATAGTAACAGCATTCTTCCCCCGGAACACACAAGTCCCTTTTCTGCTGTGAGTAAGTCAAGTGCCCATCTATTCTGCAGGTTTGCCAGTGAGTCTAGTCACTATGTTGCCCAGGCTGGTCTCTAATTCCTGGGCTCAAGCAATCCTCCTGCCTCAGCCTTTTAGCTGGGACTACAGGCCTGAGCCACCATGCCCAGCCTTTACTTTATACTTTTAGCATACTTTTAACTCATTTTTCAAAACTCAACCTAAATGTTAATTCCTACAGAAAATCTGCCGTATCTTCAAGAAGTTATTCTTTTTTAGGATCTTGTTTAAATCATAAAAGTAACACTTTATTTTAATTATTTATTTATATGTCTATTTCTCCATTAGATTGTGAAAAACAAAGGCTATTTTCTATTCATCTTTGCAGCCCAGTATTTAACAATACCCACACACTTTTTAAGTATTTAAAACATTTTTTTCAATATTCATAATAACCTCCATATGTCCCAAAGGGGGTAGGAAATATTTTCTAACCAGTATGTTACCAAGTGTATTACATATATTTGGATAATAATACACTGTGACCAGTCTAACAACCTAAAATAGCACATAACCCCATCCAAAAGGTATTCCTAAGCCTTGAATTGCTACAACTGGATAGCCACATGCAAAAGAATGAAGTTGGATCCTTTTCTTACCCTAGACATAAAAATTAACTCAAAATGGATCACAGATCTAAATGTGAGAGCTAAAACTACATATACAATAAAGAAAGTGAAAGGACAACTCACAATAACACATGCAACAATACAGAGAATGGGAGAAGATATTTGCCAATTATATATCTTATAAATAACTTTTATCCAGAATATATAAAGAACTCTTACAACTGAGTAAGAAAAAGACAACCCAATTTAAAAATGGGCAAAGGACCTGAACAGACATTTCTCTAAAGAAGGTATTCAAATAGCCAATAAGAACATCAAAAAATGTTAAACATCATCAGCCATTAGGAAAACATCACTTCCTTAGGAAATGTAAATCAAAACCACAGTAAGATACTACTAGGATGGCTATAATCAAAAATATGTTAAGTGTTGGTCAGGATGTAGAGATATAAGGACACTTATACATTGCTGGTAGAACTATAAAATGAAGATGCCGCTTTGGAAAACTGTCTGGGAGGTCCTCAAAAGGTTAAAAATAAATTACTATATGACCTAGAAATTCTACTCCTAGGTATATACCAAAAAGAAATGAAAACCTATCTTTACACACACATATGAATGCTCATAGCAGCATTACTCACAGTAACCAAAAGGTGGAAACAACCCAAACGTCCATTAATAGACTAATGGATAAATCAAAGGTGGTATATCCCCTACAGTGGAATATTATTCAGCAATGAAAAGGAATAAGTACAGTCAGCCCTATATATCTACAGGTTCCACATCCTTGGATTCAACCAACTGCAGATGGAAAATATTTGGGAAAAAAGTAATAAAAAATGACAATACAACAATAAAAATAATATAGTATAACAACTATTTACACAGCATTTACATTATACAGATATTGTAAGTAATCATCTAGAGATGATTGAAAGTATATAGGAGGATGTACATCGGTCATATGCAAATACGATGCCATTTTATACAAGGCACTTGAGCATCCACAGATTTTGGTAGCTGCAGTAGGTAGGGGAAATAGGGGTTGGGGAGTATTCTGGAACCAATCCCCCTCAGATACTGAGGAACAACTAAACTGATAAATACTACAATGTGGATGAATCTTGAAAACATTATGCTAAGTGAAAAAAACCAGTTACAATAGGCTAGACATTATATGATTCCATTTATATGAAATGTCCAGAATAGGCAAATCTATACAGAGAGAAAGTAGGTTAGTTGTGGCCTAGGGCTGAGGGAAAATGCTAACAGGTATGGGGTTTCTTTTGGAGATGATGAAAATATTCTAAAATTGTTTATGGTGATGCTTGTACAATCTGTCAATATACTAAAAACCATTAAATTATATACCTTACATTGGTAAGTTATATGATTATATAAATTATATTTCAATAAAAAAGTTAGGTTGAGAAGATTCTCTTTAATCACAATATTCTGCATCTATTTACTCTGTCTTAAAAGATCTCAGGCAATTTCATATTGGAATGTGTAAAAATCTTTAAAAACAAAGAAGATAATACTCACTGGGCATTTCATCTATTTCTGGAATAAAATAAATCAAGTGTTTCTTTAGTCACAAGTGACCACAGAACTGTACACTTTTCAAATAGCTTTCCTAAAACAAAACAAATATGGTCAGGATGCAGAGATATAAGGACACTTATACATTGCTGGTAGAACTATAAAATGAAGATGCCGCTTTGGAAAAGTTGGCAAAGTATTATGCAAATAAAAACCTAGTAGAACTCAATTCCAACAGATACCTGGTCTTCTGATGACTAGAAATGATAATCCCAAAAGAAAGTAAAAATGTGAAAGAATACTTTGAATCTAGAAGGCTGCCATGCTCTCACCATCCGTTTTGGTATAAAGGAGATTTGCTATTTTGAGGAAATTTTATGTGCTGTGACATACTATGTGATATGGTTTTAACACTAATGAATGCTTTATGGCAAAATTTCCAGTTCAGTATATTTATTATGCAATCATGGATATAGATATTTTGATGAAGACAGGCTGAGATTAATAAAAAATTATATGTGATCATTTAAAAAACAACCCATTCATCTATATACCTTTCATTCTTCACAGGTGGCCTGGCTGGCCCTCAGCCTGGATCAAGATCATCCCACTAAAAGCAGAGAAGTAGAGAAAGGAATATCAAGGCTCAGTCTGGAAGCTCTTTTGTATGTAACTTTGACTTTAATTCTAGAGGATTATTAGACACCCTATAAGGGAAACTCGGAAACAAAGAGGAACTTGAGACAGTTCTTCTTGAGTCACAAAAGAACCACAATTCATCCAGAGAACATTCAACTACTTAAGAACCCTAACAGTAAGAAATCCTGGGCAAAGAGGACACAGCCAACCGTAAGTAAAGACCTAGACCAAATATAATAGGCTAATGCTCAGGGAAGAGAATTAGCGAGGTAGATTCAAGTAGGCATAAACATTGGTTGACTATGTCTTCTTTAAAGGAAACAAGGACCCTATAGCACCATCTCAGGCACTCAACTCAAATACGAGGTTTGGTCTACCTCAGCACTCCAAACCCATACTCCTTTCCAAGCCAGCCTGGCTTCAACTCAAGCTCATGTGTTTTATCTCCTGATCTGACCTCCTCTTTTGTATATATGACCTTCTCATTTGTTTATAAATAGATATCACATGTGTGTATATCACCAAGGATTTTAATTAATCTCATTGTATATACCTGAAGTTCATTACAAATATTTTTTAAAAGTAAAAGCAGACTGCATAGATTAATTCCCTGTCCTTCAAGATAGTAACTAACAAATACTAAGTGCCTACTAAGCCAGATAATTCATGTGTGCATGCACACACATATAAAATCTTATAACATGATGAAAGTGTTAACCCCATTTTATAGATGATAAAGGTTAAGAGATTGAAACATTTATCCAAGGTTACCAAACCAGTAAGTGGTAAACTGATTTACTATACCACTTACCAGTATGATAACTGGTATTCCAGTTTTGATGAAATTGGAATCTGATCCACCATGGCCCTGTTCTTTCCCCTAGAGGCTAATATTAACGTATATATATATAGTATTTACATACTATAAATTCAATAGTACATACAAGGACAAGAGAAACAGAGAGATCAATGGATCAAAACTTAAAGAGAAGATTGGATAAATGCCAGATAAGTGAGCATAAATGGATTTGTGCATAAACTGGATCCCAGCTACTCTCTAGGCAAGCGAAAACTGGTAAGAGCAAGCAGACAAGGCTCTGGGGTAGGACGCTGGACAGCAAATTTAGGAAACAAACAGCCCAACTCAGCTGAAGTTTCCTATACTGGAGTAGAGAAAAAAGATGGAGAGTAAGGATCTGACCACAGAAGCCTATAAATATCAGTCCTAGAAGTTTAGATGACCTGTAGGCAATGGAGAACCACTGAACCCTTCTGTGAATGATTGTAACATCACAGCATTAGTTTACAAGAATTCATCTGAAAACAAAGGGAGGAGAAAAAGAAGAAATGGGAAAGAGAAGGTAGGGAATGGGAAACGGATTTCATCAAAATTAAAAACGTTTGTGCATTGAAGGACACTATCAACAGAGTAAAAGAGCGACTCATGGAATGGCAGAAAATATTTGCAAATCATGTATCACATAAGTGATTAATATCCAGAATACATAAAGAACCCTTTCAACTCAACAACAACAAAAAAACCCACTTAAAAAATGAGCAAAAGACTTGAGTTGACCTTTCTCCAAAGAAGACAGACAAATGGGCAATAAGAACAGGAAAAGATCATCAATATCACTAATTATTTTGGAAAACAAATCAAACCACAATGAGATACCACTTCATACTCATTAGGATGACTGTTATTGAAAACAAAACACTAGAAAATATAATAACAAGTAGGTGGTACAGATGTGTAGAAATTGGAAGCCTTGTGCATTGTGGTGGAAATGTAAAATAGAGAAGTCACTGTGGAAAATAATATGGCAATTCCTCAAAATTTTTTTTAATTTTCCTTGCTGTCCATCTTTGGTTGTCCTAAGTTCCTTAAAACTTACACAAATAATTACTGTATGATCCAGCAATTCCACTTCTGGTTATATTCAAGAAGAACTAACAAGCAGGAACTCAAACAGATATTTGTACATACATGTTCACAGCAGCACTATTTGCAACACTCAAAAGGTAGAAGCAACCCAAGTACCCACTAACAGATGAATGAATGGATAAAAACAATGTAGGATATACAATATTATTCAGCCTTTAAAAGGAATGAAATTTTGACTCATGCTAAGAATATGGATGAAACTTGAAGATCTTATGCTAGAGAGAAAGCCAGACACAGAGGACAAATACTGTATGATTCCTCTTATATGAAGTTGTTATTGTTTAGTGGGCACAGAGTTTTAGTTTGAGATGATACAAAAAGTTCTGGATAAGGATGGTGGTGATAGTTGCAAACAATGTGACTATATTTAATGCCACTTAACTGTACGCTTAAAAATGGTGAAAATGGTCAATTTTATGCTATGTATGAGGCCACAGTAAAAAAATACATAAACTCCTGTGAGGCAAAAGACATTCAAATTAAAAGAGAAATGACACGCTAGAAAAAATATTTGCAACACAGCATTCATAAAAATGTAAAAGCCCTTCTACAATAGGACAGCAGAAAATCGATCGGTGCATATAACAAGCCATCAAAAAGGAAATTCTAATGTTTAATTAACATGAAAGAATGATCAATCTCACCAGTGCTCAGAAAAATATTAAAAAAATGAAATAGTCATATTGGCAAAAATATAATGAAAATAAAATATCGAAGGAGAATATGGGTACTTTCATACACCATTTTGGTGGAAAACACGGCTGTATTTATCAAAAATAAGAATCATGTCCCCTTCAATCTAGTAATTCTATTTTTAGAAATCTTACAGAAATATTCATAAGTGTTCAAGGGTATGTTTAATAATGCTTACCACCAACAGTACCACACCTGCAAAACTGGAAAGTAAATATTCAATAGGAATATGCATACACATTATGACATACAATGGACTACAATGCAAACATTAAAGTAACAATATATGTTTATAGTCTATCTTGCAAAAGTGCCAAAAAAAATAAAGTTAATTTTAAAAAGTCAGCTGTAGTACAAAGCATATGATCTTAATGTATTACTTACTTTTTTTACATTTTTCTGAAATCTCAGAAGCATTTTGTTGTTTTTTTTTGAGACAGAGTCTCACTCTGTTGCTCCCGCTAGAGTACAGTGGCTTCATCATAGCTCACTGCAATCTCAAATTCCTAGGCTCAAGCGATCCTCCTGCCTCAGCCTCCCAAGTAGCCAGAATTACAGGTGCATACCACCACGCACGCCCAGCTACTTTTTCTATTTTTAGTAGAGACAGGCTCTCACTCTTGCTCAAGCTGATCTCGAACCTTGACCTCAAGTGATCCTTCTGCCTCAGCCACCCAGAGTGCTAGGATTACAGGTGTGAGCCACCACACTGGACCCAGAAACATTTTTTTAAAAACTAAAAACCTGAGAACTAAATGGTGGAAAAGAATTCATGGATAGGAGCCCAAAAGCAGTTTCTATGACTAATTTTATACATCATTAGGATAAGGAACTCTGTGTTTAGAAGGGTAAAAATTTCTATTTCATTTTTAATTTTCTGTTAGCATTTTAGTAAAATATGAAACCAAAATAATTTTTGTAAGGTCAAGTGATTATAATCCATTCAAATCTTTTAAACAAATTAATAAAACTGCTTTCTATTGATTAAGTGAGATTAGTGTAATATTTTGGATACAGGGTGAAGATGGGGATAGAAAGTGTAAACAAAGGAAAGAAGTAGATTTTGGAGCATTCAACATTTAAGGGCTGGTAAAAATTAAAGCTCTGGGCCTCAAGGCCAATGTACTAAGATTGGTACAAAGTCTAAGGCGGTAGAAGGATAACCAAGGACAAATTTCACCAACTTAAAAATTACCAGTCTTGGCCAGGCGCAGTGGCTCATGCCTG
>VBSM01003200.1:12744593-12764935 GCA_008086735.1 Cheirogaleus medius
AAAAAAAAAAAAAAAAAAAAATTACCAGTCTTTTATGTTAGAGTAAGCTATGACTTCTGCACAGACCTATAGTCTCTGTCATACAAATTGTTCCAAAAGTTCATATTCAAGTAAGCCTTTGGATATGCATTCTGCCAAAACTAAATACATTAATTTTAAAAATAACAAATATATAAAAAAAATTAACTAGCTTTTATTTAACTTTTTTTGGGTCGCAGGCCCTTTGAGTATCTGATGAAAGTTATGGACCATCTCCCAAGAAAATTGTGCATATTCACATTCAAAATACAATTTGAAGAGACCTAACACTCTGGGTTAAGAACTCCTATTACATATGGTAATGAAGTCCCTCTGTCCACAACAAGCTATGTGTCCTTTAAACTGATTAAACTCTAATTCTAGTAACATGATAAAACCTAACATCAATTATAATTTTCTTAAAAACTGAGTTCGGAGATCTGGTTTAGGATTAACTACTCAACTACCTGTTGATCTAAAGGAATAAGCTAAGGCAAAATTAATATAGTTTATTTGGGCCAATGTTGAGGACAGTAGCCCAGGACACACTACGAAGTGAACTTGCTCTGCAAGGCCTTTGGTACAAGCAGGTTTTTAAAGGCAAAGAGAACAAAGGAGTGGGCTGATATAAAGCTGTTTGACAGGAATTGTCATTGGCTTACAAAGAACATTCATTAGTGACTGACTATACATGTTGAACCATAGGGTATGGGTTATGGTATCCAGCGTATGACGCTACTTAGCGTCAGTCTAGAGCCCACATAGCAAGTGACTTCAAGAAGTAATTATTTAGCTCAAGGGGGAGCCAGACTTGACTGTTGTTATATTTTAAATGCTTCTCTGGGCCTGATAATTTAAAGGGGTTTGCATTCCTTAGATTAAAAGTTGGGGTTTTGTCCCCCTTTCTCATACCTTTACTAGAGGGAGAAACAGAAAGAATAATGACAGCTGAGGAATAGATAAAATGACTGTGAAGCAAAGGGAAAAGAATTTAATAATCTGTAGGTGAGGGAGGACAGGGGGAGAAGGTTGTTTTGATAAACAGGCAGTAGGGGAACAATTCTTGGTGCGCAGTAGGCACTATAAATGAATGAATGAAGAAATGAGAAAAACAAATAAATGAAGAAAAAAGTGAGAAAAACAAATAAATGAAAAGGAAGTAGTTGAGAGGAAGAAGAGAATCTTTTCTAACATGGTCCCAGAAGTAGAGAGAAAATTTTAATATTTTATGTGCTAGCCTGAAAAGACACCTTAAATATATCCCCTCTATAGAAAAATGCAATTGAAATTCTCAACATTTTTACAAAGTTTTAGAAGATGATTCATCCATAAAACTTGCCAATTGCAGTGTATATAAAATTCATTAGGAGAAAAAATCAAATTACTTAATCAAAATCTAAGTAGAACAATTACTACAACAAGAGGAAAAATAGAGAACAAAGCCAACATGTAAAGAAAATGGTTACTTACAAAACTAAATGCAGAAAAATTAAAACTACATAGTTACTTACTTTAAGAATACCAGATCATCTAGAAAAAAGATTTTTTACCTTTTGTATAATGCTTTAAAAAATGCCACCGTCACCATATGTTAACAAAAACCCCAGCAACTAAATGTGATCTGTTTATACTGTGTATCTTATACAAAGGGAACAAGTTCACAGGGTTCATCATGTATTCTGGAGAATCAAGCAACATTTACTGAGTGCATACCAAGCAACGTGTCATGTGTATATAATAAAAAGGGAATTATCAAATTAACTATTATTACCAGTGGTATTGAATCACACCCTCTGTCTACATGCCAGGCTAACAAAGGGTTAAGAGTCATAGAAATACAGATGTAATTGCCAAAATCTTCCATAAATGATTATGGCTCTAATTTATTTTTGTGAAAAATATTTTTTACTGCATTTGTTATAACAAAATGCTATCTAGACCAAGCCAAGTGGTACAATTTAAGTTAGGGCATCATTTTAACAAGAATAAGTATTAATTTATGAAGAACTCATAAAGCTGATTTATATTTGCTGTCTAGAACTATGTTGTAGAAAGATTTTATTACATCAAACAATATCTAAAATAAGTGAGTAAATGGTTTTAGCTAGGATCTTTTTTTCCCCCAAAGAAAGATTTTTGGGTTGGCAAGGTGGCTAATGCTTACAATCAGCACTCTGGGAGGATCCCTTGAGGCCAGCAGTTAGAGATCAGCCAGGGCAACAGAGAGCTCCTACCCCCTCTACAAAAAATAAAAAAAATAGCTGGGCATGGTGGTGCATGCCTATAATCCTAGCTACTCAGGAGGCTAAAGTGGGAGGATGGCTTGAGTCCAGGAGATCCAGGCTGCAGTGAGCTATGACTGCAGGACTGCATTCCAGCGGGGCAACAAAGAACCCATCTCTTTAAAAAAAAAAAAAAAAATTGTACAGTTCTAGCTGCTTTAGTGGCAGATGACTCACATCAAATTTAAGTTCAAAATGAAATTCATGATGTATATTGAAAATATTACCACATCAGAAGAACAATTTATTTATCGGTGAAAATTTTACTTATACATTTGGCTATTGTGCTGTAATTAAATGGCAAATCTTCAAAAATGTACAAAAGAATTAGGGAACAATAGAACTAAAAATGTACACAGAGACATTTCATTCTTATCTATCTCAGAATTAAACTTGAGCTTTTTCAGCCAGAATACATTACATAAAGCTTTTCCCTCTAGCTAGGTGTTATGTTTTTAACTGCTAGGTGCTCTAAGAAACTACAAATGATTTTTATTGCAAAAAAGTGTTAAGTAATTCTATTTGTTTATATTCTACTCTACTTAAGCAAGGATCATTTTACAGCCTCTGGCAAACACCTGTGAGAGAGAGGGGCAATAATAATATTAATAATAGTAAGTAACAATAATTGAGGCAGCACAATGCCACAAAGTGAATAAGCAATAGAATTAGGATTCTAACACAAGCAATATGACTTTATAGTCCATATTCTTCACCACTATGCTGTGCTGCTTCTAAAAGATATCCCCTAATGTTTTGTATTACAATATAAAACCTTTTACAACAATAGCAAAAGAAAACCTCCCAAAACTTCCAATTGAAAGAATAGGAAATATAATATAAATTTTTTTTCTTCTGAATAATATCCAGAAGGTTACTCTTTAAAGGAAAAATGTAAATGAAGGGAAAAAACCAGACTACAAACCTTATTTTAAATATCCTATTCCTAAAAAGTTGTGAGCTACTCAATGTTGCTTTTATTTTTACTTCATTTCAGAAACAGTGCATTCTCATCAGTGACTAATCCTCAACTGTCTATAGTTTACAAAAACTTTAGCTTTAAAGAAAATCTCCACTCTGCCACTTTAATAATCCATAAAACACCTAAATGTTTGGAGAGAATGCAAATAAAGGAATTTAAAGTGTTTATTTAAAGTTTATGTAAGTCCCAAATTTGACTTACTGTTATAATGTAGTTTGGGAAGTTCCTCAAACTAGGGAAAACCAATAATTCAAATTTATTTTAAATTCATCACATGAACTTTAAGTAGTGAAGTGTCATTCCAATCCACTGAGTAGATATGAAAAATGTGAACTCATTTCAGTACCATTGTAGTCATTATTCTTCTATTAATATTCTAAAGTTAATGATTCTTCTTTCATGAATTTTTAAGAGTGATAAGACTCAGTCACTGACTAAATAGTTCTATTACCAGATCATGACATACCTAAGCTTAACATTTCATAAAAAAATACTTAAAATTTTTGCTAGCAACATAGAATTAAAAAATTGCAACGCTAAAAGGAATTTAAAGGTCATTTCCTTAATTCCCCTGCTTTTAAGCAGTATCATACTACCAAGATTATTATCTATTTCATAAAGCCTAAGACACTAAGATTCCAAAATCTGCCTTAAAAACCTATTTTAATACTCAAAGTAATTTTGCATTTACTTAAATTTCTGAAATCAAAAAGGGCAGAAGAAAATAGAAATAACATGATGCTCAATATTTGCCATTTCCTCCCCTCTTAAAATCATTTCCTAGCACTTCAGGGTCTGCTAATGGTGAAGTATCTTTGTCATATAAACCTTCCCTCAGCAAAAACTATAGAATCTGAACAAAAACACAATTTTTCAAGGCTCTGGAAAGTGACCAAAGGCAAGCAGAAACTAGAGAGGAGTTTACCCATGAAAAAAAGGAAGTGTATCTGACAAGATGTACATGTTTATATCTTTTTGTCTAAGACAACAATTCTCAGTTTTGGACTCAGGACCCCTTTATACTCTCAAAAATTACTCAGGAATCCCACATTACAAATTTTTTGGAGAAAATTCTAAGTTATTTATTAATTTATTTAAAATTATAATAAACTTATTATATCCTAAAGAAAGTTGCCATGTTTTCCAGAACAAAAATACTGATAAGAGTGGCATTGTTTTACCTTTTGAATATTTTTTTAATGTATAGTTTAAAAAAAGAAAGTTAGATTCTCATATCTGTTTTTGCATTCCATCTTTGCAATCCATTTTTTCTAATTGAAGCATATAAAGAAAATGCAGCCTCATGAACATAATGTACAAAAGGCAGGGCCTTGACAACCCTTAAAAAGTTCTCAGGGACAGAGTTCCTCAGAGCACACACTGAGAACTGTTGACCTAAGGGTGTTCTAATCTGTGTATAACTCAAGGCAGCAGAAAGATATAGCTTTACTGAATTTCAGTGACAAAGGACAAAAGTTCAAGGCTGGCAGAGCAGTTCTAAGGTTGAGGTGTAAATTCTGAAATGAAGAAGCCAAAAGGGGGTAAGCTCCAAAATTTACATGTAAACTGCCCAAAACCTTGGCCATCTGCTCACCTACATATGTGAAGTAGACACTCTCAGATACAATTACAAAGGAGGAGCTTGAAAGAAAAAGATTTCAGCTGTTAGCATCACTGAGAAGAAGAGAATAGAGTTTTAATCCAGCCATGCAAACTGCTGGCTAGAACAAAAAAATATTCTTCAGAGGAACACAATGGAAGTACAAATTTTATGAATGAAAATTCATGTTTACATAATTTTCACAGGAACACAACAGAAATTTTATGAATGAAAATTTATGGTTACATTATAACTGAAATGTAGACTGCATTTGCTCTCTATATTTCATTCATAATGTAAGCATAAAATTTAAAAATTATTGGATACACAGACACATTCCAAAAAAAAGAGAACCTACAAAAACCAAACAAAAAGCCAGGAAAATGTGACCTAAACTCAAGAAAAATAGAGTCAAAACAGAAACCAACCCCAAGATGACCTAGATGATGCAACTCCTCTTAAAATCTTTAGGCTAGCTATAATAAATATGCTCAAGGACTAAAGAAACATTTTCAAAACAAATTTATAGATAAAAAATCTCAGAATTGGAAATTATAAGAACCACACGGAAATTCTAGCCCTCAAAAGTAAAATAATTGAATTGAAAACTACACCAGATGAGCTTAACAGCAAGTTGAAAACAACAGAAGAAAAGAGTAAATGAACTTGAAATCAAGAGGAATTATCTAACCTAAAGAACAAAGAGGAAAAAAGACTGAGGACAACAGAACCTCAGAGACCTACCTATGGGATAGTATCAAGAGGTCAAATATAACTTAAGTCACAGAAAAAGTAGAGAATGGGGCAGAAAAAAATATTTCAAAAATAATAACCTAAAACTTTCCCATTGTGGTAAAAAACAAAAAAATTACCCAATAATTAATAGGCTCTAAGAAGGAAAAGAAAAACAAACTGTGCACATCACAGATGGCTTAAATAAAAGATTTTTTTTAAAGAGCAAAATCTCGAAAGCAGCCAGAAAAAAACACAAAGTCTAACAAAAATATGAATGTTATCTACCTTCTCATCAGAAGAGATAGAGAACAGAAGACAATGAAAGTATATTTTTAAGGAACTGGGAAAAAAATAACTGCCAAGCTAGAATTCTTCAGTAAAACTATCCTTCAAAAACAAGGTAAAATAAAGATACTTTCAGGTAAACAAAAACATAATTTGCAGCTAACCAAAAATATGGCAATCCTCCCCCAACATTAAAAATAGAATTATCAAATGATCCAGCAACTCCACCTCTGGGTATAAATCTAACAGAACTAAAAGCAGAAACTTGAACAGATACTTGTTTTTCCATGTTCATTGCAGCATTATTCACCATAGCCAAAAGGGTTGAAGCAACCCAAGTGTCCATCAACAGATGAATGAACAAATAAATAAAATGTGGTATATACATACAATAAAATAATCAGCCTTAAAAAGAAAATTCTGACACATGCTACAACTTTAGATGAACCTTGAAGACATTATGCTGCATGAAATAAGCCAGGAACAAAAGGACAAACATTGTATGATTTCACTTATATGAAGCACTTAGGATAGTCAAATTCATAGACAGAAAGTAGAATAGTAGTTACCAGGGGGTTGAGGGTGGGGAAGTTATTACTTAATGTCAGTTTGGGCTGATGAAAAAGTTCTGGAGGTAGATGTTGGTGATGGCTGCACAACAATGTAAAAGTACTTAATGTCACTTAATTTTACACTTAAAAATAGTTCATTTTAGTATATTTTACAATAAAAAAAATTTTAAATCAACATAATTTACCACAGAGAATAAAAAAGGCATACAATTATCTCAATAGATGCTGAATAAGATTTGATTAACTTAAATACTCATTCATACACACACACACACAAAAATTCACAAATGAAGAATTTGCCTTAGCTCTTATAACTGACACCCATAAAAAGCCTATTTTAACTTAAGTGTTGAAGCATTGAACATTTCCCCCCTCACATTGGTAAAGCAGCAAGGAGGTCCACTCACAGCAGTTCTAGTCAACATTTTACTGAAGGTCCTGGACAGTACAATAATGACAATAAAGTTATAAAAATTGAAAAGAAAGTTGTCCCTATTTGCATGAATAATTATTAATGTAGAAAATGCAAAAGGACAAAATGCTTATGATGAGTAAGTATGAGTCAGGCCTGAGGATACAAAGTCAACATACAAAATTTTACTGTATATCTGTATACTAGCAACAAACGACTGGAAAACAAAACTAAAAAAAATTCCATTTACAATTGCATCATACAACATAAAATACTTGGTAATAAATTTAACAAAAAATGTACAAGACTGTCACCAAAAATTATGAAATATTGCTGAGAAAAACTAAAGATGACGTAAATAAGTAGAGAGATGTACCATGATCATAACTGGAAGTTTCAAGATTATTAAAATGTCACTTCTCCCCAAAGTAATCTAAAAATTCAACACAATCCCAATTACAGTCCCAGCATAATCACAATCCTTTTTCTAGTCATTGGCAAGCCTATTCTAAAATTCATAATTAAAACATAAAGGACCTAAAATAGACAAAACAATCTTGAGAAAACAACAAGTTTTTGAGAATTTACATTAACTTCAGGATTTACTAAAAAGCTATTCAGTGGTTCTCAACTGGGGGCAATTTTGTCCCTCAGTTGGCACTTGGCAATGTCTGGATACAATTTTGGTTGTGACAACTGGGAGGGTACTACTGGTATCTAGTAGGTGGAAGCTAGGGATACTGCTAAATATCCTATAATGCACAAGACAGCCCCATTAACAATCCAGCCAAAAATTTCAATGGTGCCAAGGTTGGGAAACCCTAAACTAGAGTAATCAAGATAATATGCTATTGACATAGGACAGTCAAATAGATTAATGGACCAGAACACAGATTCCAGATGTAGGCCTCTTAGGTCAACTGTTCAACAAAGGTGACAAAGCAACATAATGAAAAAAGAAGTGTTTTCAAAAGAAGGTTTTAGAACAGGATTATCCATATGTAAAAACACAAAACTTGATCCCTACCTCACACCATATACAAATAATAGTTCAAAATGAATCACAGACCTAAATAAAAGTTAAATGATAAATCTTCTGGAAGAAATCATAAAAATATCTTCACAACCTAGCAAAACTAACATATGAGAAAAGACTTAAAAATAGAATATAAAAAAAACTAAATGACCTCCTACAACTCAATAAAAACACAACTCAATTTTAAAAAGTGGTCACAAAGAACTTTAGAACAGACATTTCACAAAAGAAGATATACAAATGGCTAACAAGCACATGAAAAAAGTGGTCAACATCAATATTCATTACAGAAATACAAATTAAAACCACAATGAGAAACACAAATGAAAAGCACAACTACATACCCAAAGATGACTAAAATTTACAAGACTGAAAACAACCAATTGTTGGTAAGCATGTAGAGCAACCCAAACTCTTATGTATTGCTAGTGTGTGGGTAAAATAGTACAAATAGCTTTAGCAGTTTCTTATAAAGTTAAGCATACACCTATCTTATTACCCAATAATTTCACTCATAGGTATCTACCCAAGAGAAATAAAAACATAAGTCCACGAAAGGCCTCATACAATAATGTTCTGCTTTATTCATAATAGTATTATGTCTGTCAACAAGAAACTTTATTCATACAACAAACTACTTACTACACAGCGATAAAGAGAAATGATATACTGATATGTGCAACAACCTAGATGAATCTCAAAAACATTATGGTGAGTAAAAGTCAGGCATGAGAGTACATACTATATGATATCATAAATATGAAATTCTAGAGCAGGTAAAAGTAATCTATTATTAAAACAAACAGCAGATATCTGGGAGCATAGGGATTAAGCAGAAAGGGCCACTAAGGATTTTTCTGTGATGACAGAAATGTCCTGTATCTTGATTGGAGTGTGAATTATAGCAGTGTGAACATTTGTCAAGATTAAATAGTTTTGTTCATTACAATGTCTATAAATTTTATTTTTAAAAACTATTAAAAAAATCTAGTGGGGTTGGGGGAGAGGACAGAGGTACTAAAACAAGAAATGGCAGAATATGAATAGTTGACACTGAGATGAGCACGTGGAGGTTCACTGTACTATTTTGTTCACTTCCTATGTTTGAAATGTTCCATAATTAAAGGTTTTAGAAAAATAATTTCCCCTAATTCCCTGAGTGGAGGAAGATAATTTGTACTCCCTATCCATCATATAAATCAAAATCTCTCATTAAGCATTCTCTAAACTTTCTTTTCTATGCCAGATAATCTTTGTCCTTTACACTTTCTTCAATCTTATTCATCATAATTAGAGCTCACCTTGAAATCTGCTCATGTTTTCCATCTCTCATTTATATACTACTATCTACTAGGAGAAAAGAGCTCGGACTAACCTTCTGTAGCCTCTACTACATGCCTGGCAGTATAACACCCACTTTTTAAATCCCCAAACTGAATTTAGCATTTAAAATTTTAATTCCTTAGGGTGACTACAGTCAACATTAATTAACTGTACATTTCCAAATAGATAAAAAAGAATCCAAATGTTCCTACCAAAAAGAAAAGAATTTAAGATGAGTAATATCCCAATTACCCCGATCACTCTGTTACTGAGCTAGAGTGCCGTGGCGTCAGCCTAGCTCACAGCAACCTCAAACTCCTGGGCTCAAGCAATCTTTCTGCCTCAGCCTCCCAAGTAGCTGAGACTACAGGCATGCACCACCATTTCCGGCTAATTTTTTCTATATATTTTTAGTTGGCCAATTAATTTCTTTCTATTTTTAGTAGAGATGAGGTCTGGCTCTTGCTCAGGCTGGTTTTGAACTCCTGACCTTGAGCGATCCTCCTGCCTCAGCCTCCCGGAGTGCTAGGATTACAGGCATGAGCTACCTCGCCCAGCCAAAAACCAAATTAAATTTTAATCTGTTTATTTGTTTATCACTTATCTCCCTCACTAGAATTTATGTTCAATGGCAACAAAGATCTTACATTGTGCATTATTTCTTCACATCTGCACACAGCAGGTATTCAGTAAATATGTGTAAATCAAAAAAGAATATTAGAGCTCAGAAGTACCCAGTTTAGCTCTTTTTTTTTGGTAGTGTAAATCATTCCCTATTCTAGCTATATCCAGCTTATTTTGCCTTTAATCTTATCAGCATCTATATCAATTGTCATTAATGTATTTGTATCAAGTAGAATAGAATGATCTTGTCTGAAAACGCCACATTTTCTTTATTCAAAAATATAATATAGTAATATTATAAATCAGTTTACTCTATATACTCCAACGAATCCTTAAATGGTGATTTCTATATGTAGTGTTACTTTTTCTGCTTTTATTCCTATGGGTAATGAAAAAAATCCTACTGCTTTTTTGACAGTCTCAAATTCTGTTATCACCACCATAAAGCTGAAAAACCCTAGCAAATATTGAGAATTAAGGATTCCTTTCAGAGAAGTAAACTGCAATTAGAATATTATTGAGCTAATAGATGTGTAATAATGATCAATTTTACTTCTAAAGATTTTATCTAGGCCAGGTGCAGTGGCTCACACCTACCTACCTAGCACTCTGGGAGGCCAAGGCAGGTGGATCATTTGAGCTCAGGAGTTCAGACCAGCTTAAGCAAGAGAGACCCCATCTCTACTAAAAATAGAAAGAGATTAGCTGGACAACTAAAAATATATAGAAGAAATTAGCCAGGTATGGTGGCGCATGCCTGTAGTCCCAGCTACTCGGGAGACTGAGGCAGAAGGATCCCTTGAGCCAAGGAGTTTGAGGTTGCTATGAGCTAGGCTGACGCCACAGCACTCTAGCCCAGGTAACAGAGTGAGACTCTGTCTCAAAAAAAAAAAATTTTTTTTATCTAAAAAACTACTCTTAAATTGTTAAAATTCATTCAGTGAATCCAGAAAATCTAGGTTTACTCTCAGAGTATATTCCTCAGTGAACATTTGGGGTGTGGTTTATGAGTAAAACTATCAAAACCATGGATTAGAATTAGAGTTCCACATCATTTTGAAGAGTAATTTTTTCATTCTTAAATAAAATCTTCAAAACACTGTAAGTTAAAAGGTCAGGAACAGGGGGAATGCTATTAGTGGTATCATAAAATATACAAAAATTGAGTAAAATAGCTGTCAGTGGTGAGACCTAGATTTTTTTCTCATTAGTGAAGCAAAATACTCTACCCAAGTTAGTAATTGCAATGCTTCTCTGACCAACTAAAAAACCTTGAAAAAAAGATTTTGTAACATCCCAAGGAAGAAGGTAAGACAGAAGTAAACATCAGGAGAAACAAATGAAATCACTCACAAAGAATATTATACAAATAACTTTATTATTAAAAACATTTCACAAATATCTTACATATATCATTTGCCACAGATTCAAATCCAGATTCTTCCAGATGCCATTTGATGTTTACAGATTATACAACTTAAAAAAACCAATTTAATTCCAATGTGTCAAATGCAGCAAAGGGCTGAAAAATAGAGGATTAAAAGTAAATACTCATTTAGAGACAGCAGCAAATAGATCTGACCTTTTCAAGTGGCTTTCCCAAAGAGTTTCCAATCAGTTTCCAGTCATTCAAGACTTCTTCAACTTTGGAAATAAACCTAGGAAGGAGAGGGAAAGTCTTCTAAATATGTAACAGCACATTTCATCCTATTGTTATATAATTTCTTTAAAAAGGTACTTTTTATATTTTAACATTTTGACCAGACAAGACCCAGTAAGTTTAGTATTGTTAGCCTAATTTACGGAAATGGAATAAAAGTAGAAATAATCTTTAGCTTAAGAGTTCACAGATTTTGATTCATGTCTGCTGCTTACCCAACAAAAGCATTCTATCTTCTATAAAATGCAAATTAAGAATTAACAAACTGCTCTATTAAAATGGATACAATAAATTTGGGAAAGAAGTAAAAACTGACAGACTAAAATGATACTACTAAAGATAATTAAGAAACCGATAATCTCTCCCCTACTCTCAAAATAAATTACCTATTTAATAAATCTTTCCTTTAAATATCTTTAGGAATTCTCTGATTTTCCCTCCTCCCCAAAAAAGAAAACATTATTTGGGAACTTTGCTCATTAAAATAAAACAAGTTTTATGATACAGCTGACAAGAAATTGCAAGTAGATCTGTCAGCTTTATGGAACAACTGACAAACAGATTTTAAAACAATTCACTAACCTTTAAATCCAATGAGCAAGACCTCTTAAAAAAAGAACTGAATTTTGGGTAGCGACATGCTCAACATTAGCAAATGAAAACTGTCAAATCTCAGCAGTAATATTAAATACATATTAATAGACACTTTTAGCAGACCTGTTATTACTCTAAGAAGCTGACCTCTTATATAAGTATGATGCAATCTAACAGCAACATTGCTCCCTAAAATACCTAGGAAGTATTGCTAGAGTGCTAAAGTTAATTCTAGTAAAATTATATTCAATGTTTTTCCTTCAGTAACATTATAAATTAATATTTACATTTGTTCTAATATAATGATAGTAATGATAAATCACTGTATGATGCATCTGCTCCTAACTCCTCTTTAAAATTAAAGGCAGTATTAATTCACATACTAATTCACTTTTGGAGGAGGTAGTCAAATGACAATTATTAGTTCTGAAATGAATGCTCTAATTTACTTATTTACAAAACAAGAAAAATTTTACATATATCCATAGATGAACAAAAATTTGTGTGAAATGTATACTGTCCTTATAAAGGTGAAAAACTGGAAGATACTTAATATCTAACTGCAGTAAACAGTTGTAAACTAATGATATATCCCCTCAAAGGACTAGTATGCACCCATTAAAAACATTTTGAAGAATGAGGAAATAGGAAAATGTTCATATATTAAATGAAAAAACAAAAGCTATAGAAATAAGTAGTAATATGATTTGACCCAAAAAGTTTATAACAGACACAGATTAGAAGGAAAAATGTCAAAAAATAAATAATAGTTATCTCCTGGTGGTAAGTTCACAGGTGATTTTTATTTATCTACTATGAGGTATTATAGCAAAAATAATTTAAAATATAGCTTTCACAGTTAAAGAAGGAACATCTTAAAATACTTATTGTATAAATTCTATCAGTACTAGCTAAAACAGAAAATTTGGATTCTATCCCACAAGTGAGATTCAACTAGAAAAATTAAGTAACTTTTTCCTTAAAAGTTCTCTAGGTCTTAGCTGAAGGATTATTTCCTGACTCTTTATTCTGTATTAGGTTACTTTGTTATCTTCTAAGACCAGGATTCTTTCCCCGCCTAGCTCTTGTGTAAATTTGTAATTACAGACTCATTTGTATTATTTGATTCTTGTCTCTCTCTTCCACTAGAATGTACATACAGCAAGAGCAGAAACCATTATCTGTTTTTACTAACTACCACATCCCTAAATCTCTAATGTTGCATATTGTGCTTAATACATGGTCATTCAATAAATATTTCTTCAACAGATAAATGATAAAAAGAGTTATGGGCTTCTATGTAGTCCTCTCAATAAGTTGTCTATATGGTTCATAACATACTGTAGTGACAAGAACTTTCACTCAAACATTAAACTCAAGATTTAAGAGGCTCCAAAGTCTTAGCATTTTTCTCACAAATTGTAAAACACTAGTTTCACTCTATAAACAAAGCACAAAAGTCAAAAAACAAATTTCCTACTTTGTGATAGTTCTCTTAACTGTGTTAACAATATTTTCCTATACAGAGCTAAAAGACTTAATAAGCCACTTCAGGATATTTCAAATATTTAACTAGGGGAAGTGATCATTTCTCCATTCAAAACTCTTGATGGTTCCTCACCCCAACCCATGATTTGAAATACATTTTTCTAACCACCTTCAAGACATTACATTATTTCAAATTCAGCAGGTCCAGAACTGGACTCTTCTCACTTTGACACTTCCTTATCTTCATTCTTTCAGGCAAAAAAACTGCAGTTCCATGTTTTGATTCTTCCCACTCTTTTATGTATCATCATGCTCATCTACCTAAACCTCTAAAATATCTTACAATCCTCCCTTTCTAGACTCCCTTTCTCTCCAGTCCCCCATCACCAACCTAACTATGAATCAAGGTAAGTCTCTAACCTTTATTTTATCTCATGTCCTGAAACCACTCTCATCATATCACCTGGCCATTCTAAAATTAAGGTCTCTCATTGTTGTCTTAAACAGTGGTTCTTTCTAAGTATGGTCTCCTGACCAGCAGCATCAGCATACCTGGGACAATGTTAGAAAGGCAAATTTTTGGGTCCCACCTCAGACCTACCTACAGAATAAGAATCTTCGAGAGTGAGGCCTACACCAAATCTGGATTCCTTTACTTAGCTTTGGAGGCTGTCTACGACCTAATCCTATATTCCTATTTTCCTTCAACAGGTAGCATTCACTCCAGTGAAGATATATTTCTGCATGAAGTCCCAAAGGTTCATTCTCACCTTTGTCTCTGCCTACGTCAGTCCACTCTCCTGTATAATCAACCACTTTCCACTTTCAAGGGCCAGCTCAATTCCCATCCTTTTCTATGAAAATATCTCCAACTATTATAGTCCATAACAATATCGTCCCTACTTAAATTACTATGTTTACGGTTAGTATTAATTGGCTTAAATTTTAACTATTTGCTGGTTTTGGGTTTTTTTAACATATGGATCAAGTTTTTTTCTCTTAGTTTACAGCTCCGGACACACAGTATCTGCTCGATTAAGTCTTGCTAATGTGGTTATATCTTACTGACTCTTCTTCTAGGGGGAGTACCACAGGTCAAACTATTATTCAAGCATAGATCCTATGCTTATATTTTCCTATGCCATCTAATGACATGAGATCCACAAATTTCCTCTTCCAACCGGAAAGATAATATGTTGCAACAGTCTAAATACTGACTTCAACATCCAGAAAACTTTAGAGTTTCTATGACATAGAACAGAAAACTACTCGATTTACACTATCACTCCTCCACAAACTGGGCTTTCAACAAATTTCAGTGATACAACAGTATCACCCAGACAGCTGTTCATCTGAATTTGGTACCCACTGAAATGTAACAACTTGAATCAGAGCGTTCTAAAGCCATGTGCAGACTTTTTAAAAAGCTTATTCGAAAAGACAGGATGGAGATGGTGGGAGTGTGGCAGATGGACAACCATCAATACTCTGCAGAAAGGCCTCGGCCAGAAAGGGTATAACTAACGTACACGGGAAAACAAAAAGCATCTGCGAAGTTTAATACTTACGATAACAAATGAGTTAAACGTAAATGAAAACAGAAACAGTATTGGTAGCTTTGGAAATTGTTCTTTCAGGTGGGCAACAATCAGAAAATCAAAGGTCTAAGGAAAGTGGTCTGAGAGTAGAGAAAACAAAACTTTTTATGAGAGACTGAGTCTCAAGGGTTTGGCTGACGGGGGCGGGGCGGGATTATCAGACGCGAGACGCGGAAGAGGCTTGCGGCTGACCAGGAAAGAGAGGAGGCGGTGACCCGGGGCCCACGGTTCTTATTTTTCTCGCAGAAGTGGCGTCGCATGCAGTGTGGCTGGGTTAGAGGAGCAGCTGGGGGCCACAGGGGCCCAAAGTGCTGGTAAGCAAAGATGCGACTCACTCACCTTTCCCATTCCGAGGCAGTGGTGAAGTCGGTGATTTCAAATACCTCGGACTCGGGCTGCGGGAAGAGGAAGGAAAGAAAGAGACTGAGCCCCAGGGAAACGACACGGAGGGAACGAACTTAGTGACAGGGATAAGCACAGAGCTCACCTCACTGTCGGCCGCCATCTTGAGGAGCTCCGGCTTGGCGCTAGGGCTGCCGGGAAGAAAAGCTGAACTACGACGTGGGGAGGGCGGTGAGCTGCCGTGGGCGGAGCCTATGCGCGGCCCCGCCCTCTGTTAGTGAGTCCCACCCTGGGCGGGGGAAATTGTTCTTTGTTCCTCCCAGGTCTGGAAGAATTTAGTGTGCCCTCAACTCCCTCTAACTGGTTTAATAAAATTTGAAGATTTCCTGTAGAGTAATGAATACGGAAAGGGAACAGAAGCAAGGAGGTAGAACAAGGCCCTAGACTCATGTGGATAAGAGTGTATTGAAAGCCTAGATCATGTCGGGTTTGTTTTGTTAAACAAAGTTATGGGAGGCCATTGTTTTGGACTGACCTACCTGCAGAGGCCCCAACAGACCAAACCAAATGGACTCGGTCACAGCAAATGCTACATAATCAAACGGAAACTTTGAAGAAGCAGATAGATCCCAAAACAGACCAGTTTTTTTTTTCGTCCTGAAACAGGAGATTTCAGCATAATAAGGAAGTCCCTTTCCCAACAACCCTTACAAAAAAGTAACCTGAAGTAACTAGGGTTTTTCCTATTGTTCCTTTGTCCCACCTTACAAAGTCTACTGTTCTATTTCCATTTACTGTGGTGACAGAGTGACGTACAATGCCTAAAGTTTTGGTTATTTTCTCAAAATTGAGAGGTTAACCAAAAGGGAAGAATTATTAAATTAAGTTTAGCTTAAAGTTGCCCCCTTACATATTTTAACTTCAGCCTAAAGGTTTCTCCATACAGTGAACTGTAGCCTACTAGATGTGTAGACAGGCTATAACCTACTTTTGTGCCAATAACAGTTTCAGCCAATCACAGGTGGCCCTCGGGTGACTGTTCAAATAAGGAAAATGCCCATTTGTAGCTAATCCAGCTATTTCTGTACCTCACTTACATTTTCTGTACATCATTTTCCTTTTTCTTTCCATAAATATTGTCTGACCATGTGGCAGCCCCAGAGTCTTCTGAACCTATTCTTGTTTGGAGGACTCCCCAATTCTCAAATCCTTCCTTGTTCAATTAAACTCTGTTAAATTTAATATGTCTTAAGTTTTTCTCTTAACAGTTTTCATTCATCCTCTATTTATTGATTGCAAGACACTGAGCTAGGTGCTGTAATACCAACCCACCCCAACAGCCCACTCAAAGAACCTACCCAGTGTGCTAAGTCATGAAATAGGATCATCATGCTAGTTATCTAGTTTCTGGGAAGAACAACATGCTGTTCAATGAACGCTTCACTTTTTAATCCAATGAAGAACAGAAAGGATGTCAGCTAGCAGCTAAGAATTCTATCTCACACATACTGAAATATTTACAATGAAATGATACCATATCTGGGATTTGCTTCAAAGTAATGGGAAGCGGAAGTGGGTAGGGCTAGGAATGAAATAAAGGTTAGGAGTGGACAATTGTTTAAGCTGGTGATAGGTACATGGTTTATTGTGCTATTTACTTTTGTTTACATTTGAAATTTTTCATAATTAAAAGCTTTAAAAAATTAGGCTGGGCACGGTGGCTCACACCTGTAGTCCCAGGGCTTTGGGAGGGTGAGGTGGGGGAATTGCTAGAGCCCAGGAGTTAGAGACCAGCCTGAGCAACATGGCGAAATGCTATCTCTACCAAATTTTTTTTTTTTTTAATTAGCTAGGCATGGTGGTGCAAGCCTGTAGCCCCAGCTATTTGGGAGGCTGAAGCAGGAGGATCGTTTGAGCCCAAGAGTTTGTGGTTGAGCTATGATGACACCACTGCACGCTAGACCAAGCAAAAGAGGGAGACTCTGTTTCAAAAATTAAAAATTGTTTTTAATTAAATCTCACCTAATAAGTCTTGCATCCCAAAAAGGAAATTTGGAGGTAGAGTACAAGGAAATGCAGCTTCAATAATAAAAATTCTTACCTTTGCCTGTAATCCCAGCACTTTGAGAGGCAGAGGCAAGAGGAAGATTGCTTGAAGCCAGGAGTTCAAGACCAGCCTGGGCACATAGCAATACCCTGTCTCTACAAAATTATTTTTGAAAGTAATAATAAATACAAAATGCTTAATCTTAGCATAAGAATTAGAGATATCAAAAATTTGGTGATGCAAATAGACAAGATGAGGAAACTAAAGGTCAGAAGAATGTTGACAACGGGTTGTTATTGCCAATGCCAAGCCATGAACCCCTGTCTGCTATTGTTCCTTCTGGTTTGTGTCCACTACACTGGTGAGGGGCTGTGGGTTACTACTGCAGCAATCTTTCCCAAGAGGCCTCAACTTGCACCTTCATTCATTTACAAGCATTCGTTAAACACCTACTAGAAGCCAAGCACTATGCTAGGCTCGAGGGATATGAAAATATATTGTAGATACAGTTTCTGACTTCGAGGAACTCAGAGTCTCATAGGGAAACTGGAAATTTGCTTCATGAACAGAAAGAAGAGGTGCTACATATGTCAGCACCACTATTAGCATTATGGAGGTCAGTGGTAACATTGAACAAGAAGAGTCTTGGAAGACAGCTGAAGTATAAGATGGAGGCAGCCAGGTTAGGGGCAATGAAGGCTTCTAAGCAGAGGGAATAACATATCTAGAGGCTCATAAGTAGGAAAGTCCAATCTGTCTAATGAAGTAAACGAGAGCCTTGCACCGAAAGCACAGTGTTTGTGATGAAATTAGAGATATAGGCATGGACAGACCATATAGGGCCTTCTAGACCAGGATAGGACTTTATATATGACCCAATTTACATTTTGCACAAGTCTAGATGCTGTGTGAAAAAATACATGGGAGGGGAACAAAGGAAGAAGTAGGAACAGCTGGTGACTATTAAAGTACCCAGTGGGAAATGGTGTAAAGGCTTCATCTTAGGTGGTCAGCAGATGAAATGAACTGATTTGATCTGTGCTTTGGAGAAAGGAAGACAGGACTTACTGCTGGATTGAATTCAAAGATAAGGCAAAGGTAAGAGTCAAAGATGATTTTCAGTTTCTGGACTAAGCAGCTGTGCGGGGAGTGTGCCATCTCCTGAGATGGGAAACTCTGGAAAGAGCGAGAAAACAAGAGCTTGGTTTGACAGGTGTTAAGTTTGACAGTCTTGTAAGACATCCCAGGGGAGTTGTCAAGGAGAAAATTGGGTACAGGAATAGGACTCAGAGGCAAGACCTGGGGTGAAGATATAAATGTGAAGATACAAATTTGGGAATTGAGATGGTATTTTAAACCACAAGACTAGGTGAGGAGAATGTAGGAAAAAAAGAAAAGGCAGCTCACATAAGGGCCCGAAGAAATTTTATATTTAGAAAATGGAGAGAGGAAAAGTATCCAGCAAAAGAGAGAGGAAAGAAATGCCTAGAAAAATAGGAGGAAAACAAGGAAAGAGTTATGTAACACTGGAAAGGAGGTCTAGCATGACTAACTCCATTTTGTTTCTGACCCGCTGCGTGAATATCCTTTAGGTTAAAAGCTTCTGTTTGACTCTGCACGCAGACCAGCTAATTGTAATAAGAATTTAGTTTATATTCAACCCTGAAAGTAAGATTATAATCGTCCCTTTCCCAAAACTAACTTCCAGGAAGACAAGCAAAGTATACGCATAAGTAACAATGCTATGTTGAAGATTTATAGGAACATCATGACCTGACCTACATCATCCAAAGTTAACTGGCCAAGAGCAAGGAAGTTTTACAACCTCCTTAGACCCCCATTGACACCCAGATGTCTGCGGTCCTCTGTTACCTCTTGCAACCGCCCCCTCCTCCCCTTAACATAAAAAGGAGCCGAAAGTTTGAACCAACTTAAGATGGTTCTTTAGGACATTAGTCTGCCATCTTCTCAGTTTGCTGGATCTCCAAATAAAAGTTGCTTTCCTTGCCCCAGCACCTTGTCTCTCAACTTATTGGCTGTCCTGTGGCAAGTTATAAGAGCTTGGACTCGGTTTATAGTTATGGCACAGAATCCAAGAGAGGAGACTGTTTCAAAATGGTAAGTATTGACTGCTGCTGAAAAGCAAATGAGAGAAGAGTATAGAGTCAAAGGTGTTTGGTTGTTATTGTTTCTTGGGTTTTTTGTTTGTTTCCTTTTAGGACAGAGAACAGTAGACATGTTTGTATGCTGGTGGAAATACTCCCATAGAGGAACTGCCAAAGGAAACTGTTCTTAATAAGGTGAGACGGGAGGAAATCCACAGAGCTGGTGGTCACACAACTCTGGGGGACACTGCTCACATTGTGTTCTGAAGTCTTGCTTTAGGAGGTGCCACCCACAGAGAACACCTTGCAGATCCCACCTCCTGGGGTTGTGCATCAAGGCAGTATGAGGAATTCAGAGCACATGTGACAGAAGGGAGTGAGGCATATGTGGTAATGTTGACCTTTTTTGAGAAGAGAAAGAAGGGAAGAAAAAAATGGATACAGACATACTGAGATATGTACATATAAAAGGAAAAGAGTTTCTTGTTAACTTACTTTTAAGATTCTCAGTTGGGTGCAGTGGCTCACACCTGTGATCCCAGCATTTTGGGAGGCTGAGGCGGGATGATTGCTTGAGGCCAACAGTTTGAGACCAGGCTGGGCACCATAGCAAGACCCTGTCTCTAAAAAAAAAAAAAA
>VBSM01003200.1:12810354-12833687 GCA_008086735.1 Cheirogaleus medius
AAAGAAAGAAAGAAAGAAACACTATTATGACCCTCTGATAGGTATGTGTTAAAGGAAATAAATTTTAAATTCCACTCAAATGATATTTACTTAGTAAATTGCTTATGAATTTATATATAAGTGGAAAAGCCAGAGGCACAAACAATAGGTGTTTTTTAATCTTGCTTTTTAAAAATTACTTTTTTGTATTTCCATATATTCTAAGAAGAGTAAACCACCCTTTGTAATTGAATGGGAAGGAGAAGGAATTTGCCAGATAGTAGTAGAATTTTTGAAATACAGAGCAGGATCAGCAGTGATACTGACAACAATCTAGGATCAGGGTGAACCCATCTGTCATTGACAACCCTGATGGTCTGAGATTGGGCACCCAACTTTGCCAGCAGGTAGAAAATGCTTTAAAAATATGAACTACCACGTAAAGGTAAGGTGTGACAACTAAGTTGTTATGATTGAATACCTAAAATATTTTAATAGTATAAATAGAGGGTTTTACTTTTATTATTTTCTATGATAATTAAAATGCAAAATATAAAAGGAAACAATTTCCAAGCTCTCTTATTAATTAATAAATGAATTATCAGAGGTTTTTTGTGACTGGCTGCTTGTCTGAACTGTCAGAAGACAGACATCTGCAGTTAGGTCAAAGATTTTTTTATCCAACTGTCCTCTTAAATAGGAGGTTCCCCTAGACCATGGAAGCCAGAGAGCTCATTGTAACCTCTGGGTTGTGACGGGATATTTTAGCTACTACTTGCATCTATTATGCTTCTAGAAAATCAAAAAAGTACAAAATCGCCAGCCACACTTCTAACAAAGAAATCTATCAATGATAATGAATTCTACTAAGAAAACATTTCTCCTTTAGAGAGCTGGGAGTACTTTTTATAAATCAAGTTGATTTTCAGTCTTGTTTTTTCAGGGTAATGATTATTTTCTAGAGCATAAAAAGGAAGTTTGAGAGGTTGGTTGTGCCATGATGAGATCGAAGCCATCATAGTGAAAACTTTAATCAGCTTTGCTGCCTCTTCAGTCTAGAGTTATATCTGCAGCTTCCACAAGGGACAGGGATTTCACTCTTACCATTTGTCAGTGATGCCCCAGGGAGGCTTTATGGAAAAGATGATGCTCCTTTGGGGTTGTTCACTGTGACCGTGGCCGAAGGATTCTTTCCAGTTACCCGCCCCCCACCATGGAATTTGTGGCAGCTTAGCAGCCTGAACGCTGAGATGATAAAGTATAAAATATTGAATTTCTATGTGTCTATGTGATTTCCGCTTCGATCTTCATTTTTGATTATGCAATTAATCACATCTGCGACTGTCTGAGGCTGGTGCTCCAGGGGCAGATACTTTTCTATTATTTTAGTCCTAAATACTTCATCCAATTTAAAAGGAATCCACAGTGTGAAACTGTAGCCTAGAAAAATCAACATTCACTCTGCCAACAAATCAGTACATTGAATGACTGAGTTTTTATTTCACGACATTGCAGGAGTTTGACCAAGATGATGACTGCAGTCATTCCGTACCGATTAGTGAAGAAGGCGATCCCGGTGGTGACAGACAGCACTGGCAACCCAGGGCAGAAGGTATCCAGCTTCTGAACTTGATGTGTTCACAGACATATAGCATTGAGTATATGTAGGGTTTCCCCCCTAATTTCAGAAACGCTCGGTGCAGAATTTTGAAAACACAGAAAAACACGAAGGAAAATGAAAACCACTCATAATGCTACCCTTTGGTCTACATCTGAATCAGTGGGTCTGGGCAACTTGCCCGTCAAAATGGGCAACCCTCTTCTGGCTCTTCTCTCATTCCCCCCACTCCATCTCAGCCAGCCACTCGCTGTCCCTTTCCTTTTTGTCTGATAACACCTTTTCTCCATCTCTTTGTCAGCTCCAGGCGTCTGTTCTCTTCCAGAGCCAAACATTTCTCCAGCCCCTGTTGTCCCTGGCCTGTTCCCCATGAGGGGAGGTGGGAAATGAACCAGGCACAAAAGCCCCAGGTCTTGGTCTTTTATTCTATGAGGCCATAAATCTGGAATTTTCCAGAACCACACCCATTTCAAACACATTCTCCTGTCACACCCCTGAGTGCCCTTGCACTGAACAGACCACAAGGTATTATATCTGCAGATTCTCACTTCAGAAAATAGTCGCCACAGCTGCCACGTTTGTCTACCGTCTATTCGCCTATAACCTTCTTAAATTAAATGTTTATTTGAACTGCTGCAGTTTCTCCCTGGCAATTTTCTGGCTTCCATCTCTAACACTCCAGGGAAGCTGCCCTCTTCCCCTTCTGTTTTTTTTTTTTCACGCCTTCGCGCGTCCCTGAAGGCTGCAGTTCTTTCCTGGCTGCCGTCCCTCCCTCCCCTGGTGTGTGCTGCCCTCTCCTGGGCCGCCTCCTGCCTTCCTCACACTCCCTCGAATCTCCTCTCCCCAGGCTGGGCGCTGAGAAATAATTTAGTCATGGTTAAGATTGTGAACACCAGCAAGCCTGGAAGAGCTAGTGAAAATAAACAAATCCTGAAACTCTTCTGAATGATTCTTGCGATCGGTCTGCCTTTGACTTTCATAGACTTCAAAGCTGAGCTCTCAGAAGCCTACTGGTGTCGCAGGCACCTTTTAGGAGGTTAAATATTTCATTTATTCTGCACAACTTGCAGATGTCTCGCCATTTGGGGTGCTAGTCGTTCTTTTAAAATTGATTTGTAATATTTTCAGTTTTCATATAGTAGCCATAACACTTATGCGGTATGTCCACTAAGCTCTTGCAGTTTTGGGCTTTAATATTTAATAACTTGTGTTACAAATTTGAAAGAAACAATTGTCTTTCTGATAAAATTTCTTCTCACGGTTGATAGACTTCAGTTACTTTTTTCAGTCACAAAGTCTGAGATAAAAGTGTTTTGAGTATTATTGTGCATTGTATTCATTTTAAATATCATTTGAAATTTCTTTAATATCAATTTAATTTCTTTACATCCCATTTATGTGGTATTTCTAACATATCTCAAGTTATTAATGTTTAAAGTGCTTAAATAATTTATAAAGACCTTATGCATATACCATGTGGCTATTCTGTTTTAAATACATATACTTAATCATTTAGTTTATGTTTTTGTCCATAATATCATTCTATTGAAAAGGGAACATCACTAATTAAAAGATCTATAAACTCCATAATGTTTGGATCCCATACATCTTAACATTCCTTATGGAGAACTTAAGTATTCCTGCAGTATTCATTTGCTTTATTATTTATTTATTATTTGCTTTTGCAGATGATAATGTGTAAAATATAACTTATGGACCAAGAAAAAGAAAAACCCCAAACCAAAAAACCCTTATCCTTTTCCTTAGTACAAAAATCTTGCATTTCTCCATCAACATAATACAAACCTTGGAGACTAGAAATTAAGCCTGCAAATTTACTCTTTTCATGAATGAACAAGAGCCTATTTCCTAAAATTACTGGGCTTAAATTTTTTTTAATACAGTATAAATCCATCAGGATTCTTAGTTGCAGATAACATAACCTACTCTTAGTTTGGTTAAGAAAGAAGGACTTTAAAAAAGATATTAGAAAGTTTATAAACCATTGAAAAACCAGAGAAGAGGAACTGCCGTAGTCCACTCATGCTGGATGGTTTAAAGAGGAGAGTTATTTTCTGACAGTTCTGGAGGATGGGAAGTCCAAGATCGAGGTTCTGGCAGGAACTGGTTTCTGGTGAGGACTCTTCCTGGCTTGCAGATGACTGCTTTGTCCCCACATGGCCCTTCCTCTGTGCATGCACAGAGAGAGCAAGGTGAGCAGACCTCTCTGGGGTCTCTTATGCAGACACTAATCCAATTGATTAGGGCCCCACCCTTATGGCCTCGTGTAACTTGAATTTCTTCCTTATGGGCCCCATCTCCAAATACAGCCACACTGAGGGTTAGGGCTTCAGCATACGAATTTGGGGGGGACACACACATTCAGTCCATTGCAGGAAGACTGTCAATTGGATTGTGAGGAAGAATTCCCATAACTATAATCTCAGAACTGGCCGCTGCTGACCCCCACTCATGCTGCACCTGCCGTAACCAGGGAGCCACTCCCACTGTCAACCTAGGGACCCCTCCCTCTGCTGACGCCAACATCAGCACCACGGATGCTGCACCTTATCTTTCTTCATGTAACTCACATGTGTCAGTCTCTCAAGCACACGTTCTGAACCCTGGCAGCACAGGAGGCTGGAAAATAGGGTTTTAAAAAAGTATGTGTTGAGATTCACAATGTAGGAAATTATCAAAATACAGAGAGGGCATCAAAATATTTTGAACCTCGATGCCCGCAATCCAGACGGGTACGTCCATCAGTTTCAATAGAACAAGGAGAACACAGGAAATTAAGACTTTTCTGGAGGAAACAATTTTTCTTTATTACATGAGTTAGGCTGGGCCAGACTTTAAGTTTCTATTTTAATGATGGCTTTAACACTAACGACAAAGTGACAATCATTTTCCAACTTTTTATGAATGTCATTTTCCCCTCTTCTGTGAAGAAAATATGTTTTCGATTACATTGAAATTTTGTCTTTTAATCTCTCTTTACGGGAACTTTTTCTGGTGGGGTTAATTTATCCTCATTATCTGAAAAATGCAGTCAGTCAGGAGCAAGAGTCGTATTTTCACGTGTGACAATGCATCATCTTTCTTGGCCTACTGGGCGGGTTCAGAGGCCCCATCCACAGCTCCGTCTGCCACTCACAGTATTCAAGAGAAAGAACAAAGAGAATGTTTGTATGTTTCAAAACAATTTCAGAGTTAGTATATTCTATTGATATTAGAAGTTCATAAACCATTATGAACTTTTCCCTTTTAGGACCAACAATTAGGATGGCAGCCATTAGCTCTTAACGATTTCTAAAAAGGCAGGTAATTCTTATACTTGCATAGTAGATCTTTGTTCTTTGGTTTGAAAAAGAAATCAGCCAATTCATAGACTTTTAAGCAGATTGAATTTGCTTGAAAGCATGCTGGGTTTTATTAGTTCTTGCCAAGGGTGTTCATGTGAATACCCAGTTTTCTAACTTTCTACTCAGTTTTCTAACTTCCACAGCAAAGTACTAAATGCATCTAGCCTTTGTACCAGAACATCCTTTTCACTGACAGTTTAGTTATTAGGAATGTCTGCTGTATGTTTTTCTCACTCTAACATGTCGGCTAGGTTTTGACACTCAAGGATGACTACAAAAATGTTATGAAAGACATCCATCTTTCTTCCAAGTAGGAGAATGACCTTGAACATGTCACACAAACCCATGGCTATTAGTTTCTTCAACTCTAAAATGAAAGGCTTGGATCAGATGACCTCTAAGTTCCTTCCAGCTCGATAATTCCAAGCCTCTCATTTTGCACTACATAGTGTGGTGATAGGATCTTTGAAAAGTTAAAAAAACAATTGGCCATTCCAAGGAAACTTCATTTTTAGACAAGTGTTCCTTGCTATTGTATAATATTAGAAAACATGCAATCAAGTTGTCTGAGAAACATGTTTTCAAGAAAACCAAAGCTAGATACATTTTCACGATCCCACAAAATATAATATTGGAGGACAATGATGGTAAATACTATTATCATTTGCATGATTGTAAACAAAACTTTTCCTTTTGGAAGATTTTACTGTTGTTTTTTTTAATGCACTAGTCTTATTACATGGCACAGGTATAAAAATTGAACAATAAAGATGCCTTCAGGACAAACTATCCAAAGCCCTTTAAACATAATAAAAATCTACCAATTGAGATAATGATGATGATGATAGCCATTAAGTAACTTTCCCAAGGTCACCCAGGAAGTGGCAGAGCGAGGAGGGATGTAGACCCAAATCTGATCTGATTCACACCCTACCCTCATCCTCCCTGCTAAACTTTGTCCCTAGCACTCAGTTAGTGGAGTTTATACAACCATTGCTCCTCTGGGCATACGCAGACTGAGTCAATAGCTCTGACAAATACATAGATAGGAATGAATACTGGGACAAGCATTGCGTCCTCCTGGAAGGACACTCCTCTCTGCTCCCATAGTACCATTTGCACACTTCTATTACAGTGCTTATCTCCTGCATGCTTTGCTTTCGTATCAGCTCTACTGGGGCCACAGCTGCATCTCGTTTATTTCTATAGCTTTAATACGGAGCACTGGGCTTGTCATGTGCTTAATAAAAGTTGAATGGAAAAAAGGAATGAATGAATAAACCTTAAAGTACAGGCAATTTTAGCGTGATTCACGCTAGTTTTTCACATAACTTTGGTTAACCTGTTATATTGTAAGCAACCATCCATTCTGCTAGTTGGAACTTTCCATCTTAAGGGTTATACTGGGAATCATTTCATGGAATCAGACAGGAGATGACCAAAATTACAAATATAAGCAAGTTTCTTTGGGGCCACATAAATTATCTCATTTAACCCTCACAACATTCTTCTTAGGTAGGTATTGTCACACTTTATAGAAGGAGGCCTTGTTTTCTCCATCCAGGTGACAACACTGTTCATCATAAAACTTTATTTTACATCTGGAAAATTTTATTATACAGTTTATTTTTCTCTTTAAGCAAGCATTTATTTAGGACCTATTGTATACTGGACAGGAAAGATACTAAGATGGCTAAAATTTAGTCCCTGGTTAATGTCCATTCTGCAATCATTAAGAACAGATTGGCCAAAGAGTCAGAAATAAAATACTTCTCCTGCTTACCACTGGAATTCATTACACTCCTTCCTTTTACTATGTTCATGCATTTCTATAGGTGTTGAGATCATCGTGACTTTTCCAAAAGACGTCAGTCACCCCGAAGAAATGAGCCAAGAAGATTTAAAAGAAAACAAGTAAGGAATATTTGAAGTATGACTGGAAATTAAGTACAAAGTGATAATACTTGTGTGGAAACCTACATTTCTAGTAATTCAACCTACAATGCTCAAAAGCAGGGGTGACAATATGTAGCATGTGGCATGGGCCAGGTAATAAACAGTTAGCCCTTGTGGGACAGATAGTCTCTGTTACAGTGATTCAACTCTGCAGTTGTCACTTGAATGCAGCCATAGACAATATGTAAACAAGTGAGTGTGGCTGTGGTCCAACTAAAGCAACGAAAAACAGGCTGAAGGCTGGGTGTGCCTCCATCCCTCTCCTCCCTGCCCCATCCCATAGTTTGTGGACTCTGCTCTAGGGCAAGGCTGCTAAGAACATAGTTGTGAGGTCCTGTTATCAGACCATGATGAGTTCAGTACAGGACAGGAGGGCAACCATTTAAAAAGTTGTATAGCAATTGACAAAGTAATTTTATGTTCATTGATCGGATAAGGAAAAAATTGGGGCTTATTTTCTACCTATTTTTAATGTTTTGTCCATCTTTATAGTAATCCGCTTTTATTTTATTTTACAAAAGTATCAGTGCACAGTGGACTGGAAAGTTTAAAAACTGGTCCTTCCCCAAAGATAGCTTGAGAAGCACAGGGCTAGTCAGGGTGCATCCCCCTGCCTGCCCTTTGTCTCTTCTCTGCGCAAGGAGCTGGGGGCTGGGCAGAGCGGAGTGGGCTGAAACCTAATCCATTCAGGTGACTGCACTGGGTGTGGAGGGCAGAGGAGGTTGGGAGTGAGTGGGAGGAATACAGCCATTCCACTCAGCAGCGCCATTTGGAAATCGCTCTCCAGACTTTCTAGTGATGTCTGGCTGCACTGAGAACTGGAGATCAAGAAGACATGGCGAACGAGTTTTAAATCAGACCATTTCCCTCCCCTTTTAGTCAGACAGCCTCGGTGTGTCAAGAATGGGCAGCAGCATGTTCAGTTTCTCTTCCACGCGACATTGAGACTGTGGACCTCAGGACAAAGACGCTGACCGCGCGGCCTTTACTTCTGAAGAAAGAGGAAAGTTCCAAGGAGCTCCTTGACGTGAACTTGGGCTTTTTGCTGCCAAGACCTTGTTTAGAACCAAATCTCTCCAAGTCTGTAACCAGAGACGATGCTCCTCATTTTCTGAAGGGGCAGCAAAGAAAATCTGAAGGTAAATTGAACACTGAATCCCACGGTGATTCCTTTACTCTTTTGGTCAACAAATATTTATTTATTCTGCCGGGCACTGTTCTAAATGCTGGAGATACGGCAGTGAAGAAGACAGACAATAACCACAGCCCATTCCTGTGGGGGTTGGGGGGTGCAGGACAGACAATAAACTAGCAAATAAGTAAAATGAGGGGTGGCGTAATGTTCCAGCAGAAAGAACAGTATGTGCAAATATTCATATTGAGCCTAAGACTCATTTATCAGAAAGCGGCACTAATGCCAGTGTTCAACCTTGGGGCAACATTGTCTTTGGCATTTGCTTACTACTTTTCTAAACCAACCAGCCCAAACCACTAGGAACAAACCTATAATCCAACAAGTTGCATTCATTGACTTATTGCAACGAGGGAGACTGCACACCAGAGAAACTGTGAGGCATCTTCCCAAGGGAAACAAATAGAATAATTACTATAGGATTTTGGGAGAAGGGTATAGTTTAAGTGAAATTAAATGAAGCAGTGCTTAAAATTTTTGAAAAATTGTATTGTGCTAAAATGTTCATAACATAAAATTTACCATTTTAACCATTTTCAAGTGTTCAGTGGCATTAAGTACATTCACATTGTTGTGCATCCATCACAACTATTCATCCCCAGAACTTTTTCTTCTTGCAAAACTGAAACTCTGTGCCCAGAAAACAATAACTCCCTGTTCTCTTCTCTCCCGAAACCTCTGGTAACCACTATTTTATTTTCTGTCTCCATACGAATTTAACTACACTAGGTCTTTTGTATAAGTGGAACCACGCAATATTTGTCCTTGTGTCTGACTTGTTTCACTTGGCATAATGTCTTGATAGGCTGTATGTAAAGGGGGTAACATCAAATCTGGACTGTGAAGTGGACCCAGGGCCTTGTTCCTTGAAATCTACAAAGTCAGCTCCCTACCCTAAGCAGCCTCTCTTCAGCCTCGTATCTTGCCACTCCTCCTCAGCAGTATGAGAAACACCAGCACCACTAAATGCCTCCCATTACCTGAACAGCTCTGTGAATATTTGCACATACTGTTCTTTCTGCTGAAACATTATGACATCCTTCAGGGCTCATCTTAGAAGCTACTTCCTCTGGGAAGTCTTCCTAAACCTCCCAAGACTGAAGGAGTGGCCATTCCTTTGGACTCCCGCAGGCTCTTGACCTTATCTACAACACAACACAACACTCATCATGCTGGATTGTCACTATTTGTTTATGTTCCATCTTCACCAGATTACAAAGGCAACAATCATTGAACCTCCAAGCACCTAGCATCATACCTGGCGTATAACTGTTAAAAATGCAGATTGAATGAACAACAACAATAATAACCAGATATTGAGTGCCTACTATTAGTATTGCAAGGCACAACTATCCACTGATAGTATTCATATCCCTGTTTCAGAAACGAGGAAACTGGAGCCTAAGGAGTTTAAGAGGGTGTTCAGGTCATATAGCTAGTGAGTCATAGAGGCTGGGTTCAAACCTGAACTGCCTGTCTCTGAAACCAGGGTGCTTAAGCGCCGTGCCATCTGTGTTCAGAGTTCATACCTTCCACCTGAGTCCCGCTTTAGTTTGAGGGAAGAAAAAGAACAAGCCCATTTAGCCTTGAAGATGCATCTAGCAGGGGTCCTCAAACTACGGCCCGCGAGCCGCATGGCCCACCAAGGACGTTTATCTGGCCCGCCAGGTGTTTTTGCCCGTTTTGTTTTTTTACTTCAAAATAAGATATGTGCAGTGTGCATAGGAATTTGTTCATAGTTTTTTTTTAACTATAGTCCGGCCCTCCAACGGTCTGAGAGACAGTGAACTGGCCCCCTGTTTAAAAAGTTTGAAGACCCCTGATCTAGAGAAAAGGAGGGGCAGTTGGTGCAGGTACAACCTGCAAGGGAGAATGGATGGAGAGATGGATTTGGAAATCCTGGAAACATCCTTCTCTCCTAGCCAGACTGCAGGGGATCTCAGAGCTATAACAAGGAGCACACGCAGGCGAGAATAAACTTGGTTAGGTCAGTAGTGGTGATGGGGCTGTTTGATGGGGCTACAATCTTGTTTGAAAATGTCAACATGGGTTCCCCAAAGTTGACAAAGCAAATATATTTTTGCTCTTTTAGAAATGTAAGTGAAATTTTAAAAAATTAGACAACATACGTTGATTAAGAAAAATTCAGAAAATGCAGATGAACAAAAGAAATAAGAAGTACAAATAGTACTTCAAGACCTTTTCTTTTGGAGTCTACTGTCATACATTTCTAAATATCATGTTTATAATGATATTTCTTGATTGTTCGTTTTAGACTCTACTAAGATTTAATACTTTTACATTACTCTCCTCACACACAAGTAATGCTCAATCTTCCTAATCTTTGTTTTCCCTTTAAAAATCAACATCTAGCATCTCCATTATTGTGACTAGGTAAAATATTTGCAGCCAAGCCCCATGGTGTGCTGATTGCATTTCCTTTCTTTTTAGACATATTTATCCCAGCATCTGTAAATGCTTCATTTCATCATTTGTTCACTTTCCGCATACCTGTCACTAATTCATCCCCATCCTGTGTAATCGACTTGTAAAACGCATCTTAGTGCAGGTGATCACATAGCAGGTAATTCATTGGTTCCTTTTGTGTTTGAAGTCATTGCTTCTGGAACCTTTTGCTCTCTCGTTTCATTCTGCCCTTCCTGCCCTTTGGACCGACTGACTAGCTGCCTGTCTGGGATTCTGTCGCCATCTCCCTGGGAATTCCCTGGCCTCCCTGCCGTGTGCTGGATATTCGGCTTATGCTTCCTTGGCTTACTTCCTCATTTAGCAGGGCACATTTTCCAGTAGCTTCCTGAGAAAGGGTGCATGGAGTATATGAATGATAGTTTTTCATTGTCTCTAATTCTTCTGAGCTCTTCTGTTTCTTTCGGTTTGTTTTGTTCTCTGGATCCTTGGCTATCTATTTGTAATTATGAGGGTGGCACTAAAAAGTGCTGTGTGTTTGCGTGAGCTTGTTAAATGGGCCTCAGAGGAGTTGAATAGACAGAGACCTGGACAATTGGTTGAGGGATTTCCAAGCATCAGTGTGCATAGATAGGTCTTTTCCCTTGGCTGATTTTCCCTGGAGAGGGCTAATCCCAGCTCCTGCCTGTAAGGAACGAGGCTGGAGGCCAGTGTTCTCGGCACTGAATGGGATTCACACTTCAGCGTGCAGACTTTCACTTTACCCTCCTATTTTCATTCCAGCACCCTATTTCTAACCCCAGCTGTACCTGCTCCTTAGCATCTTTGTTTCAGTCCCTCTAGAGAGTAGACTTGCATCATCTACCTGGAAAGGAGAAGAGCAACCACCGACCAGCCGGGCAGGGCAGGGAACCCGGAACTTCAGGAGCAGCCCTTTGGCTTCAGTCCCACCTGCAGCCTCGTCTTCAGAGGCACCATTAATTCCTGCTCCTTTCTGGGGTTCTTGTTTCTTGTTGAGTTCTCTGCCTGCAAGCATTGAGCAGAACTGAGAAAGTGGACAGCTAAATCAGTTATTATTCATCAGACAGTTTTCACTGCTCAAAATGTTGTTGACATCACTCATCTGCTGTTTTATCAACCGGTTTTCCTTTTTTTTTTTTTTTCTTCCAGTCCTTATTTACACATTTTCAAATTCAGGGCAGACACCAAGCCATTCATGAGAGATCCAACCCCATGACCCAAACACCTCCCGCCTGGCCCCACTTCCAACACTGGGGATCAAATTTCAACATGAGATCTGGAGGGGCCAAACATCCAAACCATATCAAGGTCTCTCCTCCTCTGGAGGGAAAGATGGGCCAAGGTGCCAACCAGCCTATATCCCAGCAGAGTCTCATAGTTTCAGGGTTCCCTGCTGGGATGCAGCTCTACCACATGTGCAGGTAACATCTGGCTCTCATCACAGTGCGCTGTGAGGAATTGGGATGTGGGGAACTGGCATTATGATGCTCTGTGAGTAACAGATGGTCTCTCTCTGATCCATAGATCTCATATTTCCTGTTACAATTCAGATATAAACATAAAACAACAACCCCTACTAGCGGCAGTAGCCCAGAGTTTTGCGTAGCCATGCCAAATCCACCGCCTGCCATGTAAATCACACGGGAAACTCTTAATTTCTACAATTTTTCCTCAGACCTTAGCATCTAAATGACTGTACCCCCAAACTCTGGCTTAAGACTGTTTTCACTCTACTACCCACAACAACCAATCATTATCTTTTTCTTGTTGTAGAGTTTTCTACTTCTGACATGAAGTGCAGTAGCCGAAGAAATGAGGTAAGATTAGTATTAGCATTTTTGACTTAAGAATTAAAACCAAAGAACTTTTGTTGTTAGAGACAAACTCAAACAATTCAGAACCAAATCTTGAGCAATTACAGTTGACCCTTGAACAATGCAAGGATTAGGGGAACTGATCTCCTGACCCTGTGCAGTCAAAAATCCATGTATAACTTTTGATTCCTCCAAAACTTAACGAGTAATAGCTCACTGTTGACCAGAGCCTTACATATAACATAAACAGTTGACTAACACATATTTTGTGTTATATGCATTATATACTGTACTCTTACAATAAAGTAAGCTAAAGAAAAGAGACTGTTATTAAGAAAATCTTAAGAAAGAGAAAATGTATTTACTATTCATTAAATAGAAGTGGATCATCATAGAAGTCTTCATCCTCATCATCTTCATGTCGAGTAGGCTGAGGAGGAAGAGAAAGAGGAGAGGCTGGTCTTGTCTCAGGGATGGCAAAAGTAGAAGAAAATCCGCATATAAGTGGACCTGTGCAGTTCAAACCTCTGTTGGTCAATGGTCAACTGTGTATCTTGGAAAAATAACAACTCACATACAGTTCGTAGAGTAGCAAATCATTCCTGGGGAAATTATGCCTTGCCATGTGCGTTGCTCTGCTGAGATGTTTCCTGTTCTCTATCTACACACATTTTAATTTGTTTTCTTTCAACGTATCTAGAAATTAGGTAATTCTGTTTTTCCAGTGGTGGAAAGATTTTCCTAGTTGTCTAATTTGTAAGTAAAGCTTCTGTAAAGATGCTTGCAATTCTTTAGTGTTCTCCGTTTCTTTATGCTATGAGCCTTTAAAAAATACTTATGTATTCTGCTTAGTATTGTAAAAAGGAGGTTATTGGCCTGAAAAAATGTAATAGCTGTTACTAGGGAGATGGTTAAGCACTGAGAGAATCTCTCTTTGTTTCCTAAGTTATTTTTAAGAAATGGGGAAAATCATCTCGACAGTAAAACTGGGAACTATCCAACATCTCATCTACTTTTAATGCCTAGGTTTCTAGTGGCAGCTTCCTTTTTTTCCTTCTTACACATAGGTGGCAATAGAATGAAAATTAAATATATACCTCTCAATTACCACCCATGATTCATGCCTATAAATATTCTAATATAATTAGGTATTGACTCTGTATTCACTGGAAAAAGCCACAATGAAAAGAAACATGAAGTTAAGGTATTTATAGATTAATGACCACAAGGCTAAAATATTATATTTACATTGGGTTACACTGACCTCTAGAGGTTGATAATAAAAACTAGTTTAGTTAAAAATATCTGGAGGGCAGAGGAGAATGCAAAGCCATTGAGGGTTGCTAACTTTCAAATGCAAGGTGTGCAATTTATAAGCCACCCTTAACAATTCAGCAAAATAATGATGAGTAATTGTGTTCCAGATACAAATTCTGAGTTAGTCAATAACTGAATGATCATTGTTAAAGTATATGTAACAGCAATTTTAAACTGCTCAGTGGGATTTAAAAAATCTTAATTCTATGGAAAGTAAAAAGAAAAGAGAAGAGAAAATGTTTCTTATCTTAAATTTTTAACATTTATATCATAAGGCCTTCATTTAAAGATGTATAACCATTCATCTTTACATCTATAGTACTTTTGGTTTCTTGATGTATTGTTTTACCTTGGTTCCAAAAAACTACTGGGAATGAGATTTTTGGTTTTAAAAATTGTGATCTCCAGAATTGCTTTGTATGTTAAAGGGTTTCCTTAAGAGAATTAGAATCTGCAGGGAAAGTAATGTGGATTAGAATCTCTTCAGATTACTTTAAACCAGTTAACATATTTATATATGTTTCTGCATTCATAGCTTTTTCTCTTTTTTCCTTTTAGTTCCCTCTGCCACCATTGTCACTGTTGCCCATGCGATCTGGTGTCCTCACCATCCCCCAAAGTCACAAGGTTCCAAAAGAGAGAGAAAGAAATATTCCAAGCCTCACATCCTTCAGACCTAAGCTCTCAGAGCCTGTCAGTCAATTGGATCAGTTTAGTCCCTCAAACAGGCAGCAGGAAGCCCCCTTCAGGGTGCTGATGGATCAGAATCTCAGGTCTTCTGATAGCTCCATTTGGTCAAGAAACATGTGCTCTTTCCAGAAGGCTAGCCATCACAGACACCACCTGGAGATGGAGGAGAGCTGGAAATCCAAGGAAATAGAAGGACATGACAAGACTGAAATCTCTCATTTTGAAAAGGGACAATCTTTGGTGTCCTTTAAGAATTTTAAGGATGGCACTATTCCTGCAGATAGGGAAGAGGATATTGACGGCCATGGCAGTAAAATGAGAAAAGCAGAAGAAAACTCTCAATATCTTTCACCAAGAGAGAAAGAGAGTTCAGTAGCCAGAAACCTTGAACAAGAGCCAGAAATTGTATGTACCTTTCCAAGCAAGCTTCAAGAAGCCCAGTATTCAGAAATAACTCCAAGCCAGGATGAAGAGATGAGAAATAATAAAGCTGATTCAAAAAGCACTTCATTACATAAGGAGGAAGCAATTGAACCAAACAATATTTTAGAAGAATTTATTGTTCTTAAAAGCTTGTCCAATGCAGTCTTTGATGACCCCACTGAAAAGCTCCCAGGAGGCCAGAGCACTGTGGAGACAAACATAAAAATATCAATAGCAGAAGCAGCCAAACCAGAAATGAATGGGCTGATGCCTCTTATCCATATTACTTTCCCTGCAGATGGAACCCCCAAGGAACCAGCTATAGTCAAACCAAGCCTCAGAAAAAGAAAGGGAACGGTGCACAACGGCCCTAGTGTCAATATACTTCTGCATCAAGAACAGAACAAGCATAAGGTGAATGCCCTTAGAAATAAGTTGGATTCAAAGACCAAGACAAGTAACAAGACACCTCAGAATATCATGATTTCTACTGAAGGTTCCATTAAGCCTCCCATGCATAAAGCCAGCATAAAAACTCAAATTTTCCCTGCTTTGGGGCTTGGTGAGCCCAGGCCTCAACAATCACCCAAGTTTCAAAGAAGAATCCCACAGATAGAAAAGAAGCAATCAGCTTACCGGACTCAGAAACCTAAAAAGCAGTCATTTCCTTGCATCTATAAAAATCCAGGAACAAAAAAGTCTTATGTTCCTCTCTCTGTTCAACCAACAGAACCAAGACTAAATTACCTAGACCTTAAGTATAGTGACATGTTCAAAGAAATCAATTCAACTGCTAATGGACCTGGAATCTATGAAATGTTCGGGACCCCTGTTTATTGTCACATACGAGAAGCTGAACGGCATGAAAACAAGTATTATCGAGAGATATGCTCAGCTCCATCAGGCAGATGTATCACCAATAAATGTCGATCTTCACACAGTGAGCGGAGCAGCAATAGCAGAACAAGACGTTCTCAGAAAAGACCACATGTTAAACCCCCAAAGTCTTCACTTGGCATTAAACAAGAGCGCAAAGGCTTACTTTCTAAAGAAAAGGGCTGCAAGGCTGTAGGTAGCAACCTACATGACATTGAAAATGATGATGATATTTCAGAACGAGACTGGCAGATAAAATCTTCAGGAAATGACTTTCTATCTTCCAAAGATGAAGTTCACCCCATGAACTTGGCTCAGATTCCTGAACAGTCCGCTGAACAGAACAAATTCCTTCCAGTCTCAGACTTATCCATTGTTGAAGAAGTTTCTATGGAAGAGTCTACTGATGAAGGAGACCTTTCTAACCAACAAATACTCACCACGAGCCTCAGAGATCTGCAAGAACTTGAAGAGCTACATCCCCAGACCCCATTTGTTCCTTCAGAAAACAGCTGGGCAGTGCCCAGTGAGAAGAGTTTTAATAAGAATGTATTGCAAGAAAAGCAGAATACAATATCTTTAGGCAAAATAAATGACAGTCAAATTTTACCTAATGATCTAGAGTTTGATAGTGTTTCAGACGAGTCTAAAACGCTTATGAGTTTCTCTTTCCAAAAGAAACAAGAAAGTGCATCTTCCCAGACATATCAACATTGGGGACATTCTTTGGATCACGACAGTTTGGAAAATAAATCAACCACATATGAAACATTTGGAAAAACTTTAAATTATGCAAATTTGATTTCCCAAGAAATTCTGGAGTCCTTAAAGAATGAAGAATTGACAGATGAACTATTAGGTTGTCTGGCTGCAGAATTATTAGCTCTTGATGAGAAAGACAACAACTCCTGCCAAATAATGGCAAATGAAACAGATCCTGAAAACCTAAATCTTGTTCTTAGTAGGAGAGGAAATACCACAAAAGAATTGGGCAGAGAGACAACAAATGTCAAAATACAGGTTGGTATAATTAGAATCAGAGATTCATTCATTGGGAGGGGAAGGACCTCAGAGACAATCTGGTTCAAACCTTTTCTTTTTTTCTTTGTTTTCTTTTTTCTTTGTTTTCTTTTCTTGTCTTTTTTTAGAGAGAGAGAGAGAGTCTACTCTGTCAAAAGTGCAGTGGCATGATCATAGCTCACTGTAACCTTGAACTTCTGGGCTCAAGCAATCCTCCCGCCTCAGCCTCCTAGGTAGTTGGGACTATAGGCATGGGCTACCATGCCCAGCTAATTTTTTTTTTTTTTTTTTTAGAGACAGGATCTCACTATGTTGCCCAGGCTAGTTAGTCTTCAACTCCCAGCCTCAAGCGATCCTCTTGCTTCTGCCTCCCAAAGTACAGGGATTACAGGTGTGAACTACTGAGCTTGGCCCAAATCCCTTATTTTCAAATGAGGAATTATAAACCTTAAACAATTAAATATTATAGTTTCTTAAAGGTCTCATTGTTTGATCACAAGTTTGGAATTCCAGGTCCCTTGGCTCCCAGGCTAAGATGTTTCCAGTATGCTGCCTTACTTCTGGAATTTAGCTAGCTTGGCACTGCAATGAAATCACTTTGGATACATTAATATAGCAAAATTATTTAAATAGGTCACTATTTTATTCATTGATGACATTTTCAATCAACTGCAGATAATTTTCAGCTATCAGCAGAGAGATAATTATAGGCAAAGCATTTTGCTCTAGGTGGTGTGTATCTCAGAAAGAAATGAACACAGCTCCTAAAGGAGCTCACCATTCCATTCATATGAAGACATGAAAGGTGCATTTCCCAAAGAGTCCCTGCACCTGAGCACTTGCTCTCAAAAGTAGGAACATAGTGGTATAAAAGATTCAGCCATTGCTCTTAAGGAAACATAACCAAAAATCCTGAAAAAATTTTTTGCTTGGCAGGGGAGTGGGAGTGGGCTGAGGAAGAAGAATATCAACAGATGGTTGAGTTTTGTTTGTTTTAATTTTCAATGAAGTACATGAGCCTCCTGTTCTACTCAAATTTTAAAGACAGATACAGTAGGTTAAGCTGAAATTGTTATTTATTGAACACTAACTCAGGTTATATCACACTATGTGCACACTATATCAGGATCAGGAATAATTGCTTTAAATAGCTGATCAGAAGAACATATCAGGTAAATAATTATAACAATTATACCAGAGCTAGGTTTATTGAGAACTTACCACGTATATGTGGGACACATTGTGTTGTCTCCTTTTATGCTTCGTAATAGCTCTGTAAGTACTATAGGTACTAATGTGTCACCATTTTGTAGATGAGGAAACTGAGGCTCAGAAAATCATCCAGCTAGTGAGTGGTGTGGTCAGGCATTCTGACTCCAGCCCCACATCCTTAATCACTACCCAGTGGGAATATATCTTGTCCTAAAAGGCCAGGTCCTCCCTCAGGCTGAACTGAGTCTCTGCTGGGGGGGTGGATAGTGATTTGGAGACGCTGGATTGGAAATGGGGCGCTGTGTGTACATGCCTGTGCATATGAGGTGGGCCTGCCACTCTGCCGTTTCAATCTGAAGAAGAGCTCACAAGTCAGTAAATATAATCAGCCCCTCTCCCCACCCTGCAATCGTGGAGTCAAAATCGGCCCTTTCGTGACCTTTGCTTTCCCAAGCAGTCCTTAAATTTCAGTTTGGATAGAAACATGAGAGGATGAGTAGGAAGAACCCAAATGTCCCTTTGGAGGCACATGGACACTTGCGAGGAAGGTGACCTTGCAGGCTCTCTTGCTCCTAGAGGGCCTTCGCCTTGCCTCTGCATCACCATCATTATTCATTTTTAAGATTACTAGTGTAGGAGATCAACATGAAGCATTTGGGATCTTGATCAACCAGTTGGAAAAAATGGTCTAAGTTCTGCAAAGAGACACTTGTTTCCTGACCTCTAAGGCAGTGCCTCTCACAGTTCACTGTGAACACGACGCTCTCAGGCATCCAGCGTGTCTGGGGCCGGAGGTTCTGCAGGTCTGACAAGTGTCCAGGCGATGCCGGTGCAGCTGCTCTGCAGATTCTTCTCTGAGCAGCAAGGATCTTCAGGACCGTGGGCCTTCAGTCCATTGCAGATGGCCCTGACCATCACAATTGTTTGTGATGGGTGTGTGGGGGTGGGGGTGTGTGTGAGAGAGAGGGAGAGAGGGAGAAAGAGAATATCTGCATGCGTATTTGTGATGTGTGTTGTGTGTAAATGTGTACATTTGTTTGCATATGTATGTATATAAGTGGAAACATATAAGCTTATGTATGTATGTATGGGAAATGACACACAGACAAACGCTGCTTGTTCCGTTTGCAAGGCACTCAGCCACCACCACGTGCATTTTGGCAGAGGCTCAGAGGCAGGCAGAGGAGCAGTCAAGCTTCATGATGGACAAAAGGAAAGGATTCGGGGGTGCCCTGACTGGATGCTGTTGGCGTGGGGAAGCTCTAGGTGGCTAAATCGAATTGGGGTATCCTCTTGGATTGGTAAGGGGTACACATTGGCTTTCTCTAATTGGAACTACATTAGAAGTAGGGACAAAAACCAGAGAAACTGCCAGTTGGTAATCAAACCTGCTGTTTGGGGCCGGTTGTTCCACGGGTTATTGTTTGCTAGAGATACTAAGTAGTCTGACTTTCTATATGTCTGGCTTGAGATGGTAAACTGGCTTCCTGGTCTGGTTGCTGTAGATAATGAGTTGATTTCCCGGGCTGGTTGCTGCAGATTATAGGTCAGAGTTCTATGTTTATATATGGTCTGGCCATTGTGGGTTTGTATGTTATCTCTTGGTATATCTATGTATGTGTGTTTGTGATGTATATGTGTGCATGTGTGTTTATGGGTCACATATCATTTACATTTATGCGCATGTACATTTGTGTGAATGTATATACGAATATATGTGCATGAGTATGTGTCTCTGTGTGTATGTGTACATGTGTCCACTATGGGTATGTTTCTCTTTCTGAACTTATCTACATGTTTAGGAGCAAGGTGACCAGGATAATGGGAATTTTGAAGAGAGAGTTGAGGGTAGGGGCCTGAGAAGACACTAACATATTCTCTCATGATAGGGACCTTAGGAAAGGTCATTCTTTTTTTTTTTGAGGCAGAGTCTCACTCTGTTGCCCGGGCTAGAGTGCCGTGGCATCAGCCTAGCTCACAGCAACCTCAAACTCCTGGGCTCAAGCAATTCTTCTGCCTCAGCCTCCCGAGTAGCTGGGACTACACGCGCCACCATGTCCGGCTAAATTTTTCTATATATTTTTAGTTGGCCAGCTAATTTCTTTCTGTTTTAGTAGAGACGGGGTCTTGCTCTTGCTCAGGCTGGTCTCGAACTCCTGAGCTCAAATGATCCACTGCCTCGGCCTCCCAGAGTGCTAGGATTACAGGAGTGAGCCACTGTGCCCGGCCAAGGGAAAGGTCATTCTTAAAAGACTGTGGTTGGCAGCCTGCAGGCCTGTGTGGGCCCAGAGATAAACAGGCCTAAGACCGTCTCCTATAAAACATACAAAGTAAAATGTAACTTAAAATCTGTACAATCAACAAGGCTGAAGTATACAACTAAGATATACTACTTGGTCATTTTGGGGAAATACGTGTCTCCGGAAGTTACCCACGAACAGTAAGAATGGCCATGGACAGGTACATTTGAAAGGAAGACTCAACTCTCCACCCCTTCTCTGCATCTTAACAACTCAGAGCTTAATGGTGATCTTTCTTTTTGTCTCATTTTCCAGAGGCATAGTAATGGGTTCAGGATATATGACGGGGAGGAGAAATTTCTCAACTCAAAGGAAAAGAAGAAGACGTTTTCTGAAAATAGTTTAAAGTATGAAGAACCCATCCTGTGGACCAAGGGTGACATCCTTGGGAAGGGAGCCTATGGCACAGTAAGTTAAAATGGAAACTTGAAATCAGAACTCCCCACCCCCTCTCAACCCCTTCCCTCGCTCTCAGCAACCTCTCTTTTGCTTACCAAATTTTCAGTTGAATGTAACAGAAAACCCAGCCCAAACTGGCTTGAGGGAAAGGATGTTCATTGTTTTATGCTGCTGAAAGGTCTGGAATAGGTCTGGCTCCAGGCTCAGGTGGTTTCAGGGGTCAGACAGTATCATCAGGACCGGGTCTCTCTATCTCTCTGTCTGGCCTTCCTTTGGAGGCTCCATGTGGTGGTACAATGGCCATTGCATTTCTAGTCTCTCATTTTCCCAGGTTCAAGTTCAGTGGGAAAGGAATCTCTTCTTTTAACAGCTCAATATGTTACTGGAAGTTGGTAGAATCATTACTGGATTGCAAAAACAAAAGATGTTTTCCTATGTTTTGTGAATTGCATAACCATTGGTGTGCAGGTGGTTGGTGAAGAAAGGCAGGTTAATGGGTACAAACATATAGTTAGAGAGAACGAATAGGTTCTAGTGTTCAATAGCACAGTAGGGTGACTATAATTAACAACAATATGTTGTATATTTCAAAACAGCTGGAAGAAAAGATTGGAAATGTTTCCAACACAAAGAAAATGACAAATGTTCAAGCTGGTAGATATCCTAAATACCCTGACTTCATCATTACACATTCTATACGTGTATCAAAGTATCACATGTACCCCATAAATATGTACAAATATCATGTATATTAAAAAAAGACGATCCAAAGTCCTAGCACTTTCAGCCAGGCACCAGTGACTCACGCCTGTAAGCCCAGCACTTTGGGCTGCTAACGTGGGACGATCACTTGAGACCAGGAGTTTGAGACAAGCCTGGGCAACAGAGTAAGACCCCATCTCTAAAAGAACATTTAAAAAAAATTTTTTTTAATTAAAAATTAAGTCCTAGCACTTTTTTTTGTTTTTTTGAAACAGAGTCTCGCTCTGTCACTCTGGCTAGATTGCAATGGCATCATCATAGCTCACTGCAACCTCAAACTCCTGGGCTCAAGCAATCTTCCTGCCTCAGCCTCCTGAGTAGCTGGGACTACAGGTGTGCACCACCGTGTGCCATCATGCCCAGCTAATTTTTCTATTTTATGTAGAGTCGGGGTCTTGTTCTTGCTCAGGCTGGTCTTGAACTCCTGAGCTTAAGTGATCCTCCCGCCTCAGCCTCCCAGAGTGCTAGGATTATAGGTGTGAGCCACCACACCCAGCAGTCCTAGCCCTTTAGATAGTTATTCACATAGATGGGTAAAGAAAAGATGCTCCCAAATAAGATCTGTGCTGTCTTTAGTTGGGGACATTTCAGGATTCAGTGAGAAGGTGGGAAGACACAAAACCACTGAGATCACATCATTAGGGTGACTGCCAGGACCTGCCTACTCTCTCTCCGGAGAGCTTGAGAGCTGAACCAGCCCTATTTCATTTATTCTGTGAGGAACGTTCCCAAACCACCATCTCGTGTAGTTATCATGGAAATCTGTGAGGCAAGTATGGGTACCTCAGTTTTATAGATGAGAAAAATGAAGTCAAAAAGTTTACACAACTTACTCCAAGTTATACACCTGGGGACAAGCGAAGCCAGGATTCTAGCCAACCCAAGCCACTTGACCTCAAGCCAATATGATATCCATTCACCATGTTGCTCATCCTCATCTTGGCTCCACTGAAACACTGAATTTGCTTAACTACTTTGCATTTAGGTTGGGGCGGGGTATCAATGTAGAGAAAGACAAGGGTTTGGGAAGAGAAGGGAAAGTCAAGTGTCACATGAGGCACTTTGTGAACAAATTATGCCATTTATATTTAGTAATAAGATACTGATTTGCTTCTAGGTATACTGTGGTCTCACCAGCCAGGGACAGCTAATAGCTGTAAAACAGGTAGCTTTGGACACCTCTGATAAATTAGCTACTGAAAAAGAATACCGGAAACTACAGGAAGAAGTAGATTTACTCAAAGCACTGAAACATGTCAACATTGTGGCCTATTTGGGGACATGCTTGGAAGAGAACATTGTGAACATTTTCATGGAATTTGTTCCTGGTGGCTCCATCTCTAGTATTATAAATCGTTTTGGGCCATTGCCTGAGATGGTGTTCTGTAAATATACAGAACAAATTCTGCAAGGTGTTGCTTATCTCCATGAGAACTGTGTGGTGCATCGAGACATCAAAGGAAATAACGTTATGCTCATGCCAACTGGAATAATAAAGCTGATTGATTTTGGCTGTGCCAAGCGTTTGGCCTGGGCGGGATTAAATGGCACCCATAGTGACATGCTTAAGTCCATGCATGGGACTCCATATTGGATGGCCCCAGAAGTCATCAACGAATCTGGCTATGGGAGGAAGTCGGATATTTGGAGCATTGGCTGCACAGTGTTTGAGATGGCCACAGGCAAGCCCCCCCTGGCTTCCATGGGCAGGATGGCGGCCATGTTTTACATCGGAGCCCACCGAGGGCTGATGCCACCTTTGCCAGACCGCTTCTCGGAAGACGCAGCAGACTTCGTGCGCGTGTGCCTAACCAGGTAAGAAACTGAAAGCAGTAGGAGGAGGATAAATGCCCAGAGATTCCAAGCAGCTGACATTTCCCTTGCAATTTACGGCCCATTAAAAGCTCTGTTTTTGGTTATGAAATCAAGAAGGGAGTGATTTTGTGCTGGAAGTAATCGGGGTTG
>VBSM01003200.1:12833787-12890679 GCA_008086735.1 Cheirogaleus medius
CTTCTTAGGAAAAATAAATATAAGACCCTGTCTTATTTTCGGGGAAACACGGTAGTGCCATGGTTTTCAAATTTTCAGCTAGATATCCTCTGCTCATAAAATCTTAATTCAAAGAATAAAACATATAAAAGCAGAGAGATGGCTCTGGTTAAAGCGTGTGCACACGTGTGTGTGGTGGGAGAGCTAGAGAGTGGGGCTGGGCTGCTGGAGCCCACTCTAGGATCATGCACAGCAGCCCAAAACCTACCGCCCAGTGAGGCTCGCAGAGACCAAGGCCCCTGGCCCCTAATGGTTCATTGAAAAATTACTGATATAAGGTAGATTAATAGGAGAAAAGACACAAATTTATTTAACATGTATACACAGGAGCCTTCAGAATGAAGACCCAAAGGTACAGGGGAACTTGCCCATTTTTATGCTTAGATTCAATAAAGTATACACAGTTATGCAGAAATATGACTGGACACAAAGGGTGTGATCTAACGCTGAGTAGGGAAACCCAGCAAGGTCTGTCTGTCTAGATTCTTCTTGGCCTCTCTGAGCAGCATTCCTTCCTTCTGGGTGTGGGGCAGGGCTCGCTCTAGAATGGGGGTCCTATGACCTACAGTCAAACAAGCTAAGCTGGATAATTTCTTTATGGCCAGTTTTTATAGAGAATAATTTTGGGTTTTATGGCTGGCTTTCAGGAAAGGGGGTTCTGGTTTTTATGACCTGCTTTGGGGAAGGACTCTAGTTTCTATGGTTAGCTTCAGGGGAGAATGGGACTGAGAGGCAGGAGGACAGGAGGTGATCAGGGAAAAACTTTTGCTTCTGAGGCCTTCTTTGGGGTACTGCTTTCTGAGCCCCAACAGGCTGAACACTTAGTCGGAGGACAAGTCAGTCCTGAGACTCGAACTCAATTTCCTGTCTTTCAAGAAAGTATGCTTTCTCATCCCGAGATGAAAAACTCTAGTGCCCCATCTTTTAGCGAGCCCGTGTGGCGACCCCCAACTCCAGGGGGTTCATTTTGCCTTTCTGGATAAATCTCAGAATCCACAGGTCTCCCAGTGTGCCAATAAATGTGCCTTTCTCGTTCAGCCTCTCTGTCTCCTTCTCCCAGGATACGTGTATCGGTGTGTCCTGGCTGATCTCAGGATGACTGCACAAGCCAGGGTAGGAACATTCTCCAGTGGTACGATTCTGGGCACTGGTAGATGCAGAGACACCTTTAGGTGTCCCAGGGAGGACTTTGTGGACAGAGCTCCAGGCACAGAGTTGCCCCCCTCCTCCAAAAAAACAAGCCCACAAAAGAGACACAAAGGTGTTGGAATATCAAATATCATGTGGACCAGTATTAGTTTTAGAGATTGGTTTTAACACTTACAAGTACTATAGTTGCTTTGTTCTGATTTTAATATATACCTATTATTGACTCACAGCTAGACACCACTTGCTATTCTTATTTTCTTTCAAGTCGGTATTACACACACACACAAAAAGAGCTTCAAAGAAAAAGGGTGAATATGGCCCTCCTTTTGAACCTTTGCTTCCTTCATGAACTGAGCAAAACACAACTTGCGCCACTAATTATAAATTAACATGGTTGTTGTGAAGGGTAAGTGAAATGGTGTATGCAAATTGCTTAGCAGAGCATGGGGCACACAATTAGGACTTCATAGTTAATAATGATTAGGGAGAATACTAACACACCTTACCTAATTAGTGTCATGTAAAAACATATAATTACCTCCTGAAATTCTATAGCAAAGACCCTAAGGACTCTAGCATCTCACCTGATGTCGATAACAATCCTCCTTGGAGGTGTGGATAACCAGAAATTAAAGGGTGAGGCACTCTTAAAGATTCAGAAACAGGAGTGATCGGGCATAGGCCAGAAGCAAGGTCTAAATAGACTAGAAATGAGCTTGAGGGGGGGGGCGGCAGTGAGAAATAGCATGAGTGTGGCTTCTGCTGTGGGCAGCCTAAGCCCTGGGAAGTCAGGCCAAGGTGTTTAGCTGTGTAGCAGGCGCGGGGGGCTGCGAAGGATTTGGGGTAGAGAATGCCGGAGGAGAGGTCTTCGGGAAGGCGGGTCAGACGCAGTGCACCGAAGGGTCTGCAATGGACGCTGCTGGGACTACACTGACATGCAGGAACCCAGAGCTTTGACTCGGATGGTGGCAGATACAGCGGGACTGTAAAGAGGATTCCAGACAATTTCAGAGGAAGGTAAATCAGGTCTTGGTAATGGAGAAGGATGATGGGATTTCATGGTTTCGAGTCCGATAGTGGGAGAAATAACAGAAAATGGTGAGAAAGAAACTGGGGAAGAAGTTTAAAAAGGACCCCTCCCCCCTTTCATCTAAGGAGACATTTGAAGCTATGGAATCAGAACTCAGAAAAGTGATTAAGATTGGAGGTACATATTTAAAAATCATTATAAGGTTGATAGCTTTAGTCCTGAAAATATAGAGTGTCGAGGAAAATGTTTTTGAAAATGCTCACGGGGGCAGATAACAGAACATGCACGGCATCAGGTCTAGCACATATTGGAGAAAAGCAGGGAGGGAGGAAAGAAGAGAGGGAGGGCAGTTGCTCCAGGTGAGACAAGAACCAAGAGAGCAGAATTCCCCATAAATAGGCAGAGAGTTGCAGGCAGGAGGGAGGAGTGAATAGTTCAAATGCTGCAGAGATGACAAGGATGAGCTCGTTACATGTGGTTAATTTCAAGAGGGCAATTTCTATAGAGGAGTGGGCCAAATGGTGAAGAATTTAGGAGATGTTGGGAAGAAGTCACTGGGCTTGGCCATGCTAGAGACATTTGGCAGGAATGAAAGAAACAGGGTGGCAGCTAGAAATGACAGCCAGGTCAAGGAGATGATTTGCAAAGGGAAGAGATTTCTGCATATTTTGAAGGCAGGAGAAAGGGCCTCCAGATGGTGTGAGGTTTTCGTCTTGAAATAACACATAAAATTGAAATGCTTTTCAAAGTATTTTATTTTTATTTCCATTTTCACCTGGAAAATGACCTGGTGGTCATTTTGCCTTCAAAATTATCAAAAGAGGAGGGGCTTTAACAGGGCTGATGGAGGCATCCGGCACTCACCTCCTCCACAAAGAAGAACCAAAATAGCAAGTAGATAATCGTACTTCAAATACAGCCTCTCAGAGAGAACGCTGGAATGCACCAGAGCCGTGACAAGAGACGCCTGAGGCAGGAGCGAGCATGGAGGCAGCCAATTTTGTGGGGATTGGCTAGGAGCCGGAAAAGAGTCCCCAGTGAGGGGAAAGGGGAAGTGAAAGACCCCCAGCTTCCACATTCACACCTGGACTCCTGCAGTCCTAGCCACGGGCCCTGAGACCAGCGCCTGGAGACAGCCTGACAGCATCGCTCCAGAGAGGGGGCTCACACCGGCCCTGCGCACACCCTGAGTCCTAAGCAGCTGCAGCACGGTGCCATTTTGAGAGCCCAGCCCCCCCAGACTGCATCCTGCCCAACAGCCCCTGCACCTCCGCATCCCTGAAGCCCCACCCACACCTCCCTGGGTCCACGCAGAGGGCTGCGGCAGCAGGATGCCAGTTGTACCCAGGGTCCCAGCCCTGTAGCTCTGCAGTGTCCTGCACCGGAGGGGCTGCCCCACGCCACGTGTGCTCCCCAGAGCCTGAGAACTGCCCACCTGGGGCAGCCACCACAGACCGCAACCCCGCTCCCACCAGCAGCAAGGCTGCCAGGCACATGCTCTGAGGACAGCCTGGGTTCTTCCATTTGGCTTTGGCAAGAGTGATCCTTTTGAAATGGGGCAAATCCAGAAGAGGAAATAATGTGAGCAGAATCTAGAAGGGGACTTTTCTTTTTTTGAGCTAAATCCTGTGATTGAGACTTTAGGCTGGGGTGCAGTAGCTCCCAGCCTATAATCCTAGCACTTTGAGAGGCCAAGGTGGGAGGATTGCCTGAGCCTGGGAATTCAAAACCAGCCTGGGCAACACAGTGAGACCCTGTCTCTACAAAAAAATTTAAAAGGTAGCCAGGCGTGGTGGTGTGCATCTGTAGTTCCAGCTACATGGGAGGATCGCCTGAGGAGTTTGAGGTTGCAGTGAGCTATGATGATGCTACTGCACTCTAGCCTGGGTGACAGACCAAGACCCTGTCCACAAATGGCCAGCAGGTACATGAAAACACTCAACATCACTAATCATAAGGAAAATGCAAATCAAAACCACAATGAGATATCATCTTACCCCAGTTAGAATAACTATTATCAAAACCACCCCAAAAAATAGATTCTAGCAGAAAAAAGGGAACGCTTATACACAGTTGATGGGAATGTAATTTAGTACAGGTATTGTGAAAAACAGTGTGGAGATTTCTCAAAAAACTAAACATAGAACTACCATATACGATTCAGCAATTCCACCACTGGGTATTTATCCAAAGGAAAGGAAATCGGTATTTCAAAGCGATACCCACACTCTCCTGCTCGCTGCAGCATTATTCACAATTGCAAAGACATGGAATTGGCCGAAGTGTCCAGGCATAGGAAGACATATATTGCAAGTTTTCACTCATATGTGAGAACTTAAAAAGCTGATTTCGTGGAGGTAGAGAGTAGAATGATAGTTACCAGAGGCTGGAGGAGTGTGTGGGTGGGGCTGGGGAGGTAAAGAGAGGTTGGTTAATGGGCACAAGGATAGAGTTACATAGAAGGATAAAGTTCCAATATTCAATAACATAGTAGGGTGACTGTAGTTAACAACAACGTATTCTGTATTTCGGAATGCTAGAAGAGAGGGCTTGAAATGTTCCCCACATGTAGAAATGATAAATACTCGAGGTGATAGATACCCTAAATGCCCTGACTTGAGCATTACACATTCTATGCATGTGACAAAATACATATATCTCATAAAAATGTACACATATTATATATCAATAAAAGAGTGGTTGTATAATGTGTTAATTTGTTCGTTAAAGCCTTACATTTATTCATCTAAAATATTATCAAACGATAGCCAATTTAACCAAAAGAATGCCTTTGTAACAGGCCATTGCAGCTAACTATTGACTGTTTCATTAGCTCATTGATTCATTGATTGATAAATCTCCAAAAGCTTTTTACTTTCTTTAAGAAAAAAAACGAACCATACCACTACTGAGCAACTGTCTCCCTTTACTTCATGATCATCCAAGAGTGCCCAAAATGAAAGTATTTCAATTAATAACCAAAGCACATTTAAATGTCTTCTTTTTAAAGTCTTTGCAATTCTGGATTCTAATGCCTCTAAATTTTAAAAGTAAATTTAATACTAATTAAAAGTGCAGTAAACTGTATACCTAAAAGTGTGACTTTCACTGTGTGTAAATTATGCTCCAAATAAATTGAACAAAAGCACAGTGGAAAAGTAGGGCCTATTTTTAAACCACAATGGTGATGTAAAAAAAACACCAATTTTTTAAAACTACCATGCCACTGTTTAAAATCTGTGTAGGCTGGGTACAGTGGCTCATGCCTGTAATCCCAGCACTTTGGGAGGCCAAGATGGCAGGATCGCTTGAGCCCAGGAGATTGAGACCAGCCTGAGCAAGACCCAGATACTCTTGCTACTAAAAAAAAAAAAAAAATTAGCCGGGCATGGTGGTGTGTTCCTGTAGTGCCAGCTACTTGGGAGGCTGAGGCAGGAGGATCACTTGAGCCAGGAGTTGAGGTTGCAGTGAGCTATGATGACACCACTGCACTCTAGCCCAACAGACAGAGCAAGACCCTGTCTCAAAAAAAAAAAAAAAAAAAAAAAAAAAAAAAAAAGGCTGTGAATACATTAATTCTCCAGAGTTAGCTATTAATGTTACCTCCATTTTACTGATGAGAGTTTGAGTCACTTGCTTAAGGTCACACAGTTGAAAACTGGAATCTGGACTCAACCCAAGTCTGTTTGAATATCACAGGTTGTATTTCTATCCTTGAAGTTTGCATTTGAGTGAAGCAGATCTGGCTGACAAGTCACTCTACTGGGTGCTGCTTCTAATGTGTTTTTCCCTTCTCAGGGACCAGCATGAGCGACCGTCTGCCCTTCAGCTCCTGCACCACTCCTTCTTGAAGAGAGGTCACTGAGCACACACCAAGACTTCCTTTCCAGTTCCACTGCAGATGCTCCCTTATTGCTTACTTGTGGGGAATGACGGCTAAGGGACCTTGGTTTTCCTACTGGAAATTCAATCTAACCCAATTTAACCAGATCCTGCAGTGTCACTAACCAAAAGTTTTAGTTACATATTAGCCTTCTCAAGCTTCAGGCATGATTACCCATATGTATGAGAAAAGAGTTTTCTTAAATAACAACAAAAAATATCTTATTCCAGTGTTTACAGTTTTGATCATCCAGGAACTACAATCTTCTCTATTGCTTTATATGATATTTCCTTTCATTTTTGGCCTGTTTTGTCAATTTTAATGTTATTAGTTAAAATAAATTGTAAAAGCAACTTGTATTTTCTTCCTTGGTGAGTAAAGATGCTTGCTTAATTCCTGTAAAAGAAACAAGAAGAAGGCAAGAAGGTAGGGCTGGGTGCGGTGGCTCACGTCTGTAATCCCAGCACTTCTGGAGTCCGGGGCGGGAGGATCACTTGAGCCCAGGAGTTCAAGATCAGCCTGGGCAATAAAACAAGAATCTGTCTCTAAAACAAACAAACAAAAATTATAGATACACACACACAGACACACACACACACACACACACAAGGATAGCCAGAAGGTAAGTTAAAAGAGATGCCAGAATCTGTTTGCTTTGGCAGCAAATTTAACCTTAAAGATTCTAGGGGCCTGAAGAACTCATAAGAAGAGGTAAGAACCTTGGCATTTCATTATCAGGGGTTCCCAAACTCCTCAGAAGTCTCCAAGAAGTTGGGCTACTCAAGGTGACACCATAAATATTAGGCTGCTTTCCCTGTAATTTACTTGTAGTGTGACTTGAGGTCTTCACCTATTTGTAGTGAATTAGGCCATTACCACTTCTAGAACTAGCTAAGCCTAAGCCACGTGGAAGGACAAAAGCTAGGTCTGATAAGAGCAAAATGGGTCAGGACACAAACTTTTCCAGAGAACTTTAATCATTTCACCTAAATGGTTACCCCTCGCCAAAGGCATTCTCCAAACACTATCATTTCCTGAATATTGGTAAACCTCACAGAAATGAGCAAGGATGAAACTTGTGAGAATGATCACAAGCCTTTTTAACCACTTCGTTACGGTGCTCACCGGCCGCGAAGCCTTGCCCACAGCCGGCACTCACAGTCCGCACGATAGTTTGTGCTGTGCATTGACGACGAGTCCGTTTTGCTCTTGTGTGATGAGGAAAGCTTTAAAGCACTGAAAGCTTGTTTTACTTTACAGGCAGCTTTAGGAAAATAACTATAATAACTCCTACTAAGGACTTGTTAAAAGGTCACAGATTCGTAGTAACTTATTAGCTGAACGTACACACTGCAACTGCAGAGATAAAAGCTGCAAAAGTAAAAGCTTTTGACTGTCGGCTAAAGTCGACGCTCGCGTTCATCTGTGGCTGTCAATTATAGTCAACGCTGGTACCGAAGTGGTTAAGTTAGTGGACTGAGCCTTTTTGATAGATTCCTATTGCTGTTGAATTCACTTATCGACTAAATTTCATTCATACCTATTGTGTAAGCTATAGCCACAGAGTTTTTTTATTGGCTGTCATCATTTCAAGGTGGCACAAGTACAAATTCATGTTAGGTGTATTTTAACACTCGTATCAGACTTTGTCAAAACCAAACTGCTGGTTTAGTTTTTACGAAATAAATGTGAAATGCAGTCTTGGTGAGGTAAAAACAGATTTTACTTTGGCTAACAGATAACATTAGATGAATCTTTGTGGCAATATCTTCTTTCTTTCAAATTTGTACATTCTTTTTTCATATTTGATTAAGAATTTAAGGGATGAATGTCTCCCTTATTTTACTTAATTGCATATCAATATAACCAGAAATAATAATTTTGAAAAAATAGGGCTTAATTTTTTTTTCCTTCATTTTGGAGGGATCTTCAGCATTCTTTAAAATCTAACTGTTCCATTGGATTTTGGAGCAATTAACTATTTACATTCGAGCTTGTTAAAATGTATGGGGAAAGAACAAGGAGTAATACACATTTGTCCTATGTATACGGATCACAGCAATGGACATATAAAGTTGGTGTTAACAAATCTACCCTTCTTCTATTGACATATAAGAATACTGAATACAATTCTGGAATATTAAACAGAACCTTAAAAAAGATTAAGTTTTCAACAGGCAAGCCTGATCCTAAGAGCTTTCTATTGTTTTCGTTGTTCATTGTATCTAAGATGTGACCAATCGTTTGGAACTATCTTTTTCATTATTATTGCCCAGAGGTGTGCTGCCATTATACCTTCCTTTTGGAGAAGAGGTTGTGAGTGCAGAGACAGGTAGAGACTGGGAGTGAAACTGCCTATATTAAAATAATGCAAGGACATAGGCAGAAGTAGTGATAAAAGTCTGATTTCTATAAAGTATAGCCAAAAGTTAACCAGCCATTGTCCCCTAACTTCCCTACTGCCGTAACTGCTTACTACTCAAGTAACACATATCCTCCTTGACCAGGGCAAGATTTGTGACTTCTCCAACAGCTTCTATAGATAGCATCACCATTGTAAAACCTAAGACTACTCTTTGAGGTATGTCTTCCAGCCTCTGCATTCAGGAGGGACCCACTGAAGTCAACCAGACCTGTGGACATGCATGGGAACTGATGTAACAAGTTCTGAGACCCTCTACCCAGGAAATGTCTCAGCCAAGAAGACAATTTCTGCTTCCCAACACTGTGAGTTCATCCCCAGGCAATTACCAAACCCAATTCCCTAGGCCTTTGTTCACCAAACCACCTTTAAAAAATCTTAGCCTCCAAATTCTTGGGGATATGGATTTGAGAAATTACTCCTATCTGCTTGCCAAGCACCTTGCAATATTAAATTCTTCCTCTGCTGTGACCCCTACCATCTCAGTATATTGCCCTTTATCTGGGCGGCAGGCAAGGGATCCAGATGGGTGCAAAAAAATTTAGGGGCTCGTCCAGGATCACCCTTATGGGCTCCAGCCTACAGTTCTGCAGCCTCTCGCTAGTGGGGCAGACTTAGGGCTGTAGGGAGGCTGAGCCAAGAGGATTGTTTGAGCCCAGGAGTTTGAGGTTGTAGTGAGCTATGATGATGCCACTGCACTCTACCCATGGTGACAGATAGAGATTCTGTCTCAAAAAAAAATAAAATAAAATAAAAATAAAAACTTGTCTTGTGGCAAAGAAACAGTTTTAGGGACTGGAAACACACCTTTGGTGAATATTCTAAGTGCATTCAGCACCCTTTCTCCGCCCTTCTTCTGATTTGTCTGCTTCTTTTGGAGGATTTGTGGCCTTTTGTGGGTCTTGGTCACCTTTCCTCTTAAGGAAAAGAGGAAAGTTTTGTCTTGAGGCAGTTTCTCCCCTTTTGGACGGAGAATAGGGGACCTGTCTGGAAGAATACTCTTGAGAACTTTCAGTTTGGAACTTTGTTTTGCAAAGCTATTTTCCCATTTGATCTGTCCCGTTTGGTTACGTTAGATGTGTCTCCTCTGTTTATGTTCAATGGGTCTTTGTTTATGTCTGAATCTTTTTGTGGGTGTGGTAATCATTCACTTGATTGTGGCACCCTCTTGTGTCCCCGCGCCACCTCTCTGCTTCGTTCCCTAACACGTGTCCTGGAGGATGAGGTGAGGAGCTCACCACAGCCCATGAGACCCTCAGGAGACTTTTTGGAGGGGAAGTGCCGGGAAAACCGGCGTGGGTCCGAGTTCTCTGTCTGCTGTCTTTTTGAGTGTGTCCTTAAAATTCTTCCCCCTCGGCAACATAGAGCTGAGCCACTTTTTGTTCCCTGTCCTGGCAAAGCCTCTCGCTGGGATGCTTGGGTTTTTCTGGGAGAAGTGCTGGACCACCAAGGCATGAAGCGCCCCCCTCTGGCATGTTGGGCTTCCTATCAGGCAGAGAGAATTCAATACATTCAGTATTTGATTTGGATCTGGTCTAGGGGATTGGGCATCCCTACAAATCACTGGAGACTCCCTCGTAGGAGCTAGAGACAAATTTGTAACAGACAATCAATAGTATGGAGAGCCAGGTGTCCGCATGCCAAGGAGAGCCGGCTGGGAGGCTTCCTATGAATCGGAAACTTTTTGGATTATGTCCACCACACACACACTAGAAAACAATTTTCCTTTGTAACACAGCTTGGCCACAATACTCAATAGGGCCGGAAGAACTGTGGCCAGCGAATGGATCCCTTAACTATAATATAATTCTACAGTTAGAGTTATTCTGTAAAAGAGAAAAAAAATGGGATGAGATCCCCTATGTGCAGTGTTTTATGCTACTTTGGAAAAATAACCCAATGCAAAAGTGATGTATGGTTATGATTCAAAAGGCTAGTGATGAGAAAAAGCCTATGTTGTATGAACTCCAAGAAAAGGATGATACTGTGATTACCTGGTTAAATGAGCCATCAGCTCTCCCTCCCACTCCTTATGGAGGGGCTGGAGCTGTGCCCCAAGCCCCTGAACCAGGGTCTCCACCTCCACAGGGCCAGCACCAGGGCAACAGGCATGATCTCTCCCTCCCATACCGGACAGGGAGCCCAATTTGGTCAAGTGCCACTGTAGCTCCTGGAGGGCAACTTCCTCTTCAGCAGATACCTACAGGGGACATCGATGCTGCCACAGGTCAGCCCGTGGGGCTTCTCTGGGCCCACTCTATGTTCTCCACCTCTGACTTGTTTAATTGGCAAAATAACATGCCTACATAGCACAACAAACTGAGGAAAATGGAAAGCTTGCTTTCCTCAATGTTTGCAGCCCACAACCCCACTTGGGCAGATGTTCAGAATCTGCTTAACATTTTACTGACCTCAGAGGAACAGAGAATGGTTCTAGATGAGGCCAGGGAAGAAGCAGACCACATGCACGCCTGCTGACTGTGCCAGTACCCTGGTAAGGACAACTGCTCGGATCACAGTGCCCACCTCTGACCCGGGAGGGAATATTAACAATGGAGACCGAACTAAGCTTGAGCATTACAGAGATTGCACCTTGGCTGGCCTCTGCAAGGGAGTGCCAAGACAGAGAAGTCTCAATGAGGTACAAGAAATTAGGTAGAGGCCTAACAAGGGCCCCTCCAAATTCTTAGAGTAGATTTTTGAGGCATACAGAGAGTGCATGGACATTGATCCAGAAGTGCTGGCAAATTCTAAAAGGGTAAATATGACTTTCATCAGCCAAAGTGCTCCTGATGTCCAGAGAAAATTACAAAACATGAATGGGGATTTGCATATGCCTGTATCTCAATCAGTAGAAATTGCTTTTAAGGTGTTCACTGATGGAGATAAGGGGTTAGAAAAGAGAGGACAATGGAAAATGAAACATCAGGCTAGCCTTTTGGCTGCTCCTTTGACTGAAGTACATCCAGGCCCATGGCATGGACCGCCCTCAGGTGCTCTGTCCAAGGTAGGACCCCCAGGCCCCCAACAAAGAGGGGCATCCCACTGCAGGTCTCAATCAATGTGCCTACTGCAGATAGAAAGGGGTCTGAAAGAGACATTGTCCACATCTTAGAAAGGCTAACGCTGGGAAGCTTCCCCTCCCCGTCCACCAGATGTCTGAGCTACCTGGGGGAGTGAAGCTGAAGTTGTCAAGGAAGGGGATCAGGAATGACAGGGCCAAATTGGGCTCCCTGTCCAGTGTGGGAGGGAGAGAGCATTCCTGTTGCCCTGGTGCTGGCCCTGTGGAGGTGGGGACCCTGGTTCAAGAGGCGTGGGGCACAGCTCGAGCCCCTCTATAAGGAGTGGGAGGGAGAGCTAATGGCTCACTTAACCAGGTAATCACAGTATCATCCTTTTCTTGGGGTTCATACCACATAGGCTTTTTCTCATCGCTAGGGGTTCCTCCCGACCCAAACAACACCCTCCAAATTTCCCACATGGAGCCCCAGTCATGACGACAGTAGGAAATCAACTTTTGGACTTCCAGGTAGATGCCGATGCCACTTACCTGATAATACATAAATACCCGGCTGTCTAAACTATCTCCGGAGACTATAAAAAGGACTGAGAGTCTCAGGAGAAACCTTGATGAGTCCATTCCTCCAGCCCTTGGAGTGTCAATTAGGCCAGACCCATTTAAAACGTAGTTTCCTGTGTATGCCTGAGTGTCCCATTCCTTTGCTGGGACATGATCTTCTAACCAAACTAAATGCCAAAGTCACATTTAGCTGGGTACGGCTGAGTATCAGGGTGCCTCCGGAACAGGACTGTGCCCTGCAGGCTCCCGGGCTGCAACTAGAAGCCTCTGAACCTGCTCCCGTTCCTGAAGAGTTACTCCGAGAGGTGAGTCTGGAGGTGTGGGCGGAGGGCAGACCAGGAAGGGCTAAGGCCACCATCCCATTGCAAGGCAAGGTATGGGCACGAATGGCACCACCACATTTAAAGCAATACCCCTTGAGGGAACAGGGGTGACAGGGAATCCAGCCTCTGTTGTCCACTTTCTTTCAGTTTGGACTCATTAGACCTTGTCAGTCCCCATACAACACACCCGCCCTGCCAGTCCAGAAGCCTGGGACTAAGGAATATAGATGTGTTCAGGACTCGAGCCATAAACCAAATCGTAGAAGACATTTACCCAGTAGTCCCCAGTCCTTGTACGCTACTCACAGCTTTGACTGGTGCACTTAGCTGGTTCATGGTCTTGGATGTAAAAGGTGTTTTCTTCTGTATCCCACTGTTTGCTTTTGAATGGAAGGACCCAGATACAAAAGCAAAGCAACAACACTGTTGGACAGTTCTTCCCTAAGGTTTTAAAAACTCCCCTACCACCTTCAGGGAAATCCTTGCTGAAGACCTTCGAGACCTCCAATGAAAGGCTGGGACTTTATTGTAAAATGTTGATGACATATTAGTTGCTAGCATACAAAAGAGGTATCTGATCAGAACACTGTATTAACTCTAAACTTCCTGGCTGAGCATGGGTACAAGATATCCAAAGCGCTCAAGTTTCACAGCCTTCTGTTAAATATCTTGGGTTCGAGTTTTCCCAAGGACAGAGGAACCTGTTCCTCCCTAATGGGAGGGAGGCCCTCACCAGAGTGGCCAGACCCACCACTCTGCAACAGCTGCAGGGCTTCTTAGGCATGGTTGGATTCTGCCCCATGGAGATTCCTAACTTTGGACTTGTTGCTAAGCCTTTATATGATGCCTTAAGGGGAGGAAATAATGAGCCCTTAGAATGGACTTGGAACTGTCAAAAGGCATTTTTAAATATTGAGGAAAAGCTGTTGACTGCCGCAACACTGGCGCTCCCAGATATAGGAAAACCTTTTGATCTTTTCATGCATGAGAGAAAAAGAATGAGTCTGGGAGTGTTAACTCAAGAACTGGGAAATAGTAAGAGACCTGCTGCTTATTTTTCAAAATAATTGGACATTGTTGCAAAGGGGTGGACTTCTTGCCTTCAGGCTGTTGCCACCACTTGTGACCTCCTTGAAGCAGCAGAAAAATTTACCCTAGGCCAGCCCACCACTGTGCACACCCCCCACTGTGTGCTTCCCTTGCTGGAACAAAAAGGAGGACACTGGCTGACCTCTGGGAGGCTTGTCAGCTATCAGGCCATCCTTCTAGACAATCCAAATGTAACATTGACAGTGCTGTCTTAAATCCTGCCATCTTCCTTCCTCAAATGCCATCTGAACCTGTGCATGACTGTTTACAAAGAATTGAACAAGTTTATTCCAGCAAACGGGATCTGACATACATACCCCTAGAAAGCCCAGACAGACTTAGAGATGTTTGCCAATGCAGGCAGTTTTATGGATCAGGGACAATGGAGAGCGGGGTACTCAGTGGTAACTCAGTGACAAACATGAGAGGCTGAAGCACTCCCCCCTGGAACCTCAGCACGGAAGGCAGAACTCGTAGCCCTTATTAGGCCACTCCAACTAATTTAGGGATAAGACAGAAAAGGAAAGGCCGGGCGCAGTGGCTCACGCCTGTAATCCTAGCATTCTGGGATGCCGAGGCGGGTGGATCATTTGAACTCAGGAGTTTGAAACCAGCCTGAGCAAGAGCGTCTCTACCAAAAATAGAAAAAATTAGCCGGGCATGGTGGCACATGCCTGTAGTCCCAGCTACTCGGGAGGCTGAGGCAGAAGGATTGCTTGAGGCCAGGAGTTTGAGGTTGCTGTGAGCTAGGCTGATGCCACGGCACTCTAGCCCGGGCAACAAAGTAAGACTCTGTCTCAAAAAAGAGGAAAAAAAAAAGGAAAGAAAGGTCGAGAGGTGGTTGGGGTCAAACCCCAATGCGTGCAGGCATTTTGGCTGATACCAGCCCCTAACCACCCTGAATAAGGAAGTCACCAGCATGTCACTGGCCCAGGACCACCCAGGGATGGATGGATGAATTACTAAGCCGGATGCCTTACAAACTGTTTGTGACTACCTTTCTGTGACAGCAGTTTATGATTAACCTTTATGTCCTGCCTTCAAGACAATGCTGGTCATGTAGGGGTTTTTTTTGAACATTTAAAAGTGTTACCATTGCCCCACAAGGGTGCTCCTTCTGCCTGGGAAAGGGCTCCTACTCTGTCTGTGGAGTGGGATCTGTTATCTGTCTCTCTCAATAAACTTGCTGTCACTAGTTGGCTCACTCTTAAACTCCTTCCCACACAAAGCCAAGAACGCACTTGTGAGTTCAGGGGGCTTTTTTTCCTTTTATTGGGGCACCCCTTTCATCACAAGGTAAGGGAACATTAGTGACAATTTACGTGGACTCCAGGTATGCTTTTTCTGTTGTTCGTGCTCATGGGGCCATCCGGAGAGACAGGGGACTTCTAATCTCTGGTAATAAAGAAATAAAACATGCTAAAGAAATCCTAGTTTTGCTAGACACCGTTTTGGCCCCTAAGGAAGGAGCTATAGTGCATTGCCTTGGGCATCAGCGGGCAGTCTGGTGGCAAGAGGCAATCATCAGGCAGATTGGCCACAAAGGAAACAGCAAGGAAGGCAGCCCCAAGCCTTTACTTACTTTACTATACTCAGCCCGTCTTGCCCGAGATAGATCTTGGCCCTGAACCTCCTATATACTCAGAGGAGGACCCAAAAAGAGTGCTCCACTGGGGGTTTGACCCCAACCACAGGACTCAGGATGGATAAATGAGACAGGAAGGGTTCTGGTACGCAAATATCTTATAAATGATTGTCAGGCATACTCATGACTCCATCCCCTGTGGCGGGGATGCCATCCTGCATGCAGAAATATATTCTTTGCCCACACATGAAAAGGACAGTTCAGAAAGTTATAGAAAAATGTCTCCTCTGTACTCAGAACAGCCCTACAACTAGCCTTCCCCTCCCTGCACAAGGAGTTCAGGCAAAGTGATTTCACTATGGTGCCAAGCCTAGCAGGAAATTTCAAATATCTACTTGTGTTCGTGGATACCTTCTTGGGCTGGGTCAAGGCCTTTCCTTGCTGGACAGAAAGAGCTTCTGAAGCCTTTAAGGCCTTAATAAAAGAAATGATTCCTCGGGTTGGAGTACTGGTTTCCGTTCAAAGTGACAATAGTGCTGCCTTTGTGGCCCAGATCCACACAGGATGTTTCTCAAACCCTCGGAATAACTTGGAGACACCATATGGCCTGGAGACCACAGCCCGCTGAAAAAACTGAAAAGATGAATCATACTATAGAGAAAACCTTATCTAAAATCTGCCAAGAAACTAATGTGACCTGGGATAAGGCACTGCCTATTGCCCTATTTAGAGTTAGAGTGGCCCCTAGGAGCAGGCTCCAATGGAGCCCTTTTGCAATTCTATATGGGAGACCCTTCCTGTGCTCTTGCTCTAAACCACAAGACCCAGCAGTTTACTTGTTAAAGAATTAGATGTCATCAGATATACACAATCCATAGGTCTGACTGGAACCGCTATTAAACAGTTTGCTTCCAGCGGGTTGCAGTTTCTGGTGGATGTTCCACTACATCGCATCTGGCCTGGAAACTGGGTACTGTTTAAGATCTGGAGGACCCAGTGGAAGGGGCCCTATGAAGTCTTGCTGGTGACCCCCTCCTCTGTCAATCTCATGGGAGTCAATCCCTGAATTCATCATAGTCAAGTGAAGCAACCCCAGCCTGACCCCTGGCCCAGCAGGAAAAACCAAGAAGATACTTTGGGATCTCAGGAGTGGACAAGCGATCCTCTGTCAGACTTTATCTGTTCAAGAGAAATCCTAGATAAATACTTTGTTTTACCTTTGAATAGAACTGAAATGACATGCCCTCCTGATTATAATCACTATTGTGAGCATCATAGGAATCTTTACTATCATTTCTGCTTTGTGCAAAAAGGTGGGATACCTGGCTCCCATCTTTTGTTCCCTATTAATATGTGCAATCCATACATGCATTTCATTATTGCCTCGATCATTGTTATTGCTGGAATCCTTTGCATCTTGGAGATTTTGTGCCATGCAAGAAGAGTTCCTTGCCTCCCCTTATTTAGATACCCTTAGTACTTGGGCTTATCGAGGGTGCCACCTTTAAGTGCTGTGACTTTAGTCACTCTCTTGCTCTTCCTTGTCACATGGCCTAGAATGGCATGGCAATGCTATAGCCCTATCTCAAAGTATTGCTACAGGTGGAAATCTGTCAAGACTGTTGGATTTGCCAACACCTTCCCCCATCTAATACCTGTCATACATTTGTCAGATGTTCCAATGCCACCACATATCCAGACCAACCCTTCTCTGTCCATTTTTTAAGCTCAATTAGTCATACACCAAGACACACCTATCCCTTGTCAACCTACTCCATGTCCTTAAAATTGGATGGTCACACTGGACCACAGAACCTCCACAGTTCCTGTACCATTGGATTAACAGAAGTAACAGAATCCAGTTCAGGATTGGGCTAGAAATAGGTCCTTGTTATGCCAACAGATCATACATTTGGGATATCACATGAGCAGATTTTGGAAAACCTATGAGAAACATGATTTCCAGTTTGACCTTGTATCACCCATGCTCCCTGTGAACAAGTCTATTAACAAGCATACCCTAGGGGGTGTTACTTGTGGGCCCCTGGGTATATTTTTGTCTGTGGCAAGGGATCAGATCCTCCCTTGCAAGGTTGGGCCCACTGCTGCCTTAACAGCCTACACATAGAGGGTTCCTGCTTATTGGGACACTTGGTGACCCCATTCTCTATTCACTCTAATGACAAAAGGTCAAAAGGTTCCAGGCACTACCTCATGGATTAAAGAGAGAGTTGCTGGAAGGATACCAGGACACTGATGGCAGAGCCTTTTAGGAATAATGGTTCCTAGCTATGAATTTTACACTAACAGAGACATGATCAGAAAGTTGTCTGCCACCTTAGGGTTAATTGCTGAGGAAACTGCAAAAAGCCTTAGGGTCTTAACTCACTGGCACAGGTAGTCCTCAACTGGGCAGCCCTAGACTTCCTGTTGGCTAAACAAAGGGGAGTTTGTGCAGTGCTAAATACCACCCTGGCATCACCTATATAAATACCTCACAAGAAGCTGAAACCCAAATAGAAAAGATTTCTCCATAAGCTACATGGCTACAACAGGTCCCTACCAGTGACCTCATGCTTGATTTGTTCTTGGGTTATTCTCCTGGATCCTCCAAGGTTTCTGATCAATTCTACAAGGCCTGTTAAAGTTGGGTCTCTTATTCCTTCAGATAGGGCCCTTATCATCGCCTGCTCCCCTAAATGCTGCACTAAACAGTGGGTAAAAGCACTGTTGTCTTTGTCATTCAATCCTTGGGTCTCCAACCAGGCACCTGTGAGCACCTACAGACAACTGCAAAGTGGTTTCATTCCTCTCCCCTGGGGTCCACCCCCAACTAAACCCCTTATCAGCAGCAAGAAGCCAGAGCATCATCCACCCTTCTCTATCCCATTGGCCCACACCTCAGGAATGAGGTGTAATCAAGTCCTGAAACAGCCTGTATTAAAATAATGTAAGGACATAAGGCAGAAGTAATGATAAAAGTTTGATTTCTGTAAGAGCATAGATATAGCCAAAAGTTAACTAGCCATGTTTCTTGACTTCCCTACCGCTGTAATTACTTAGTGCTTAAGTGGCACATATCCTCCTTGCCTTGGGGGCAAGATTTGTGACTCTCCCAACAGCCTTTATAGTTAGCAACCATTGTAAAACCTAAGACTGGTCTTTGAGATACTCTGCATTCAGGGGAGACCCACTAATGTCACCCAGACCTGTGGACAAGCATGGGAACTGATCCAACAAGTTCTGACACCCCCTGCCCAGGAAATGTTTCATCCAAGAAGACAATTTCTGCTTCCCCAACCCCACGAGTTTATCTCTAGCCAATTAGCAGACCCAATTCCCTAGGCCTTTAAAAATGACCACCTTTAAAAATGTTAGCCCCTGAATTCTTGGGGAGATGGATTTAAGAAAATACTGTCTCCTCACCAGGTGTGATATTAAACTTTGTCCACTGCAACTCCTGCTGTCTCAGTGTATTAGACTTTACTGGACCTTGTTGGGTGGTAACAGGAGGGCTAGCATTCATTGAGCTTTTAATAGAAAAAAAGCACACCATTTAATTCTGGCGGCTGTTTGGGATGGTAGCATTCTCAGTATATTAAATGAAGACTAGAGTTCAGAGTCTACTTTCTCAAGGCTATCCAATCAGTAGGTGGGAGTTGGGACGGCCACTCAGATTTGTCTGACTTCTAAAGTTTTTTCCTGCTGCCAACAAATTCCTGGTGGAATCAGTTATATCCTGAAGTTTCACTCAGAAAATGACTGAGATGCTGATAAATTTTGATTTTGAGTACTTTAACGGTATGAAAAGGCTTTTCGTTTTTTACCCAGCAGTAATATTGCCTTCTCCCATTTCGCCAAGCACAATGCCCCAAGTTTCCAATCACATTAAAAAACTGATTATGGGCCGGATGCGGTGGCTCACGCCTGTAATCCTAGCACTCTGGGAGGCCGAGGCGGGAGGATCGCTCAAGGTCAGGAGTTCAAAACCAGCCTGAGCAAGAGTGAGACCCCATCTCTACTAAAAATAGAAAGCAATTGGCCAACTAAGAATATATAGAAAAAGTTAGCCGGGCATGGTGGCGCATGCCTGTAGTCCCAGCCACTCGGGAGGCTGAGGCAGAAGGATCGCCTGAGCCCAGGAGTTTGAGGTTGCTGTGAGCTAGGCTAACACCATAGCACTCTAGCCAGGGGCAACAAAGTGAGACTCTGTCTCAAAACAAAAACAAAAACACCAACCTGATTATGCTCTGGGCCCAAGCTCAACCAAAGAAATTTTAACCCTGTTCTAAAATGTAGTTCTACAGTATCTCTTTAACTTTAGCTTACTTTGGCCCTTACACTGTGTAATGAGTGGCTCCAAGAAAACTCAATCTGCTCAGTGAGCAGCCAAAAACTGCTACCATCACCAGCCAGGCCGTCTGTATTCTTCATACTTGCTGTACTTACAAATATTAATAGTTTAGAGCAGCTACTTAAATGCAGAAATGTGCATTCAGAAAAGCTTTCCAGGTGACTCTACCAACCTTGAAAGTCCCTGGTGTAAGTAGCCTTTATCTTTAATGGTAGTATACAAAGTTTAAAAAGTCTTCATGTATGCTATTACACTGTGAAACATTTAAATGGCAAACAGTCCTGAGGAAAGGCTATCCTGCTTTTTCCTATTGCCAGGACATCTCAAAATTGTGAAAAATCATGGCTGAATCATCTATAAAGCAGTCACTCCTAGAGATTGATTTGAAAGACTAAAGAAAACTGACCTTGGGTGTATGTCTGAACATGTGAAAGGTCTAAGCAAGCCTTAATTTCTTATCAATGATGAAAACCCTCATTAGTGAGGCCCTAAATTGTTTTGGGGGTTGGGAATAGGCAGATCATATGCTAGAGCTAAAACAAAAACATACAATTTCTTTTATTATATTGAAAACAGCAAGGGGTAGGGGAGGAAAGGAGCATAAACAACTGACCTGGACAAATTTGGTTAAACAGAATCACTGATTTTGTAAAGTTCTTCCACCTGTTTTATTATAAGCTCACAGAACACACCCTTACTGTTACACCAGTAACATAAATCTCTTAATGTGATTTAAAAACATTTATTTTACATTCAGGCATAAAGTACATTTTAGAGGAAGTAACTTTTTAATCCTAATTCTATTTTAACAAAGCCATTGCAATTAGCTTCCATTTTCTTTCAAGTGGAAGATGCAGGAAAATTGGTGGGGAAGGGAGGTTGGAGAGAGCAGCAATATTAAAAAGCAGGTTACGATTAAATATTTTGACGGAAAATCCCCTTTCCAGATAATTGCAATTACTCTTTGCCTTTTATAGAAGCGATGGAACCGGTTAAACAAGAAAATCCCAAAATATGAATCAGAATGAACAATTTAAAAGAGAATTCTGAGGCCGGGAGTGGTGGCTCATACCTGTAATCCTAGCACTCTGGGAGGCTGAGGCGGGAGGATCGTTTGAGGTCAGGAGTTCAAGACCAGGCTGAGCAAGAGTGAGACTTTATCTCCACTAAAAATATATAGAAAAAATTAGCTGGGCATGGTGGTGCATGCCTGTAGTCCCAGCTACTCAAGAGGCTGAAGCAGAAGGATTGCTTAGGCCCAGGAGTTTGAGGTTGCTGTGAGCTAGGCTGACACCACAGTACTCTAGCCCGGGCAACAGAGTGAGATTCTGTCTCAAAACACCAAAACCAAACAAACAAAAAACAAATAAGAGAATTCCAGATATTGTAGGCATGCATCTGAGTTGGCTTTCATCATTGTTTCAATATCCAAAATCTACCCCTTTAATAGGATTCTCTCTAATGCCAACTATTCTATCTGGCCTCCCTTGACTACCCAACCCTTAAACCTCACAACTCTATGACTAGGTGCTATTACTGACACTTTGTAGGGAAGGAAATCAAGACGTGAAGTCAATTAATTCACCTAAGGTCATTCTGCTATTAAGTGGTAGGGCTGATACTAGAACATGGACAATGAGATCCCAGTGGCCACACTCCTGGTGATACATAAAGTTACCTGGATAAAGAACCGATTATAACAGAGACTTTATTTCCCACATTTCCCAGGGACTGAAAGTTATTTGATTCACATTAACTTAACAAGACATGTTAGAGCCTTGGATTTGTGTTGTCAATAAACAAATTTTATTAATTCCTTGTAAAGATACTGAGAAGCTTAAAGTCAATGACTAATTTCATGCCATATACACATATTCCTGTTTTTGATTTTTCTATCAGCAAACATCCTAGTCAACTGTCACTGGGGGTTTTGAGTACATTCAGAAAATGAAACCCCACAATCACTGTTTACAACAAATGAGTACATGTGAAGTTTTTCTAACCAAATGAAGCTGCTTGAAAAACAAACACACCTTAAACATAAGAATGTACTCACTATTTAGTAAGAATGTACCCGTTATTACTTAAACAGGCAAATCAAACTACTAAAGAGAAATGTTAATACTCGGGATTTTAAGTGAGGCTTCCTCCCTAAACTTGGAAATAAAGGAAATTAGACAGCCCTCAGAATTTACTTGTGAGATTAATAAATCACACAGTGAATGGGTTAAGTCACCTTTATGAGAAGAGAATTACTCCTAGCCATGCAAGCTTCAATCTTGCTTATCAACCGATCTAAAGATCTGTTAGGCAGGATAGATAATGGTAAATTATAGAACTAAGAGGGGAGTGGCAAAAATTGGCTGTGCCCAAATTGACACTGTGGAGTAAAAAAATGAATGCATGGTATCAGAGATAAAATGTTTCGAACATTTCGGTCCCACTGGCAAGATCATCTATCATAAAGATATGTTTCAAGCAAACTTCTCTTACAAAACAAGCAAACTTCTGATTTTGACTTACATATGTCAGCTTACAGTTAACAGATTGTTCACTGATTTCAGACATTACTGTAGCTGTGATTCCCAAATTAACACATTAGCACCCTAACTTGGTACCCTAGGATAGAGAAAGAATGTGCTGCTTTTTCAATGTAAAAATCCCTGCCTAAATCAGCATATCTTAAACAACTGGGCACATGAAATTAGTACCTATCATACTGTGAACTCAGTTAATTCAAGTTTCTTGAGTGTGAGATTTACTGATCGATCCTTCATCTGGGTAAATGTAGTTAGTGAATTCTATAGCCTTCGAAGAAAGCCTCCTGAGGGAGACTATCAAATCAAGAGAAATACACAATCAAGAATTCTTCCTAACAAAAGCTTCCAAATTTTTCTCAGCAAAGACATCATAAAAGTCACTTAGCATTTTAAGCACAGTAGCAGGTGGGAAGTATTGCTTTTCATTTAGATAAAACTGGAAATGATCAAATATCTTGAGAATAGTACTGTCTTCCTCTATAGATGCTACCATGTTAAAAAAAAAAGTCATTTCCATAGTAAATGCAAAACACTGAAATATCTCATCAACCAAGTATACTTATAGAATGCATAATATTCATGCATATGTAAGCAGTGGTTTATTTCTAAGGTTGGTTAAGGAATACAAATCAGGAATTTAAATTCTAAAATATAAAAGAAAATGTGCTTGAAAACCTTTTAAGGCAAGGTATTTGGTAACTAACAAAAACATTTTAAATTGGTTCTCTGAAGTAGACCTCAACTAGTCATTTCTTTAGTTCAAAGAGGATAGGCCAAAAAAGTAAGTATCCTACATAAGTGCAATCTGCTGGTACAAAGTAATATAAGCAGCCCTTCGTGACATTCCTCAGCAAACCATTAATGGTAGAAATTTTCTTTAAGTGACTATGAATATAAGAACTTTAACCAGAACGAATCTGTACACAGAAGATCAAGATGCATATATAACTCCTTTCAAAGATACAAACTTAGAGCTACTTGCCTTTTCAGTATTTAAATACCTCCAAGTAGGAATATTGCAAAGTCTTACCATCAAAGGATACTACCACCAGTTTTGTTAAATAGGCCTCTGAGAATGTTTCTGTGAATAAACACCCTTTTGCTTTGGTTCTGAAAATATATTTTAAAATAGCTAAGGCAAATATTTATGGGGACACAGCTCAATATTGGGAAGTTAGCTGGAAGAGGTAGAAGTAAAGCCTTTCTTTGCAATGTGTTTCTGCATAAAGGTAACAAATCTGTGATCTAGGGAAAACACAACTTAAAAATGAATCACTCTTTTATAGGATGTTTAAAGATAATGCTTTTTAATATTTCAAATATTTAAAAAAAATTCATCAAAATGTATCACCTTAACAGTATTTTGCACATGTAGAATTTCATATCTAAATTTGATGATACTATTTTGGTTTATTTATGGCTACTTACAAGAAGACTCACAGTAATAATGTCCATTCATCAGAGTCTTTTTCTTTGGTAGAGCCTAACGGGACCAGGCGGATGAACTATCTTAAGCAAATGAGATAGTTAAAGCAAATTCATAGTAATATGAATTGTAAGGGTTTTCCTTTCATGGAAATGAAACTTAAAAGGATTTCCATATTTATCCCCATTGTGGTTTTGGAAGCTTAATATCCTGTTCAGAGGTTAAAGAGTTTGAATAGCTCACACAATCCTGTAAAAATTACAACTGGCTGCCCTTTAATAAATAAAGTCATTGTAAAGAATTACATTTACAGAGTGAAAAGTGAATACATAGCATTTCAAATTCAATTTTGGAAGTACTAATAAGTACTGATCCATAACAATATACACTAGCTATCTTTTTAACTGTCCATCATTAGCACCAATAAAGATTCAACAAAATTACCTTTATTCCCACATCTCAAAACAATTCTGCAAATTCTTAGTGAAGTTTAACTATAGTCACAGACCTTAAATATTCACATTATTTTCTATGTCTACTGAAAATAAATTCACTACTTTTCTGGATATTCTTTACAAATCTTATTAAAATTCCTGGTATTATCATCCCCAATTATACAGTAGCACAACCACCCTATGTAGTTTCACATGATAGCTCTGTAGAGGTTTCACATCTAAATTACCAAGAAAACCCTTCCCTCCCTCACCTTGCACTCAGCTTAATTCTATACTAGTCCTTGGATTATGTACCACTGATCAAAATTGTTATAATTGATCAAAATTACATGTTTATGGATACAATATTATGCCATAGAGAGCAACAAAGTTACACATAATGACGAAGATTACTAAAGTTATGCAAGACAAGAACAAACATTAGGACATGCTAGCTAGGCAAAGTCCCTAGAAAGAGGCTCCTAGTATCTCAAGTTCAAATAACATTGACAAAATAATAAACAATTAACTTAAGAAAATTATAAAGCTACTGGTAAATTAGGTAATTGCTAAATAAAAGTAGAGCACAAGATTAAACTCTCTAATATTTACAACTGCAACATACTTGAGTAAAATTACAATTGTACACATATCAGTGGCTTTGTAACAAAAATAATTCATATACACAGAGGAAAAATTAAGACAGTTTTCAGCTCAACAAAAGTTGAATCCAACCCATCTCAAAGATATGCAACAGCTCAAAGATTTACCACAGGATAAATTCAAGGTTAGCTGATAAATAAGAGCCACGTTACTAGTGTTTAAGACAAAATTTAAACAAGTTAAAAGTCTATTGTTTGATCAGAAGTCAGATGACTGTGCAAACTTTACCTCAATAGAAATATACTGATATGTGCAAACTAATCTAATACCCACTAGTGGTTTGCCTGGGAGGCTGACTTTTTTTTTCTTAGAGCTTCCTGATAACAACCATAAGCTATAAATACAGGTACAATGCACAGTCAGTGATCTTTTCTTTTTTTTTTGTTGTTTATTATTGTTAGAATATAAAAGAGAGAGCATAGGTTTAATTTCATTTTTATAAGGAAGACTGCATTTACCTGAAAAAGAAATATGGCATCACACACAAACACGCTTTAGGGGAGGAATATATTTAAGAATATGGTGTCATTCTGAATGTTAAAGGAAAAGTGATCCCTGTTTACTGTTAAAATATGTAGTGTGAAGTTCTTTAACAAAAGAACATATTGATTCTTTACTATGTAAGTTTTTGTGAATTTAGTTCTCAAATCACAGTAATCCACATAACCATTATTAACAGCTCTATTTTATAGTACTGCAACAAGCCAACAAACACTTAAATGCACTTCACATCAAGAGTATGTAAACTTTATTTTTTCCTCTTCAAGCCTTCAGAAAGTTAAGGGGCTATTTCAGCAAGCCAACCTGGTCAGAACCTCTGAAGGCAAAAGTTCAGTGCCTCACAGTGTAAATGACCATCTGTGGCACTGCATACCCATCTGGTAGTGAAGTGTCCCCCATCAGTGGCTTCCAGTAAGGCCTAGAGTTTAAGGTTAACATAAAAAAGTGCCACCTTTGTTTTAGATTAGTGATGGACTCTGACAAGATAAAATAAAGTTATTCTGTATATTGTTATACTTACAAGCAGCTCCAATCCTGAGTATTTATGGTAATATCTAAACATACAAAAATGTATGTACATTTTTCTCCACTTTCTTGTAAACAGTTATCAGTATACTGTTTTATCCCTTTATCATTGAAACATGCAAATCATACATACAAGTATAAATACACAAAAGAAAACAATTTACACTCATTCAAAAGCCAAGCAACAAAAAATAGCTACAGTATTCAAATTATAAATAATGAATGCTTGAGGCATCTTATATTCCTAGAAGCAGCCAGCCATTCATCCTAATGTTCTTAGCTGCAATTGTAGAAATACTGAGTGTTGCACCTTCCATGCTTTTACAGTATTTATAACACTATCATATGTGGAGATAAAGACTTGTTTACTATAATCTCTTCTTTTCAGAATGAAGAATAAAGCAGCACTTACAAATGTTGAGGCAGTGGCAGCAACAGCAGGTGTCACCACTGCTATATCAGGAGGAATTTTTCCATTCTAACAATTTTTAAATTAAAAAAGTAAAGGAAAAATTGACCTAAACAAATTATTACATGTTCATTCCTTGGGCACTTAACAGCGAGTCCAGCATGTCGAATGTGTCTTTGTAGTCCATATGCTGGCTGTTTGTACTGTACTCGTGATTGGCATCAGGACCGTTGGTCTCCACTGGCTTCTTGTCCAGTTTCACGAGGGTGCTGAGATGTCCGTAGCCCACCTGGTATGTGACAGGGGGAGGAGGGGGTAAGGGATGGTTAAAAACAGAGTTGTGAGAGGATATATACTGCTTAACAGAGGAGGAAGAACTAGATGAACTACCTGAACTTTTGGAACTTTTGCTCATTTTGGAGTGATGGTTGTGAGACGCATCATTGATATGCAGCTTCTTCCTCGAAGAGCTGGAACTAGAGGAAATGCCATCACTGCTCAGGCCAACAGGACTCCTCAAAACAGTGGGTGGTATTCCATCAGCACTGTGTTTATTGCCACCGCTGCTGCTGCTGCCACTATGTGAGTAGGAATGCTTGTGACTGCTGGCGTGGTGGCGGTTTGAAGGATGCTCCTTGTGCTTCTCCTTGTGGTCTCTGCTAATATGTGGGCTTGAGTGCTTGCTCTTCCCACTGCCTTCATCAGAAGAGCTGTGCCTTTCTGAGGAGGAAACTTTTATCTTCATTTTCAGTTCTTCTTTACTGGCGCTTTTATCAGTGGGTGGTATTGGAATCCTTAACTTCAGTGATCCACTCTTTTCCTTTTTATCTGCCATGTATTTTTCAGGTTTTTCAGGATTGGTGATGGGAATTTTCATTTTAATGGGAGAAGTTACAGAACTGCTGCTGGCTGCCTGTAACTGCACGTGTTTGTGTTGCTGTTCTACCTGGGCAGCTATATAATGATCCCTTACGTCAAGATCAAGAGTTTCTAGCTTACGTTTTTCTCTATATTTATCTAATGACATTTTCTGAGGAATTATTCCAGAAGTAGCAGAAATTGGCCCATGGTGTTTACTGCCCCCTGCTTTATGAGTATATTCTTGCTTAATAGAAGAATGATCAGAAATTTTGTCAGGTCTGTGATGTAATCCTGAATGTAGCGATACAGAAGGTCCCTGCTGGAAGTTGATGTTGTACTGGCTACCAGACAAAGATGTCTCCTGTTTCTGTGAATATATCTGTTCTGTCCTTGCTGATTCTTGATGTTGAGGCCATTCCTGGTGTGATGACAAACCATATGAGGTACTTGGCATTCCTGTTGCTAGCAATGACAAATTATCAGATGTATGGCTGTCTTGAACAGAAATATTTCCTGAATTTAGAGGTACTGGAGCAGGGAATGCTGATGTAGATGGTTTCTGAAAATTTGGGTTTGTAGGCACACCAGTGACACTATCTACTAAAATGGAATTCTGGACCAAAGATGAACAAGGAAGTGGTGTCTCTGACACTTGTCCATCTACTTTTGGCTTCTTAGCCGCCTCATTTGCCTATTAAAATAAAACACAAAAGAAGCAGTGACAGCAAAGAAATTTAATACAAATTTCTTTGTTTTACAAAGATTCTATATTAAATATATGGAAGTAAAATCACCTGGGGATCAAGGTTTTATGTTGCCAGTAAATAAATGTCTTATTTAGAGGCATAGCAGAAGGCTATAAAAAGTTGAAAAAACTGATTTCATAATTAGAAACAAGTTAAATCCTAGCCCAGTATTTTAGAAAGTAATTTAACTTGTCTAGGCTTTAGTTTCCCATTTGTAAAATGAAGAGAATATTTCCGTCATAATCACTGTGAGAATTTTAAAAAAAAGTATAATGTACTTTAGCAAAATCCACTGCACACACTAGTTGAATATATATGTGGTTTATGATACACTGTAATTATTTAGGAATATTGGAAAGACTATTTAACCACAAAAACTCAAATTGGTTAGCTATATAATTGTTAAATCCTGCCAATTCTCTTACCCTCCAGTTTCGAATCCTCTTCAACCTACTAGGCGTTTTCTCCAATATTTGTAGAAACTCATGTGTTAGCTCTAAAAATAAAATTTAAATTTAAAACTTAGAAGGTGCCTTTAGGATTTAAATTTCTCTTAAATGGGCATATTAAAAAGGGACATTAAGAGTTCATCTACTTCACTTTCACCCTCCTATTCAAACTTTGGTGTATACAGAAGTAGATACAACTCTGAAAGTGAATCCTTTTTGAACGATTACTTTTTCCCCTGATTTTACTTGCTTAATTAGAATCTCTGGAAAATTTAGTAACATTAAAAACACCCTCTCCGCTAAAAAAATCTCCAATTATGCAAATAACACAGTAATTCTTGTTGTAGACAAGATCCATCAATATATTCCTTAAAATTAGTGGACAAAAGTTGGAGGAAAAAGATATTTGTATATTCCCAACATATCTTCCCCAAGAAATTTATTAATTACCAAAAGAAAAATAATAACTTTATAGTGGAGAAACCCAGCAGATACCACCTTAACCAAGTGATCGTGGCTGACATTACCAGTGATGTCAACCATGATCACTTGTATCAATATGTTATACCCCTTGATCCCTTGTTATACCCCACCAAGCAGGACACAACCTAATTCTATAATATTCTTGCTAAAAATGTAACTTCAATCTGATAATGAGAAAACATTAGACAAACCCCAATTGAGGAACATTCTATAAAATTAACTGGTCATTATTCTTCAAAGTGTCAATGTTATAAAAGACAAGAAAGATTGAATAACCGTCACAGATTGGAGAAGACTAAAGGGATATGTCAACTAAACGGAATATGGGATTCTGGAATGGAAAAATATGGAACTTTGAATAAAATATGTGGTTTAGTTAACATATTGTATTAATGTTAATTTCCTAGTTTTGATAACATATTGTTATATAAGATGTTAACACCAGGAGAAGCTGGGTGAAGGATATACAGAAACTCTATACTATTTTGAAATTAAAAAAAATTCCTCTACTTATATTTCCTAACAATCAACACTATTAACATATTAGCAAATTGCTCTGGTCATAATTTTATATCAATTTTCTTAAAATTTAAGATTACAATGAGATAATCCACTTTCCCAAAGTGGTGTGGTTATGATGAATTATAGTTTTATATCCCAAAACAGTGTCACTAATAGTTATCTGCCACTCTCAAGACAAGTATTAATTTAGTCAAGTGAGTTAGAATACCAATTGATATTAATGCCAATTCGACCCCAATACTGGAGGGAACGTCTATCAGTAGACACTATAGATGCATTAATTATTTTTTAGTATAACAGTAAGTTTCTTTATATAAATTATTCTAAGCAAATGCTAAGACTGACAACAACAACAATATAGTTTGTCTCAAGAAAGCAAAGAACATGCAAAAATTCTACAGTATTGTAAGTCTACAAGTGTGACTACTATCCAAAACTAGCCCTGAAAACAATGTGCTAATAATTACCCACCCCCCCAACCAAAATCTAACCATTAATTTTTCAAGATGTAACTTCTCTGACAATTTCATGACTATTCCCTGCTAAAGTCTCATGAGGTTTTGTGATCCAGTTTGGATGAAAGAAAATCTAATGCCTGGACTTCCACTTCCTCACTGCAAAAATAAACTACATTTTTGCTTGAAACTAGTAAATGTATCAAATACAAGGCACTTTTGGTTCTAACATTAGCAAGAAATTGTTTTGACTCAATTTCTTTAACGGCTTGATTATCAAGCACCAAATGCACATAAACTTCCTGGGCCAAAATCTGGTACACAAAATGTAACCTTTATTTTTAAGTATCCTACTCTATTAAATTTTATAGCAGAGGAACAAAAGACTCTGTCAAATAATCTGTTACTGTAAATAATTAGTTGCATATATAAAAACCACAGTATGATATCTAAAATAGAGGCCCATCTCCCTCAAAGTTAATGTCCACACCAATGTTTTTTTCTGGAACACAGTCATTAACTGAGCTATTTTACTTCAGATATCACACTAAAATTCAGATATATCTATCTTAAATTTTAGGTGATTTTTGTGATCAAAACAAAAAAAAGCTGCTATAATAATGTGCTAAAAGTTTTAATATATTAAGTTTTCCAAGATTCCTATTCTATTGCTCTCCAAATGAATAATGAACCTGAGCTTTTTCAAAATGAAAGAGAAGTAGCTCCTGTTGTGTCAAAAAAATCTCCATAAAACACAAAACTTCACCTATGACCTAAAAGCAGGATAAAAGACAGATTCCTTTTTTTAAGCTTTACTTTAGCACTATGTATACAAACTATTTTTAAGATTATGCCTACCGAATCTCAACCTATTAACTACTAAGATAAAACAGTGGCATAGATAACCTGAATTTTTAAGCTACAGAATATATAAAAACAATTCAAAAAGCCCCCATGGTTTTTAGAAGATGTCATTTCAACTCATTGAAGATTTTCTTCCCTCCATATAAACTTTGAAAAACACCTGCCAATTTAAAGAAAACACTATCATGCAGCAATAATGTGGCATGAGATATATAATTTTGAAGCAAGTTTCCAAAGAGGATAAAAAATTAGAAAATAAACAGATCCAACAATGAATCATATTTTATACAACATGAGTAAGAAACGATGGCCAGCTGGCCAAAGATGCCTGCCTGCCTGTGTTTGTCAACAGTTTTCCTGGAACACAGTCATACTCATTCATTCATAAATTGCTTATGGCTGCTTTCTTGCTACAAGGGTAGAGTTGTAGTTGTAGTTGTAGCTGCAACAGAGACTTTATGGCCCACAAACCCATTACCCTTTGGTCCTTCACAAAGGTGCAGACTTCTATCTCAAAGATTTTACTGTAAGACCACATTTCAAAGCTACTCAGGTCTCTCCTTTAATGTAACAGATGTTCTCAAGAGCAACAAAAGTGAATCCTGTTTCCCAATTAACTTCAATTTTGTAAACGGAACTAAGAAAAGTGCTCCCCGCCAAAAAGCTAAAAACCTGACATGCCAGTTTAGGTGTATCTATTATAGAAGAAGTGTTATCTAGTTCCTTTCTGAAATCTACGGTGTATGGTTAAAATGTTTGTATCCCAAGAATCTCCCATCTCTGGCCAGCTTCTTTTATTTCTCAACCAGAAAAGTTTCTTTCTTATCAAAATCTTCACATTCCAGGCTTATAATCTACAGAACTCATACCCCCAAATTTGTGTTGTATATTCATATTTAATAATGCAAGGTAACAATGGCACTACAGAGCAGGCAATATCCCAAAAATCCTGTTAACATTCAACTTTGAGTCTACATTTAAAACTCAACAGAATTAGTACACATTAAATAGGTATTCTTGTCCTACAGAATTCTAAATCGTATTTCTCTGAAAAGTCCTGAAAAGGCTTTAGATACTCAGTTGTGGTTAATACACATTCAAATGTGTTTTTTTCTTTAGGCTAACAAATTCTTATTTTCGTTCTATTCATTTGATTATATAATTATACTTTTTATTGTCAAAATGTTAAAATGAAATTACGTTTATGTCTTTAAAGAGTCCTTGTATTCTGAAATACAAACTAAAATATTGGATGAAATATCATTTCGAATTAGCATTAAAAAACTGCAGTGTGTGTGCGTGTGTGCCTGTGCCTGTGTTGGAGTGGCCAGAACTGCTAACTGGTCAGGTGGGCAGTGAAGTATATGGGAATTTAGTTTTTCAAACCTATAAAGGAGTAGACAGAATTTTTCCATAATAAAAAGTTTAAGAAATATTTCTAATGTAAAAAAGATTACTTTTCTCTACTTACCATCTAATAATTCCAGTGTAACTGTAGGATCGACATATTCCCACCAATGCTTTCCATCAGTTGACACAGGAATCTCCCAATTGGACCATTTGCAAGCCAAATGAATGCATACACATGCTATCACTGTTGGTTTGTACTGAAGACAGAAGGTTGTAAGATGCAGACTGTTGTACAGCAGGTTTGAAAATGAAGAGCCACAGAAATTCAAATATGTAAAACAAAGAAAAACATTTGCCAATAAGATTAGAGCAAAATTAAAATTAGAAAGGCTTTAAGTATAGAGTATAAAACCTTATTTTATTAAATTAAAAGCTAAGTTATAAAATTCTAATACTAAAAAAAACTATACAGATTATGAGCATTCCTTTCACCTTCATACGCTGGAGTACTATATTAATATTTTACTAACACTACTAATTAATTATTAATTAAAATTAATATTTTTAAATTTTGTTTTTCTACCTAAATTCGAAGTATTTTATAAAGGAGGGAAGATCGTATATTTGCAATAATCACTATATGTAACACTTTAAGCTTTTTTGTGGTATTTTTGTTTCTTGTGTAATATCACAGTAAAAATGTAAAGAAAAAGATTATTTGTAAAACTGACAAAGTAATTTCAATGGTATATTATAATCAGGAACTATACCATTTGATGTGGCTTAAAAGGCATAATTCTCTAGTAAATCAAAGAGAATTTAACACACATCCATGTAAGTAAACTTTTGCCTTCTTTTCAACAAAGCCACAAAGAAAACTTACCTTTTACTAAAGAGCTTCAAGGCCCAATGTTGCTAAATAGTACAAAAACACTACCTTTTCCTCCTCCCACTATATACCAAATATTGGGCATGAATCATCTAAACTAGCCTTTTATAACTGAAGTTTGAAATTTAAGATTTTAGGTTTTTTTGCTCAAAATTACTAGGGATAGAGCTTAAATCTCAACAATAAACATCTGAGAAAATATATTGGTATTTGCCAATTCAAAATTATAAATAAAAGTTATCAATGTCACAAGAAATTAAGGACCACACAAAGCTGGTTTGGTCTCCTTCTCCCCAGTGACCCACTTAAAAAACAAATTTAAATCATTAATATAATCAATCTAGAACAGAATTATATATTAGATTAAAGGCTCCTTAAAACTATTCTTCCAGTTCAGTTTCATAATTGATGAAAATGTTAACTGATTAGCCATAAACACATACCACTTTTTTTGCTTTATATATATTGAAAAGGAAGTTAAGGTTTGTTTAAAGTAAAAATTATATTTATGTAAATCCAGGCACTGATAGGATTTGACTACTTCTAATTTGCTACTAGTGGGTATTATCTGGAAAAAATCCCAAGTTATATAAATTTTATTTATTAAAAAAACTTTAATGATTAAAGTTAAGACTGGATCAATGTGAAATTTAAAAAAATTGTCATTTAACTATAATTGTAAACTAAAAATAGCTTTATACTTACCAAGTTGCTCGAATTTCTACGTTAAGTTTAGCTCTTTGTAATCTTTAGCTGCTATTCAGGCTACCAATTTTAGACTTATGCACTCACAAATCGAGAATATGTCATCAGAAAGCACCACTACACTTCACATTGTGCATTTAACCCCTCTGTGCCCAAAGTCCCTTGTACAATACACCGCAAAGCAAACAGGAAGGTACCACCACAGTAGATGGTCCAGTCTCCTGTTGCAACAAGGGTAAGAGACACATTGAGGGGGCCCTGCATTAAAGGAAGCTATAGTGTGCTACAACAGTGCAACAAAGAGGGTCAGGATAACAACCTGTTGGTAGCCATGAAATAGGATGTCTGTGCCAAATCCTTGCTTGCTGTAAGAAAAGAAAAAAAAACGAAGACAATACTATCAGCTTTAACATGCTGCCATCAAAAAGTTCTCAACACAACAAAAACTTCAAAGATTTGTACACAAAAAGTAAATTTTACTTACTACTTACAAATATCACAAGAGCGCCATCATTTTCTATACTACTGAAAATCTTCAACAACATTCACTCAAATGTTTCTTGCTATCCCCCAAAGATCTGAGAAACAAGCCGATTGCTTTTAGCTAGCCAGTTACAAGGGCTAAACTTGTTACTAAGTTAAGCATCTAGTCAGCTAAAAGTTGCAATAAAGCATTCTCCTGGATTTAAAAAAAAAAAAGAAGAAGAAGAAGAAGAAAAGATTTTGAAGTCTAATACAAAATACAAAGAGTTGCCTGCCAGACTTAATCCTCAGTCATCATAATTAAGTTGGCTTAAATACTTCCACCAAAATAAAACAAACCAAACCCCCACCCCCCAAAATTCAGAGCACAAACTGCTCAGTTTTTCATCATGCTATTAAGCATCAACAGTGAATAAATAACCAAGAAACAGCATTAAGGGTGTAGATATTGGAAGCTCCACTGAATTATTATATTTTTTTAGTTATAGAATCCAATTAAAGATAACACTTAGAAAAGATATGGGTACTCTAGGGGGATCAGAATGCTTCAACACTGGTCCCCAACAGAAAAGTAATTTTTAACTAGCTTCTTAAGACACTGAAAACAGTTTCCCTTTGCTATAGTTTTCCTTTTTTCCCCAATTACATTATAGTCACTGACATACCTTTCCCTTCTGCTCACCTAGGATCAGTTCACCTCATCTCCACCCCTCTCTAACATCCCTCACATTTCTTCCCCCTCCTATTGTTCATTCATGGCACCTGTAATCCCTGCTGCCCCATGTGGATCATCAACATAAAGGTTCTACAAAAGGGATTTGGGCTTAGCAGAGCTGTGCTAAGGAAGAGTGTCAAAGCATCAGATGTCTTGGAGGCAGTGTGACTTAAGTATGGCATTCTTTCCTGGTGGGGAGGGAAGGAGAAATCACAGAAGTGAAAGGTCCCTGTAAAATGACATTAGCCAATTCTGTAGCAAAGTAGCATTAACTTTCTCATCTCCGGGGATGGGGGGTGGGGAAGGACTTTACAGAAATCAAATTTATTTATCCCTCCCCCCAAGAATCAAAATATGTAGAGAAGAAAAAATAATTTTAAATTGCCATAGCAGTTTTTACCCAGGAATGTATCTAAATTCAATAATCTATAAACAGTTACTGTGCAAAAGAGAAGAATGGAGAGGAAATGTTTTGTTAGTTGAAAGTTGTAATAGAGTGAAGGAAAAAAAAGACAACAAACATGAAAGACCATCTTTTAAATGGAGTGAGATGTAAACTGTAGTTACCCGAAATGTTAGTCAGACAAAATGATGTTAAATATATGTATGGTTTGTACTCAAATTTAAGAATCAGTCACATTTCAAATAATTATAACAAAAAAATCAGATTTAAATATTTTGTTTTAGATGATATATTCAATCTGTAGTCTTTGTAAATGTTTTAAAATTTACTATTTAATTTTTTAAACAAACTGACTTCATGTGTTTAGATTCTTTAGATGTAGAACATGTACAAAAAAAAATGAAACTTTGAAAAAGAATTTAGAGAAGCCAATTCAAATTTCACATTAACCTGAAGAACCAGTTTTATTTCCTACTAATATACATAATGTATTTTTTTAACATATACCAACATCTTCCTTCCACTAATTTCTTTTTGGCCGGGCACAGTGGCTCATGCCTATAACCCCAGTGCTTTGGGAGGCAGAGGCCTAGGAGGATCACTTGAGCCCAGGAGTTCCAGACTAGCCTGAATGACATAGTGAGACCCCTGTCTCTCAAAAAACGAACAAACAAAAACCCCACAAAAAACTAGTAACTTAATTATATGGCTCTCTATTATTCTTATAAAGCTTAGCTTACCCTTTCAAGCTTTCAGGAAAACAAAACTACTCTAAGCTTTTTTCCTTAATTCAACATCTACAACTAGTTATTGATACAATTCTATACTATATTGTAATACTGGGGGTGAGAATGCGCTATAAAATATATTCATACACTCATGAAGAACAGGAACCACAATTAAATATGCTGTAGTTTACAAATGATAACCTGTGCTAGTAGGACCAAAAAATATAATTGAATTTTGGAAGTCTAGTTCTTAAGGACACTGTTGTATTAGACAACGGTTTTCTTTAAATATAGCCATTCACATAATAAAATGCTATCTAGGAATAAAATGAAATCAATTTAGAATGAAAAAATGTGAGAATATTTAGGTAACTACCAAAAATAAGACCTTCAAAAATCTTACCCATTTTGTTTAAGATAAACCTAAAAAAAACTGATGGTAAAAGAATGAAATTGCAAAATTTTGTTTTCAAAAAGAAAAGTAACAGAAAATGGCACACTGAAGGTCCCAATTGGTTGCTATGAGTATACTTCACATGGGAAACAGGAAAGTAGAAGCAGCAGCACAACATGCAACTGTGTAAAAAAATATTTGTAGAGATACAACAGATACATAGGATTCATTAATAAGGGTAGAAAAATGTTGTATCATGTAGTTTACAAGCAGTAAAGCAATAATACAAAAACTTTGTACTCCTGTTTACAGGCTTAAAAGGCACATCACAAATTATATGTATCATGCTTTGTAATTATTTCCCCATTATACACAAAAAGAAAACCACTTTTAGTAATGCTAAAGAACTTTGAAAAATGTATTAAATCAATTTTGTTCAAATGAACATGGGTAAAACATTTCCAAAAATGACAAATCTGCTAACAAAGGCAATTTTTACCTGAAAGATCTGAGGTTGGCCTCAAAATTCTTCAACTCTTATTACTTTTCAATAAGTCAAAGTTTGATATAAACCCCAAATTAACATTATTGTCTGTACCTATGCATTAATGGCCTACATCTTAAATATTAACTGAAATGGGACTGGCAAAGCCCAATGGGGGATGGAAAGAGTACTAGTATTTGGAAGCCCTCCAATTTTTTAGTCAAATGAGATTCTCACCTAAGTTTAAAGGAAGTTAATGCACCAGGTAGAACCACCAATATAAGAGATGAATAGAATACTAAAAAATAATGCTTCAAAATGACATTTCCCCTAATTTTAATAAAATTCAACAAAAAGTTAGAAGAACAAAATAGCATCCATATCAATTACAGATAACAGAAAGCATTAATACTTATCTTTTAAAAGTTTCAAAGATCACCTACCTCTTACTAGCTGGGTACATTTCACTACATCTGTGTGTGGGTGTTCAATGGTGATCTCAAAACCTGAAATGATAAGGACTTTTTTTTTCCTAATCACTTACCACTACAATACTTGCCCGAGAAATGCAATAAATGTATAACATATCCTTCATTATAAAAAAAAATCCAAAGACAAAGTTAAAGAGTTAAAAAGTTTCTCATCATTGACATGCTCAGTATACCTCCAAAGATAAAAAATAATTTCTCAAATATAATGTCTCAATAATGGAAATAAAGTTATTTAAAGACCAAGGGCAACATTTATTTAAAATTCTAAAGTTAGAAACAAAATCACGGCAAAGAGAATTGTTAAGCTGACCCGACAATTTAAGGAGATAATTCAACTAAGTAATATCTTTGATTCTTTAAATCAGTTTCTAATACCAAAGATGAATTGTTGAAAAGCTTTCAATGTCCAATCAACTGTTAGGTATGGCAGGGTTTTTGCTTTTATTAAAAATGGAGGTTGCATTTAGTGCCTTCAGAATCAGTAAGTGAATAAAATCCTAACAAATGAGTAATATGGGCTTATAAAGTTGTTGTGTGGTCTATTTATATTTGTACTGTAACTGAACACGCAAAATACTTCAAAGCCACAGAAGCATATTCTCTAAATTCTAATGTCTCCCTTAAAATAATGTTATTCATTCTTAAGGCTTAAGAATGTGACGGCTGGGCATTGTGGCTCACACCTGTAATCCTAGCACTCTGGGAGGCCGAGAGGCAGGAGAAACCTTTGAGCTCAGGAGTTTGAGACCAGGCTGAGCAAGAGCGAGACCTCGTCTCTACTAAAAATAGAAAGAAATTGGCTGGGCAACTAAAAATATATAGAAAAAATTAGCTGTGCGTGGTGGCACATGCCTGTAGTCCCAGCTACTTGGGAAGCTGAGGCAGAAGGATTGCTTGAGCCCAGGAGTTTGAGGTTGCTGTGAGCTAGGCTGATGCCACAGCACTCTAGCCCGGGCAACAGAGCGAGACTCTGTCTCAAAAAAAAAAAAAGTGATACACAATGATTTTATATAATAAATAACTATAATTTATATTTTTCAACTTTTATCATTAAATAAATGTTCATACCTTTTCATAAATTTATATAATTTTCTATAACAAAACAATAACACACCAAATCATTAGATTTGGAAGAAAAAAGATGTTCACTTTCATTTTTATTATCTTTTTATTTTATAAAAACTTCAAGTACATTACAGTTGACCTTTCAACAACATGATTGGGGAGCTGACAGTTGTGCAGTTGAAAATCCATGTATAACTTTTGACTCCCCTAAAACTTAACTACTAATAGTCTACTGTTCACTGGAAGCCTCACTGATAATATAGTCAATTAGAACATATTTTGTATGTTATATGTATTATATACTATAGTCTTACAATAAAGCAAGCTAGAGTAACAGAACTACTATTAATAAAATCACAAAGAAAAGCAAATGTATTTACTATTCATTAAGTGGAAGCAGATCATCATAAAGGTCTTTATCCTCATTTTCTTTATGGTGAGTAGGCTGAGGAGGAGGAAGGGGAGGCAGGAGAGGCAGGCATACTTGCTGTAACTTTATGGATATACACCATATGTATGACTTTTTGCTTTTTCATTTCTCTAAAAATGTTTGTTTGGTACCAATCCTTCTTCTACCGTTTGCTTTAGTTTTAGTGCCCATATAACAGAAGTGTCCATGCAGTAAAAGGAAGTCAAAAGCAGTCTTAAATAATCAGAACTCTTCTGCCAGATTGTCTAATGCTGATGTGCTTTCTGGGACTGCTGCTTCTACATCTTCCTCACCATCTGGCACAGGTTTGGAAGCATACATCTCCATTAAGTTATCTTCTGTTAATTCCTGTGGTGTGATATCTATTAGCTCTTGAATTTCTCCCAGATGCTTGTCTTAAAATCCTTCACCCCTTACCTTTTCTTCTATATTCACAATCTCTTTCATGATTTCCCTAATTGGCTCTGTTGTAAATCTTGTGAAGTCATGCATAACATCTCTCTTCTCCACCAGAATTTATTGTTTGGGGCTTGATAGCTTTCATAGTTTTTTCTATAAAAACAATGGTATCTTTAATGCTATAATCCTGACTTGCAAGTTTTCTCTGTTGGGGCTCTCTTCCAAGCATTGACAATACTTTCCACAGAGTACTGTGTGTATTGAGACTTAGATGTCCTCATGACCCCCTGATCTAGAGGCTGAATTAGAGACATTGTGTCTGGGTACAAGTAGACCACTTTAATGCCTTTGCTGTTGAACTCAACTCAATGCCAGGGGCACTGTCCAATATCAAAACAACTTTAAAAGGAAGTCCCTTACTGACAAGATATTTTCTGACTTTTGGGACAAAGCTTTCAGAACCAATTCAAAAAAGGGGTTCTCATTTAGGCCTTCTTGATATATAATCAAAAGACCAGCAGCTGGTGTTTATATCTTTTCCTTTCAGGGCTCCTGGGCTAGCAAGTTTATAGATAAGGGCAATCTTGATGATAAACCCAACTGCATTTGTACAAAACACTAGAGTTAGCTTATCCCTTCCAACCTTAATTAAATCCTGGTGCTTGCTTTTCCTCCTTACTAATAAATGCCCTTTGTGGCATTTCACCCCCCAGAATAGGGCACTTTCTTCTGCATTAAAAACCCGTTCAGGGGTCCCTTCCCTGGGCCACCACCCCATCCCCAGCACCAGACAAGCCAGGCAGCAGTGGAGGGGCCAGGTGGCAGTAAGGCAGCCACAGATAAGCAGTGGCTGAGAAACTTGTCACAGCGGGCCCAGGAGGTGGACCTGGGCCAATAACAGGAGCACCAGGAGTTGTTTAGGAAGTGGCAGAAGCTCACCTGGGGTTGTGGGTGGGGCATCAGGCTCCTACAGGATGAATACCAGGGCCTGAAGTATACAGGAGACTGCCATCGCACTTTGGAGTTCAGGCCTCAGCTAGCCTGCACACTGTTCGGTCCAGGGAAAGAGGCAAGCAGATAGAGAGTGGCATGCTGGTGATGGATGCCATGGACAGACAGCTACAGAGACGGCTAAGCAGTTCCTCCTGAAGCAAGGATGTCAGCAGGCACCCCACTGTCAACAGGACCCAGAAGTGTACTCCAAGGAGCCCTGGACATTTCACCCTTTGTAGTGGAGATAACCCAACAAGTAAGCGAAGCCCTAAACCTAGAATAGAAATTACATACATCCTGGAACTGATACAGGAAACCCACCTAAAGTGAGATAGGGTATTGCTGCTTGCTCTCCTCTGGATAAGGTAGCCCTTTAGAAGCAGGCTTAAGTTAAGCCCCTAAAAAAATAGTTTATGAGAGACCCTTCCTAGCATCCCACAGTAAGTACAGTAATATAACCATAAATAGAAGAGAATAAAGTAAAACAATATGTCAAATGAGTGTGTCAGGTGTTAATCACTATACATGAGTTTGATCTTTCAGGTCCCTGCCCAGTTGGAAGCAGAGAAGTGAACGGGACCCTGTGAAGTGCCTCTAACAACTCATACCTCGATAAAATTGTCAGAAGTGAAACCCTGGGTCCATCATACTAAAGCAAAGAGGTGTACCCCTCAGGGGAGGAGCCAGCCTTAGGCCATCTAAAAGTATCTGAGAAAAAGGAAAAAAAAAAAAAAAAAAAGAAAATGTTGATATTTTTGCTAATCATTTTTGGTTCTGTCTATAGCATAGAGGGACAATGCCTCAGTGCAGATTTCCTGGGGCTACTGCCTCTTCTGTTGATCTGTCTGGCTGCCGGGTGTGTTATTTATCCTAAACCTCGTTTGGTACAACTATATATGTACATGACTTCTGAATTTGCAGAAGCCAGTCTCTTGGATCACTACAGGGCACAACTAATAGCTCTGCACTCACGAGTCCCATGTTTCTTTTCAGATCTGTATCGGACATTGCGTGCAAGGCAACAGTCCATTTCACCTTGTCAATCCTCATGGTTATAGTTTTTGCTTATGCCCTTTTTCACCCGATAATCTGTACCTTCCGTCTAAAACATCACCCCAATTCAGCAGGAAGTAGTTTGATGACTATGTCGCCCCTCCTCCCATGGATATAGAAGGGTAAAATTGACAGTGGGGAATATGTAACAGAGAGAATGGCCTGAAAAAGGGTAAAAATGTTTTCTGTCTTTCAAAATCCCTCACCCTTTTTGAGAACTAAAACCTATATCCCTGCCTCAGGCCATTGGTTAGGAGGGGCAGGAGGCTGTCCTTTGTTCTTTGTGTCACAGGAGATGGCTCAAGGAAATTGTCGCAGCCGAGGTCATGAAATGGTCTTAGCTGAAGATAGGATGAGTCTGGGCAGAGGTCACAAGACTGTCTTCACTGAACATGGGATGAATCCAGGTGGAGGTCATGAGATTGTTTTAGCCAAAACTGGGATTATGGGATTAATCAGAATCCTTAAAAACTCTAGACTTTTGCACAGAAACAGGACATTGGTACTTTAAGATGGAAGTCTGCCAACCTCATTTGCTGGCAAATTAAGAAACTTCTTTTTCCTTCTCCTCAAATAAAAACAAAAAAATCACCAAACCAAAACAAACAAAAAACCTGTTTAGGAAGATATCCTTTCTCCTCAATGATCTTCTTAATGGCATCCAGAACTCATCTGCTGCCTCTTGGCTGGCAGAAGCTGCTTTTCCTGTTATCTTGACATTTTTAAGCCAAATCTCTTAATAAATTATCAAACCATCTTTTGCTGGCATTACATTCTTCAGCTTTATATCTTCAACCTTCTTTTTGCTTTAAGTTGTCATATAAGGACTTTTCTTTTTCCTGAATTAGAGTCTATATGGTATCCCTTTCTTATAGCAACCCTGTACCCACATAAAAGCTGCATTTTTAATGAGATAAAAAGGTATTTCACAAAAATGTGCAAAGTTTTCAGGCCTGCTGGCGTAGCTGCAGTGATGGCTTGAGGAATTTCCTTTTCTTCTTTTACAATGGTCCTTAGGCTGGATTCATTTACCTTGAAATGGCAAGCAATCACAGCTGCAGACCTCAACCTATGGTACACATCAAGCAATTCAACCTTTTCTTGTAATGTCATGACTTTTCTCTGCTTCTTGGTAGTTCTTTTAGCATCACTACAGATGCTAAAAGGACCCTTCACATGGATCCTATGGTATTATTCAAAATTTCCAATATTGCACTAAAAATGATGAAAAATACACCAGAACCTCAAGAGATCACTTTTTACTGTGATAGGCAATTTAATGGAGAGACAAACTGCTCACTTGAAGATTAGCAACATGAGCTGGCTATAAAATTGTTACAGTAATACAGTATGCACTATAGTTAATCTTAGGTAGTTATGATTTAATACTGCATCTTTACATTTGTTTACATTTCTTTCCACTGTGAAAGGTGTCATGTACAGTCTGTGTGTGCATAAGTTTTAATAAATCTGTATATATTTTATGGTAGTAAATGATAAAATACACTAGTATCTACATATGTTACACATTCATGACACACCTTTTTCTTATTTTTAAATATTTCTAAGCTACATGACTTACCTGTTTTTTCAAATTGTTATACATCTCCAAAAAAGTTTCTGATATATTTATTGAAATAAACTGCATAAAAGTGGATCTGAACACTTCAAACCCATGCTGTTTGAAGGTCAATGGTATATGCATTCCATAAAAGCTACTTTTGTTATAAAAAAAATCTGTCATGATGAGAAGCTGTGATTTATTACATTTCCATTCAACAAGGAATGAAATAATAAAAATAACTACAAATTCAAGATATGAGCTGGATATTATTCCACTTCCGCAGAATGAAGGTACAGCAGGTAAAGGAACTTTGCTCAAGTTTACAAAGCCAGTCAGAGGCCTACAGATTTAAATTCAGATCTCCCCAAAGCCCATGTTCTTACTAACACACCCTGCTAAGTTCTTTCAGAAGTAATATATGGCTTCAGACAAATCATTACCTTCTTAGGCCTAACTTTCCTCACCAGTAAAGTGAAAGGTTAGAGTAAATGAACTATATACACAAAGATGTAACTTTTAGAAAAGGATAATCAACATTTAAATAATTACTATGTCACATTAAAAACAATGTGATGAAAAATTTTTTTCAACAAAGGCTGTTTACCATTCAATTAAATTATGCCAAATGAAATTAAATTTTAGAAAACTGGTTTCCTTACAACCAGGCAATACTATCCTGGTCTAAAACCTGTTTTAAAATAATTTTCTTCAATAAAAATTATTTCAGAAATCTTTTCACCTGTTTAGAATACTTCACTGAAGAATACACAAGAACTTTATCTCATGTAAGTACGTACCTAGAGTTTGTAGCATTATGGTTTCAAGTATAACCAGTTCTTGAGTCTGTTGAAGATAAGCCTGCCAGATAAAAATATTAAAATGATTAAGATAAACATAACACCAATAGACTATGTGACCATTACCTCTCATGAGAATTATAGATTGATTAGAAAAGAATCATAGTATTTGGAAATATGGGAAAAATAAAGTGAGGGTAAGAGAGACAAGTCTTCTGTGACAAGTCTAAATTGAATTACTTTCTGTAACACGAAATGTAAATAGAGCAAAAAACAAAAAAAACTCTAAATATGAAAGGGGGCAGATTAATTTTAAAAAGGATGTCTATGCAGTCTGTAAAGTCACACTTTAACTGGGCATTGGTGCTTAAGACACATTAAGGACAAGAAGCACCATACCAAGTAAGAACATCAAACTCAAACTTGCCTTTAACATATTAACTGCCATGTGAGTTGTCTTTATTAACTCGTGCTAGTTTTGAGCCCAGGGCTTTGTGAAGCAAAATCTGGGCAAAACCCTGCAGTTGACTCATGAAAATCTTACTTGTTGATATGCTTGTTGTTATAATTAATATTGAGAAATTAATTCTAAAAACATGGATTAAATGAATAGAAGTCACTACATTTCAATTTTCATTAAATTAAAAAGGATCATTTTATATTTGAAGTTTTTATTCTATTTTTGTAATAAAACACTTGGGTCCCAAGGAAAAAAAATTTTTTTCTAGTGTGGCAGTCAATGTGTTAAGTAAAAAAGGCTTACAAACTCACTCTAGAACATTTCATGTGGTAATTCCTTGAAAGTCAGAGTAAGTCAGTGAGTTAATTTTAGAATTAACTTCCCCTCCTTCTTAGGGAACCCCCTACCCCCAAATCCTCAAATCTCTAGATAAAAGAAAAAATTTTCAAATATAAAATACTAAAATAATGTTATCATATACCCTCGAGACATAAACATTAGAGAATTTTCTCCTTCAATTGCAAGAAATTATTCCCCTGTCACAATTACTCTGAGAATAAAGGATACAAAAAATTTCCTGCCCTCCCTTTCTTAGATCATGACAATTGACCAAGGTGATAAGAAAATAATTATTACATATAAATAAATATTCATTTCTGTAAGGGCATACTGCTAAACCCAGAGAGTGAAAGCAACTTTAGTTTTATTTATGCCCTATTTAAAAAAAGCATTTAGCTGATTTTTAAAACATAGATTTCTATTATTTGAACAATACCCCAAGTACTCACAAGAAATAACTCTGAATTTGTAAAGTTAATAGAAACTATAAGAACTATCTTTGAATAATCACAAATTCCTTATTGCTTAATGTCTATATTAATATTTTACTTCTTTGAAGCCAACATCTACAAAACTTGTCATTAATAAAGATATACTTCCATCAAAGCTTAAACTACCAGGACTTTAAATCAAGCTGAATTAATATAGTCTAGTAGTCATTCAGTGGGATAAGGCTCCTGATTAAGTAACTTACCTATAACAAGAATGTTAGAAAAATGATTTTAAAGGCTCTTAATTCTAACTTTCATTTTAAGATGTCAGAAAATTTTTCAGTGGTCCTTTCAAATAAGGTCTATTAAAATCCTGATGATAAAGAAGTTGTTTGGAAGCCAGCATTACCCTTTAGGAAAATTAAAATACTTAAAAAACAACGCTCCTCATCGAAGCACAGTAAACTATATTTTTATGTATTAGAGAGACAGGTAGTATGATATGTACTGGTCTGGAAGTAAATCCAGATGTTTTTCTACACTTTCATCTGCTGATGTTTTAAGAGTTATTTATCTTCTAGTCTCAACGATGCCTACCAATGGTGGTGATATAACTTACCCTCTACATATATCATAGGTTTACTGTGAGAATAAACAACAAAATGCAAAACACTTAGAAGTACCTTTGAATCAAAGCTTTGCATAATTCAGAATGACATTCAAATTCATGAACATACATGAAATGCTTCCACCAGATTGCTTCCTGGTATTACACTGCTAAATGGTAATAAAAATAAGCCCCATTTGGAAGGCAACACTAACTGAACTATATTTTTATTAGGTATGTATTATGAAAATGTTTCAAATTTACAAAGAAAAACCAAGACCCCAATTTTTACATACATCACATTTAGTATCCAGCAGTGGCTCTAAGGGATGAAGACAAGCATGTGCTACTTTGATAACATGTTCAAGTTTTCGAGCCTGTTCTTCTACTTTCGCAGCCAAAAATAATGCTGTAGGTGATATTATCTGCAGAAAAGATAAAAATCTGGTGATTTAAAAACAAATACATTTCAGAAAAACCCTCTACTTTCTAACGGGGGAGGCGTGCAAGGAAGGAATGCAATATTAATAGTATGAATTGTGAGTTTGGCCATGACAAGATTGATGTACGAGTTTTAATACAAGTTATTCACTAATCACTGAGTTTAAATAGGTATATTTAAATTCAAATAATGTTTTAAGATTACATTAAAACAAGAACTCATTACCCCAGTCTATAAAATATTTTACTTGTTTTGCAAGTAGAACAGCAAAGGGGAAAAGGGAAAAGACTTACATTAAAAATGCTAAACAAGAAAGTTTAAATATTATTTTGGCATTGTGGAGGCAAAATATAAAAAATAAGTCAAGCAAAATGATGATGCCATAGATTTAAAAAAAAAAGATGAAAGTGGGCAAAGTATATCCACTGTACTCCCTCTTTTTTAGCCACAGAGTCACCACTTTCTCATGTTCTAAATCAAGCAATGATTCATTGTGTGGCTAACAGCTACACTATCTTGTTTAAGGGACAGAAAAAGGATCTAACAGGGCAAAATAAAGAGAAGAGGATTCTGAACATGAAACTGCTAGCTAACATCTCTATCACTTCACTACAGCAATAACAAAAGCAGCCATAAAACTAGGGTATAAACACGCAATATGAACCAATACGGTAGAAACCTTGCCAACTGGAGATGCAGAAATTAGCAATTTCTTTTTAGTTTAGTGAGTTAGGTCCTTGGGATAGAAGTACAAGAGCACAGTACCACAAAGACGTTAACTATGACAATCAATTTTGAATAAATATTTATCCAGTTAGTAATAAACGAGGTAATTGCTGATTTGGAAACTAGGCATATTTAAACTCAAATAATGTTTTACGATTACATACAAGAAAAGTCTCATGAAAGGTAGTTTCTAAATGTCCAGATTCAAGTACCTATTTTTAAAGAAATGAACACTTGAGCCTCACTATATCTTGGGGGTTATCAATCACCACACAGAAACAATTTAAAACATGAGGTAGACAAACACGTCACCACAGGATTTGGGTGGTTAACACAAGGAGAAAATTTCTGATACAGGAAGGTGGATCCTTTCCCCTGAAAGCTTTTAAAAACCTAACATGAAATTTAATCACTGGATCTGAAAGGGACCTTCTCTGGTCCAATTGCATTTGCAGATGACTTTAAAAGGTTTTCAGCCTGCTGTATAAAAACTTGTAAAATTAAGTCAGTTTGGTTCCCCAACACCAGAAATAATGTTACCTTAAAAGGACTGAATAATTTCAACTTATTTCCTCCTTGTAAAATTAAAATTACAACAATGAAAAGATCAGAAAAATTAAGGATGCTTAAAAGAGTAGCTTAGTATGGAAGCAGCTTGAACACAGAATTATTCATTTGTGTTCCCAGTATCTAGCACTGTATGGCTGTCATTCAATGTTTGCTGAATGAATGAGATGTGGATTAATATAAAAAGGCACTAATATTAAATTCAAAGCATTCCAAATGCCACAATAAAAATCTAAGAGCCAATGCCAACATAAGAAATTCAAGAAACACTCAATAAAATGAAGACACTCAGGTTCCCACAAGCTCTTATTTATTCTCATGTTCAAGTCTAAGAGAGGAATGGCTAATCCAGCCTTCAAATGCTAAAACTGTGTGTCAGAGTGAAGCAACACAAGTTCAAGCCACAAGTCAAGTTAGGCTGAATTTAATCCTTAAACTTCTTTCCTAACTGCCAGAATTTCTTTTACCTGCCTAAAAGGTACTTATAGAAGTCTCCAATTAGCTTTCTTGGTAAAATCTCACAGGGATTCCCAGTCACAGCTCCATCCTCTTCAAACTTTTAGTAGTAGTGGTAACTGTAAGACTCAATCAATATCAAGAAATACTTTCAAAATACACAGCTTTTCTCCTTAGAAGATAATCTCAAAGGAAACAAAGAACACGTACTAATTATTCTAAAATTCTATAAATAATTTAAAAAGTATCCAGGGAGCCAAGCAGTGATCTTCAGGGTAGATTCCTGGTTTATTTACCCCCACTCCTCACAGCAGTCTTTCTGTTCCCCTAAACAGGGCTCGATTTCCATCCTCTTCTAGTACAACACTAATATTCAACACTCTGCCAAAGTTCCTAGTGAAATCCACTGACTCCAATTACATTTCCTCCTCTACAGCCTGCAAACATTTTACTTCATTAGGGCTATAAAAACAGAACAAAACAAATGCCTTTTCAGATAAATACTTTGAATATCCATGTGAGGCTTTAATTTTAAGGCTAAGGAAGTTGATCAAACTAGATACTATTGCTTTTTGTATGGAAGGCTGATTTTGTTGTGTTGCTTAAAAGAATTCCAAATGTTTTGGATAACAGAAACATTACCAGTTGGTTTGCAGCTTTTAAAGGAGAGCATACTTTTTTGAAGGCACCAAACATTCATGGGCACATGTAAGCTTGGTTCAAAGCCAAAGAATTCATACCAGTACTACTAGAGGAATATAGATAGTTTGGTTTGAGTGACCAAACAATCACAAACTGAGATTCAGTTCACTGGGGTCAGGGACCATACACTATTTTTGTGTTCTGGACTCTAGTTTTAATAAACTTTTTCAAATTACTATAACTAAAGGGAAGAAAAGTAAAGGGAAATTGATTTTTAAACAGTGTCCATAGTCTGTCACTCTAGATGTGTAACTATTTTTTCAAGGGAATGTAACATTCACAAAACAAGACAAATTTCTACAGAAAAATACCATACAAATCATGGAGGGGGGAAGTAGAGGTGATGAAGCCAGCTGTAGCACAGTAGTCACACTGCCTCAATGGAATCCTGGCTCTGTTATCTGACTAGCCTAGGCAAATTACTTATTTCTTTCTGGCTCAGTTTCCGCATCTGTAAAATGGGAGAAATAGCACCTGCTTATAAAGTTGTCGTGAGGATGAAATGAACCAATATATATGTAAAGCACTTAAAAAGTGCCCCATAGTAATGACTCAAATATTATTGCTACTATGTTGAAAAATTAAAACAACTGTGTACTGTTAGTGATCTTAAATTTTAAAAGTAATTTAATAGCGTTATTTAAAAAATTCCCTTTTCTTGCATATCTTCTTCCTTCCATGGTTACACTCAAATCTTTAAAGGTTCTGCTGCAGTCCTAAGCATTTCAAACCTTGAAATTATAATAACGATACTTGACATGACTTAAATGATTTATACCTGTATTCCTTTCTTCCCTTTTCCTTTTCTATTCCTTTATGTTTCCATTCCTACCTCTTGATCTGACAACCCTTCCTTCTCCATCTTTTCTCCTCCTGTCCATTCCTGGCTGCTTTCTCCCTCTCTGCTCATGATGCCCTTACTGCTGACATTCTTTACTCTCTGCTGCTGGCTTCAACCTTAACAGGTGGAAGCAAGGTCAGGCAGAATTAACAAAAAGCCTGGGTAATTTTTAAGTCACTGAGGTTGGCTGTATCAATCAGTTTCAAGTGAAACATTCTGGTACTGTAAGGGAGAATTTTTCCACTCCCTTCCTAACAGTAGCATAACTGCAAACTACCATGACTAAGCAACTAAAGAGTGACCTTTGACTAGATTTCAATCTTGTGCATGACTGTAAAATAGCACGACTAAGCACCAATAGAGTAACATGCGACTAGACCACGGTCTTGTGCAGACTTCGTAACCATTTGCTTCTGTAACCTATAAAAGCCACCATGCTTAGACCCCATTTTGCTCAGAATTTGGAGGCAAGACCCCTCTGAGCCCACCAGCGTAATAAAAGCCTGTTTTGCAGTACTCTTGTGTGGCTCTCAGTTTGTGTCCCGGTCCAGTTTGCTGTAACATTTGGTTCCCTGACCGTGAAACCCCAATAGTGCTGGCTGCTGGGGCCACCGTTCGGGTCAGGACGCCGGCCAGCTGACCCTGATGACTAGTGAGGATCTAGGCACCATGGTCCCGATTGGAGACGCTCTCCTCTTTGCTAGAAGGGACTCCACCTACTGCGGCTCCTCAAACCTGCCCAGGCACGGAAAGAGTACGTGCAACCAGGAACCAGAAACAACCATCTGAACTGTGGTAAGACGGCCCAGGGACCCTGCCCTGTAGTCAGACCTATCCCAGGACGAAGGCTAGACTTCCTGTTAAAGGAAGGCTAGAAGCCCTCTAGGACGGAAGAGGAGACTGATCACATCCTGAAAAGGATATAGGATTCCCAAGGGGGGGGGGTGTAATAACCTCTTGGCTTGGCGTATGAGTGTGTGAGAGTGTGTGGCTCCACAGCAAAAGCTACGGAGTCTGACTGGGTCTGTATCTGCGGGTCTGTGGCAGCATCCTACGGCATAACAGTGACTCATTCTTCTGAAGGAAAGTGACCTGGCCCGGGGTTTATACAGGAGCACCTTAGCCAAGACGTGCCTTAAATCCCCGCGAGGTCAGCAGCCAGGCAGACAACTGAAAGTTACCCCTCCCTGTGCGACACCGATCAGCAGGAACATTATGGTGGGTGACTGAGTCCAAACCAACTGTTCTCAGGTGTATCTTAAAAAATGTAAAAAGGGATTCTCCAATGATTACAGAGTAAAAATGAGCCAAGGGCGTCTCCAGACACTCTGCGAGTTAGAGTGGCCCACTTTCTGGGGTAGGATGGCCTAGTACAGGAACTCGAGATGCTCCCACTGTTTGAGCTGTCTGGAACCAGGTTACTGGCACCCCTGGACACACAGATCAGTTCCCTTATATAGATTCTTGGCTGGGAATTGCTCGAACCTTGTGACCCTGGGTCCGGTTCTGCTCAGAAAAGGAACAGAGTAGGGTGCTCTTCGCTCAGAGGCCTAGAATGCTCTCTGATTTGGGGTCCAAGCCCGTACACCAGGGCCCATCCGATGAAGAATTCTTCCTGCCACCTCCCTATAATGTTAAGAGTCCACCATCAAGGCCTCTGTCAACACCAGACACCCCACCACCGCCAATATCCACTCCCCCAAGGCCTGATGACACCGTGGAAGCGACTCCGGTAGCTCTGCCCAAAACCATGGGCCAGACCTACAACTGCCAATCTGTGAGGTCCGTGGCCAGCCCAGCCCAGCTGAAGATGGATCAATACAGCCAGGGCTACTAGCACTATACTACCAGTCCTTCTCTACCACCAATCTCTTAAACTGGAAGCAGCATACTCCTTCATACTCAGAGAAGCCCCAGGCCATGACAGACCTATTGGAAAGCATCTGCCTGACTCATCAACCCACTTCGGGGGACTGTGGGCAGCTCCTCCTGACCCTGTTCAACACTGAGGAGCGATGGCAAATCACCGCTGGAGCTCAGAGATGGGTGCAAGATAATGCACCAGCAGGTGTCTTGGACCCTGAAGCATGGGCCCAGCAAATAGTTCCAGATGGAACCAGAGACACAGGACTTTATTGGCCTCGAGGGAATAAAAACAGAATAGGACTGACCGGGCTACCTCACCTTGGCCCCCGGGAGCCCATAGTTACAATGGATGGGGGGGGGGGTAGCCAGTGACTTTCATGGTAGAAACGGGAGCCGAACACTCAGTAATGACTACCCGGGTGGCTAGGCCTTTCTGCCAGGCTCGATCATCATGCCAGCTCGGGGGACAAGTGACTCACAAATTCCTCTATCTCCTAGACTGCCCAGTTCCCTTACTGGGATGAGACCTCCTATACAAATTGGGGGCCCAGATCACCTTTTGTCTTGAAGGTGGCACAGACCTGTCATTGGCAGCTCCGCAGTCCTTGATAATGGCGGTCACCATCCCCAGAGAAATGAAGGGGCGCCTCCACGGCCGCCAGGCATGCGGCTGCAGGGTGCGTGGGCACAGCTACCGGCCATTTGGCCTGCAGAATTCTTACACCAATAGCCACATTTCAGGTGTCAAAGGAGAACCCCCCCCTCCCCGCCGCCAGAGTTTCGGCATAACTTCCTGACAGTATGGGCAGAAGACATCCCCCCACCCCAGACTATCAGTTGGAAGGGCTCCAGTCATAGTTGAGCACAGCCTATCTGCAGAAGGCAATATCCTATCCCTAGAGAAGCACAGAAGGGGATCGAAGCAAACCTAGACAATCTTCTTCAGGAAAGCATCCTGAGAGAGTGCCAGTTCCCATGGAATACGCCGCTGCTCCTAGTAAAGAAACCTGATGAAACTTCTGGACAGTAAACGAAGCCACAGTCACCCTCGATCCAGCAGTGCCAAACCCCTACACACTCCTGAGCCATATCCCTGGGGGCACCAAGTGGTTCAGATGCCTGGACCTGAAAGACGCTTCCTTCTGCATCTGGATGGCACAGGCGAGCCAACCCCTCTTTGCTTCCGAATAGGAAGATGCAGTTTCCAGAAGGAAGAGGCAGCTCACCGGGACCAGGCTGCCACAAGGCTTCAAGAACTCCAGGACGATCTCTGGGGAAGCACTGACAACAGATCTAGAGTCGTTCCCGAGGGGGAAACTCAACTGTACTCTATTACAATATGTGGAAGACCTCCTCCTAGCACGCGTAACCCAAGAGGAGTGCATGGAAGCAACAGGAGCCCTACTCCAGCTACTAGCAGAAAAAGGGTACAAGGTCTCATGGAAAAGGAACAAATTTGCCAACAGGTCGTCACATACCTAGATTCTAAAATCACCGAAATAAGAAGAAGGAGAGAGAGAGAGAAATAAAGAAGAAAGAAAGAGAGAAAGAAGGAAAGAGAGAGAGAAAGTATAGAATAAGGAGAAAGAAAGAAGGAAAGAGAGAGAGAAGAAAGGAGAGAGAGACAAAGTATAGAAGAATGAGAAAGTATAGAATGAGGAGATAGAAAGGAAGAAGAGAGAAAGAAAGAGAGAATGAAAAAGGAAGGAGAAAAAAGAAAGATGGAAAAAAGAGATGTCTCAAAAGACTGAGTCGGGATGGTGGAGTCTGCCAGATGGCCAGGTCTTCATACCAGAAAGGCTGGCCTACACAATTATCTCCAATTACCATGTCCTTACCCACCTGGGAAAAATGGCTCTTACCAATCTGCTTGGCCGGTACTACTATATTCCTAAGCTTCCATCCATCACAGCAACCATCTGTGCCCACTGCCAAGTGTGTGCCATAAGTAATGCAGCCATGCGGCCTAGGCTGGCCCCAAGCATCCAGAACATTGGAACATCTCCCTCTGAAGACATACCGTGTTTCCCCGAAAATAAGACAGGGTCTTATATTTATTTTTCCTCAAGAAGACACCCTAGGGCTTATTTTCAGGGGATGTGTTATTTTCCCCTCAAAGCCTCAGCCTGCATCATGCACAGGATGGCTGGGACCTGACAGGGGGAGCCGACCTTGTTGGTGGAGATGCCCGTACCTTTCCAGTCACCTCTGGGATAGTAGCTGTCACAATGGGGCAGATGAGAAGGGCTGCTCATCTTCTTTACCACTCCGCGATGAAATGCATGGGTTGTGCAGATACACTGCGTAGCCACGCCCATCACTAGGTCTTATTTTTGGGGTAGGGCTTATACTGCACAAATGCTTAGAAATCCTGCTAGGGCTTATTTTATGGGTAGGTCTTATTTTCGAGGAAACACGGTAGAAGTGGACTTTACTGAGCTAAAACCATGCAAAGGAGTGAAATACCTGTTAGCAATGATATGCACCTTCTCGGAATGGGTGGAGGCCATCCCTACCCGAACTGAAATGGCAAGGGAAGTAATAAAGGGGCTTCTAAGGGAAATTTTTCTCCACTATGGTCTGCCACTCTCAATAGACAGTGACAATGGGCCGAGCTTTACGGCAGACATCACACAGACTTTAAAAAAGGCACTGGGGATTAAGTGGAAGCTCCATATGGCATATAGACCCCAAAGTACAGGGAGAGTAGAGCATATGAACCAGACCCTTAAAAACACCCTTGCAAAGACGTGCCAGGTCACTGGGCTACCCTGGGTGGACTTACTCAGCCTGGCTCTACTCAGAGTCAGATGTACCCCAGGGCCATCAGGATATTCACCCTTTGAGATTCTTTATGGAAGACCCCCACCCATAATTAGGCTGCTTAAGGGAAATATTACCCAAATAGGAGAAGACACAAGCTCAGCTTGTTTCCTTGTCCAAGGTTCTGAACAGAATTCATCACGAAGTTATAGAAAGAACACCCAAAGCTATGGGGTACCCTGTCCAACCCCATCGCACGGGAGATTCTGTATGGGTTAAAGATTGGAAAAGGATGTGCTTGAGCCCACCTGGACAGGCCCCCACACTGTAGTCTTAACCACACCCACTGCTGTTAAGGTTGCAGGAATAACTCCCTGGGTCTACCACACCCAAATAAAAAGAGTATCATTTGAAGAGGACCAAGGCACCTGAACAGCAGAGCAGGACCCAAAAGATCTGCTTCCAACACAGTGACCTGATGACTACACCTGAGCCTGAGTGACCGGACTGATTTCCTACATCCCCATTGGCTTATCAGGACTATTGGCCCTACTACTGGGCATTGGACTTTACTCCATAGCCCCCCCCAGACTGGGGGACGGGTAAAAGACTGTGTTTTGTCATATTGTATTGGGCTATAGCAGGGCTCCTATTTCTAATTTGGATATTCCTATAGACAATCAACTTAATACAGGATACAGGTCATTGATACAAGATGCCACTAAAAATCTTAACACTGGTTTCCTTACTCACATACATAAATACTCAAAACTCATGTTCCCCTTCTTGTAGCAAATACATAAGGAGGACTGATGACCTGGAAACAGGGCCCTATGGGACTTATGAATTCCAGGCTCAAACCACAGCCCCGAGTACTCCAGAATGTGTCACGGGCCTACAAAAATGTATTCATGGAAGAAAAAAATACTGGGAAGGGCACTTAATAGGAAATGCTTGTGGGGGAAGATGAGGAGACATGGCCTGTTGGGCTTATGGAGCAGGGCTCGCGATAAAACAGGATGCAAATCAGGTGGCGGGCACCCCAAAGGCCAATTTCCTCGCCTTCCAAGACTCTGCCAAGTCCCGCCAAGAGACAGCCCGGATTGTTAATAGCACACTTAAGGCATTACCTAATCAGACCCAATGTTGGATTTGCTTACCCCTCAACAGGCAACTATACCTGGGGATTCCAATACCCACAGGTTAGAGAGCCCCTGCGCCAGAACCCAACAAAACCGTCCTTGCTGAACCAGTGGTGACATCTGATGTATGTCTGGCCAGATCATTTATTGTCACTTGCTTCCTCAGCAAATGAGGGAGCAAGCCTCTAGGGACTCTCCCAGGCAATCTATGCAATAAAAATCACACCTACAGTTCCAATATTCTCTGTCCTGGAGAAGGCATGTTCCTCCTATGTGGAAGAACTTTATATCTCTGCCTTCTGGACGGTTGGACAAAGGTCTGTACCCAAATATTCCTGATCCCAGATGTTTCAATCTACAATACTTCCCAAATCAAATTGGCCTTAAACCCTCCCCTAAATGTCCGAAAGAAACGTGCAGTCCCTTTGGCTCATCCCACTCCTCGCAGGAGCAGGTATTTTGATGAGCATGGGAGCCGGATAGATTTGGGGGATTAGGGACCTCACTACACATATACCAAAAACTATCCCTGGAACTGGCAGATGACATAGAACAAATAGCAGACTCCACAGCTACCCTCCAGAGCCAACTAAATTCCTTAGCAGTAGCGACCCTTTAAAACCGGAGAGCTCTAGATCTCCTGACCACTAAAAAGGGGGAACCTGTGTATTCCTGGGGGAGGAGTGTTGTTATTATGTCAACCAATCAGGGATAGTAGCAGAAAAGATAAATGAACTAAGAGAAAGAGTCCAATGAAAAAGACAAGAAAGCCAGAACTGGGGGTTAGGATTCACCTTGGGATAACGGTCTTCCTGGTTACTCCCACTCGCTGGTCCCCTCATAACCATTCTCCTTCTTGTTACTATAAGGCCCTGCATTCTCAGCCAGATCATTAAGTTTATAGAAACTACAGTCACCCGAAGGGCCACAACCCGCATCATGGCCCTCCAAGCATACTGTCCACTAAACAATTTAAGTGATGCCCTCTAATGCAGTGACAATAGTCACAGTGCATTTAGGGGCATGGGGGGGGAATGTAAGGGACAATTTTTTCACTCCCTAACAGTAGCATAACTGCAAACTAGCATGACTAAGCAACTATCGAGGAACACGTGACTAGACTATGGTCTTGTGCAGACTTTGTAACCACTTGCTTCTGTAACCTATAAAAGCCACCATGCTTACAGACCCCATTTTGCTCAGAATTTGGAGGCAAGACCCCTTTGAGCCCGCCGGCATAATAAAAGCCTGTTTTGCAGTACTCTCGTGTGGCTCTCGGTTTGTTTCCCGGTCCAGTTTGCTGTAACAGTAGTTACTCTTTCAACAATTAATCTTGTACATATATTGTACGCACATTTGTATTTAAGAACTATCTATAGCTGATTGCTCTTCAACTTTAAATCTCCTAATCCAGAAAAGTTCTAAAATAGTAGCAAAGAAAAGGCTTCCAAGTTTGCTTTTTATTTGCTAATAGACTATTAACAGGCTCATTCTAATCTGTTCTTGTGTTTCATTATTAGGTCCTATAGGCTAGTGAAACCACTTCTCCCCTGTCCCTTAACTGCCCCAAACATGTCCCCACCCAGCCTCTAAGACTAGGATCAGTATTTTCAGTGCCTTGAAAAGGCTTCATTAATACATATCCAGTAAGCTCTAGTTATCACAGATCAAAATTTGGGAATTACTTGCTAAGGCTATAGTTTAAGGAAAGTGGTAGTGGTAGAACCTCAGCAAAAGCTCACAGAAAGAAGGTCTTAGAATAAGAAAAGGAAATAGAACTTAGATGTGAGTGAAGACAAGGGAGGTACAGCCAACAAGGAAGGAAGTGGAGTAAACCAAAATACTCATTTGTTAATAGGAAATTAGCAATTTAAAAAGTCTTCAGGCTGGATGTTATTTGGGATACCTGATTACATTTGAAAGATAGCTAGCTTAATAAAGGCTGGAAAATACTATTCAGCCCGAATACTATAAAGTAGTATTCAGTATTGTTGAAAAGCAGTACTGATTATGAGAATAAGGCTTGATTTCCACAGAGTAACTACATATATTTAAACAATGCAATGAATATGCTTAACATAATCTGGCATTTAAAAAATTATTGGGAAGTACTTGGGCATTATGAGTATTTCTAAAATGAAAAAAAAATCAACTTATAGTTTAAAGCAGGCATCCTCAGACTACGGCCCGCGGGCCACATGCGGGTGTTTTGCCCGTTTGATTTTTTACTTCGAAATAAGATATGTGCAGTGTGCATAGGAATTTGTTCATAGTT
>VBSM01003200.1:12890779-12903774 GCA_008086735.1 Cheirogaleus medius
AAAAAAAAAAAATCACCAAAAACTTTCACATAGTATTGTGAAACAAGAACATTTAACATTTCATAGGTATTCAAATATACTACACAATCTTACAAAAGGCCACTATTCCTTCAGACAGATTATTGTGAAGATGGCAGTACTCCCCAAATTTGTTTACAGATTCAACACAATTCCTATAAAAATCTCAGCTTCCTTCTTTTTGCAGAAAAATACCAGGGACCCAGAATAGCTAAAATAATCTTGAAAAAGAACAAAGTTGGAAGACTCATACTTCATGAATTCAAAACTTACTGCAAAGTGACAGTAATTGAGACTATGTGTTACTGGCATAAGGGCAGACATATAGATCATGGAATAGAACCAAGAGTTCAGAAATGAACCCCTATGTTCATGATCAACTGATTTTCAACAAAAGTGCCAAGACAATTCAGTGGGAGAAACAATGGTCTTTTGACAAACAGTGCTGGGACAACTGTTTATCTACATTTAACAAAATAAAAGTAAAATCCCTTTATACCTCACACAAAAATTAACTCAAAATGGATCACAGACCTAAATGTAAGAGCTAAACCTATAAAACTCTTTAGAAGAAAACAGAAATGAATCTTTATGACCCTAGTTAGGACATCAAGAACACAAGTGACAATAGAAAAATACTAGTAAATTGGATGTTTGTGCTGCAAATAATTCCATCAAGAATGTAAAAAGTTTAACACACAGAGTGGGAGATACCCACTTTACACACACTAAGATGGCTATAATAAAAAAGGGCAATTTTAAGTGTTGGAGACGATGAGGCAATATTGGAACCCTCATACATTGCCTGTAGGAAGGCTACTCTGGAAAATAGTTTGGTAGTTCCTCAAATGTTTTTAAAAAGCTGTCCAAGAATTATTGGAGTATAGGGGGATGGGTAAGGTACAAAAGCAATTTATGTAACCCGATTGTTTGTACTCCCACAATATTCTGAAATAAACTTTAAAAAAAGAAAGAATTATTGGAATCTAGAGTTGCCATACAACCCAGCAATTCCACAATCAGGTATATATGCCCAAAAGAAATGAAAACTTATGTCCATACAAACATTATGTACATGACTGTTCATAGAAGCATTACTCATAATAGCCAACAAGTCGAACCAACCCAAATACCCAACTGGTAAGTAGATAAATAAAAGGAGGTACAATGACATGATGAATTGAATATTACTCTGCACTTAAAAGGAATGAAGTACTAATATATTCTATACCATGGATGGACCTTGAAAACATTATGCTACATGAAAGATCATATAATGCATGATTCCATTTATACGAAATGTCCAGAACAGGCAAATCTATGGAGATAGAAAATAACTTAGTGGCTGCCCGGGGCTGGAAAGGGAAGCAGGATTGGTGAACTGCTAATGGGTGCAGGTTTCTTTTTGTGGTGATGGTTGTACCACTCCATAAATATACCCATGGAATTATGCATTCTAAATGGGTGAATTTTATGGTATGTGAATTATACCACAAAGATTTTTTTAGAAGGAGCTAATGTATATACACACCAACAGGGGAAATTAAAGGATACCAAAGGCCTAATCATAGCATGACAAATACTGAAAACACACATCTTAACCATGTATTATATACCTTTACCACATTTGTTAATTTAAAAGTAAAATAAAGTTTCATCTTCAGAACATTGATTTCTTAAATAGCAAGTGACTTTTGACATTTAAATTATGAAATTTTTAAAAATTCTAAAAAATAGGTTGGGCATGGTGGTTCATGCCTATAATCCTAGCACTCTGGGAGGCTGAGGTCGGAGACTGCTTGAGGTCAAGAGTTTGAGACCAGCCTGATCAAGAGCAAGACCTGTCTCTACTAAAAATAGAAAAATGAGCCAGGTACAGTGCTGTATGCCTGTAGTCCCAGCAAGAGGATCGCTTGAGCCCAAGAGTTTTTGAGGTTGTAGTGAGCTATGATCATGCCACTACACTTTATTTAGCCCAGGCAACAGAGTAAGACACTGCCCCCAAAAATCAAAACAAAAAAAGCCACATGCAATTATTTCAGTAAACCATGAATTTGCTTGTTCGACTAACAAAAATAATTTCAACAGATGTTTAAAACTACACAGAACAAACCATATCATTAATTCAAATAGGTACTCATATGAATCATTCATAACACCAATCACTGAGCTACAGCAATACAAAATACCTAAAACACCTACCTTGGGATAGGGTCTTGGAAAAATCTGGTATCCTCTCTGAGTCATTGCACCATTTAAAGATTGACCCCAAATTCTCAGAATTTCCTCTCCCTACCCTCTGAGCTATTTCTTTTTAAGCAGGGAACTATATCAATTTTCATTATTTTCAGATTCTTGATCAGAAAAGAATCATTTTTCCTATTTTTTTGAACTTCTAAATGAACTCTTAGTTTAAAATTAGTTTGAATGAGCACGTTTGCCTATAGAACAAATTACTACAGTGTGAATTCCAATAGTATATTTTTGTTGATGGATACAAATGTCTATAGCTCAAACCGTCACTGTCAAATACAAACATAATTCAAGCCACAAATATAATTAAAATTTTCCAGTAAATTAAAAAATAAACAGGAATTCATGCTAATGTATTTTACTTACCCCAACAACATACAATCAATATAAAAGTATTAGGTGACATTTTATATTTTCCCTATAAAATTAATATTTTACACTGACACACCTCAATTCAGATGCTAATATTTCAAAGTGAAATGTAATACTACCATAACAAAAATTTTGTTTAATGGGAAATTATTTCACATTGCTTATTTATTACAATGGAGTTCCTCAGCGCACTAGCTATATTTCAAGTGCTCAGTAGCCACTTCTAGTTAGTAGCTATCATAATAGCACAGGTTTAAACGCATAGGTGGCATTCTGAAGAGAATTAAAACAAATGAAAATGTATTAAATGTTTATAGGTATTACAAAATAGCTCAGATTGATCACTGTTCTTAGCAATTTAACATTAGACAGTCAAGCTTAAAGTAAACTATTCAGCATTTTCTTTACTCTCCCATTAGAATATATGTCCCTTAGGGAAACCCCTATTTATGTTTTATTTATTTGTAAGAAAACAAATCCCATCTCTGCATACAGCTTTGCACATTATTAGGAACTTAATGTTTATGGAAGATGGTTCTACTGTCATGTAAATATACAAAATATTGCCACTTAAGTTCAAGCCATTAAAGCCATCAATTTCATATTTTAAAATGTTAACATGGAACAAGTAGGTGAACTTCTATCTACAGCCCTCATTCATTTCTTTTCCTATGTCAGCTCCAAATAATTTAGAGAAAAACTTCACATTACATATATTTCCTTAAATATGGTCATATAAAGAGCACTCAGTATGCCAGTTTTACAACTAGAACTTAACTTATTTAAGTGTAAAACATTAGGTAAATACCCCAAAATATCGTAAGGCAGTAAGGTGGTTTCCATCAATTTCTCTAATCCCTAGAATAGAATATATATATGTGATCCCTAGAATATGTATACATGTTTATAATAGGATATATGGTGATCAAATTTGATTTTCACCTAAATTACCTTAACCAATTTTATGTACTAAAAATGAAACTCCTGTTCTAAAATGGCCTTGGAAGTAAAATCAGTATTACTATACACTGAGATATTTGTGTACCTTGGCCAATACAAACACTCAATTTAGGACCTGCTATAGTTTAAATGTGCCCTGGGCTTGCTGGAGTGAGTTCACACTCTTGCCCTTCCTTGGTGACTCAACAAGGCCACCATAGAAGTATATAAACTATCAAGACTAAAAACATACATTAAAAAAAAGAAAAACATATACGCATCTGTGTGCAGAGAAAAGGTGTAAATTATGTATTCTATAATCATTCAATTTTGAAAAAAATTAGGCTGCTTCAGGAAGACTTCATAAAGACTTGCATAATAGTCACTATACTCAATCTGTCAAAATCCCTCTAATGAGGCAGGTAAGAGTGACGTGTTTCAAAATAACCTTTAAAGCTTTTTGGGAAATTTTCTAGTTGTTTTCAGAATCAATTTGAGAAAATCAAGAATACCATACATGCTTTGTAATGCCTATCAATAAATGAACTCTCCCAGATGGATCATCCTCCTTATTTAACAGAACAAACTTCAAGTGACTTATTCCTTTAAAAAAAAAAAATCAACTTCATCTTCCTAGAAGTATTTATTAAGTATATTTATTTATTTATTTTTTTTTTGAGACAGAGTCTCACTCTATAGCCCGAGCTGGGGTGTCGTGGCATCGGTCTAGCTCACAGTAACCTCAAACTCCTGGCTCAAGAAATCCTCCTGCCTCAGCCTCCTGAGTAGTTTAGACTAGAGGCGCACGCCACTGCGCCCAGCTAATTTTCTTCTAATTTTAGTAGAGACGAGGTCTCGCTCTTGCTCAGGCTGGTCTTGAACTCCTGACCTTGAGTGATCCTCCGGCCTTGGCCTCCCAAAGTGCTAGGATTACAGGCATGAGGCACCACACCCGGACTTTTAAGTATACTTAAATGATAGCCTACTGTAGTACCACTGGAAATTAATGTATTATCTCCTAAAGTAAATGAAGATAAATTTTTACTGACTTACCTGAAGAAATCTGAGATGATGGTGGCAGAGGTGATACCCAAATCCCCACAGAAAAACAGAGCAACAAGATAGCAAAACCAAAACCCCATGGATATTTACTGCCAAATTACATCATCTGTACAATAAGAAGCAAAGGGAGGCAATGGGGCATGTGCTGGATTCAATAACAGAAGAACCTCAAAAGAGCCAACAGGCATTCATTGGGAATTATGGCTGGTCAATTTGAGAATGGCAGCCAAAACTGGGAGTTTTGCCCATCCAATAAGGAGGTGGATGCAAGAGGCCTACAGTAGGCTTAAAGGATTGAAGCTAACTTCTATGATCTTTTGAAATTGATCTGACAAGGTTCTCTTCCAGTACTCCGCATTGAAGAGAAACCTCTAGAAGCAAAAAGCACAATTGGCAGGATACGGACAAGGGAAAAAGAGGATTAAAATATTGAGGAGAACAGAGCCAGGAAACCTCACAAAGCAAGTTGCCACTGTTTTTGAACATTACCTGAAAATAACAGAAAAGGGAACTCTATGAAATTGGAAAAGCTACTCTGAAGCACATTCCCCGTCAGGTTCAGGAAAGCCAATCTCTCACAAAAATAAGTAGCTGTAGAGAATACCAAGATACTGTAAGACAAAATTAGAAGAGTTGTGCCTAAAGAAACAAAATCATACTATAAAGAAATGCTTAAAAAAATTAACAAATGGTGCTGAGGAAACTGAATATCCATATACAAAAAGAATGAAGTTTGAACCTTACCTTACACCATATACAAAAATTAACTCAAAAAGGATCAAAGACCTAAAAAGAAAACACAGAGGAAAAAGTTCATGACACTGGATTTGGCAATGATTTCTTGGATGTCACCAAAGCACAGGCAACAACAACAAAAAATAGATTGGACTTAATCAAATTTAATAAAGTTTATATATCAAAAAAGGAAAATGACAGCCCAAAGAATGGGAGAAAACATTTGCATATCACACATTTGATAAGAAATTTGATATCCAGAATATGTAAAGAACTATAACTCAACAAAAAAACCAAGCAACTCAAAAAAATGGACAAAAGACTTGAATAGATGTTTCTGTAAAGGAGATAAACAAGCACATGAAAAGATGTCGACATCAGTAATGATCAGGGAAACGCAAATCAAAACCACGATACCACTTCACACAAGTTAGGATGGCTACCATCCAAAACAAAACAAACAAACAAACAAACAAACAAAAAAACAAGCAAAAAACACCCCCCAAACTACCAAACCCCACAAGTTTTAGCAAGGATGTTTGGGAACTGGAACTCTTGTGCACTGATGATGAGAATGTAAAATGTAGCCAATGTGAAAACATGGTAATAGGTTCCACCCAAAATTAAAAATACATTTTATCATATGATCCAGTAATTCTACTTCTGGGTACACACTCAAAAGAACTGAAAGCCAGGTCTCTCAAACAGGTATTTATAGATGCATATTCACAGCAGCACTATTCACAACAGCTAAATGGTAGAAACAACTCAAGTGTCCATTAATGGATGAACAGACAAAATGTGATATACACAATGAAATATTATTCAGGCTTAAAACGGAAGGAAATTCTCACACATACTGCAACATAGATGAACTTTGAAAACATTATGCTAAATGAAATAAGCCAGACACAAAAGGACAAATGTATGATTTCACTTATAAAAGTAGTCGAAGTCATGAACTAAAAAAATATTCGGTGGTTGCAGGGGCTGGGAGGGAGGGAAGAATAAGGAGTTGGTTTAATGGGCAGAGTTTCAATTTGGGAAGATAAAAAAGTTCTAGAAATGGATAGTGGTGATGTCCGCACAGCAATGTGAATGTACTTAATGCTACTGAACTACACACTTAAAAAGGTAAATTTAAGCTATGTATATTTTATCACAAAAAACAAAAAAAAATTAAAACTGTAACATATTTCTAAACTAATGGACATTAATAATTCAAAATATGAAATACAAGTAAAGATGATTTGAAAATATTTATCAAATGAGCACACCATCCAGGTAAGTATATCAACCCAGAACAATCAATAGCAAGATGTATTATAGTATAAATTACTGAATTTTAAATCCTTTGGCCACTTAAAACAAAAACAAATTAAAGAAAATTACATCACCACCAAACAGCCAACAATGCTTTATGCCAGAAAAAAAAAAAATAGTAGTTACATATTTAAGATACCCCAAGGAAAGAAAACATAGCTAAAAATTTTATATACACGAAACTGACCTTCCGTATAAAAGCACAAACTATTGGCAATATTTAAGGATTCAGAGAATATTGTTTCCATGATCTTCAGAAGAATTTCAGGCAATCAAAATGAACAGACTTCAATGTAAACACCGGTAGTGAGCAATAAACATATAATTACTCCAGAACTAGGATTAAATGACAATTAAAAGGGAGAGTTACGTAATGGCTATTTAAGATAATATAGACAGAGTACAACTTCTACAAATCGGGAGGGGAGGAGCAAAGCAAAAACATGTAAATGTTCTTGGTAATTATGGTGGTAGTAGTAATGTTATTCTGAGACTTATTTGCAAAATGTAGGATTAAGTAATGAAGGATTATGGAATATTCAAATTCTATCATCCCACATTATTAAGAAGGAGGATGCTAGGTGTGAAAGAAAGGTGATTGGGGCCAGGCCAAGGGACTCACACCTATAATCCTAGCACTCTGGGAGGCCAAGGCAGGAGGATCGCTCAAGGTCAGTAGTTCGAAACCAGCTTGAGCAAGAGCAAGACCCCGTCTCAACTAAAAATAGAAAGAAATTAATTGGCCAACTAAAGATATATAGAAAAAATTAGCTGGGCATGGTGGCACATGCCTGTAGTCCCAGCTACTCGGGAGGCTGAGGCAGAAGGATTGCTTGAGCCTAGGAGTTTTAAGGTTGCTGTGAGCTAGGCTGATGCCACGGACTAGGCACTCTAGTCCGGGCAACTCTGTCTCAAAAAAAAAAAAAAAAAAAAAAAGAAAAGTGATTGAGATGTAATGCAAAAGAGGTTGAATTTAAAAAGCCTGTTTTTTCAATGAAAATGAACTCATGAGGTATTTTAAATCTGTATTTAAAATAAAGATATAAGACAAATACAGTTAACATATGTATATTTCATATGAAAATAAAGAACACTTAAAATATCAATATGTATGGCAAGTATATATATATTTACTACACTACATATTTTCTAGCTATGTTAACTGAAGATGCCTACAAACAATGACCAACATAGTAATAATGGGCAACACTAGTGCCTAGGCTGTGGTCTTGAAACACCTCTTCCTATTAAAAGAAAGCAACTTTTCTTAAAGAAATAGCCAATTCCAGCTCTGAAATTTTCTGAGGCAGAAAATTACAAGATGGGACTGCAATATTTTGTCATAACAGAGAAAAAGCTATCCAACATTACTGGGGTCTAGAGTTACCATATGATCCAGCAGTTCTACTCCTGGGTATAAACTCAAGAGAAACCAAAACACATGTCCACACAAAACGTGTACATGACGTTCAAAGCAGCAATATTCATACCCACCTTGGTCGTCCATGTGGCTCATTTTCAAGATTAAAATCACCAGAACTTCTCAAACTATCAAGGTACTGTGCATTCATTAACCACATCCTTCCCAAACACTTCATTGATAATTAGAGCTGTCTGTGCTGCATCGGCCCCACGACGGAACTCATATTCAAAAATAACCAATTTTGACTTATCCATGGTTTCACAAAAATGGCTCAAAAAATATTGAAAGATAATCACAAGCCAAAACGTGCATTTGCAAGACTGAGAATGCACTTTCACAATAAAAATAAAACAAGAAGTGTCAAAATGAAATGTCAGAGATACCGACCCTTAAACTTAGTACTTAACACACTGACTGCTACACAAGAAAAAAAAATTTCCCTGGGGCCACGGTGTTTTAATAAAACAAAGTAATTCTTTCTTTCTAATTTGTTATTTTTTATTGTTTTCTGTGTGCGAGTTACATGCAATGCAATCCACGTTTTTAGAATTAAATTGTCAATATAATTGTAACAACATTGGAACATCAACAAGATTTTCATGAACCAGCTGAGGAGTTTTGCTTCATGAGGCCCCAGGCCTGAGTTAAATGCAACTCACATGGCAGTCAATGTGGTAAGGAAATCGGACACTTCATACTTAATAACCTAATATTTGTTGTCTTAGGTGGTTGGCTGCGTTATAACAATTCATTAAGCCATACATTAGTTTGATGGTTTTATGTATTTGTTTTATTTTATATATATATAAAAAAAATCTCATCTAATATACGCACAGTAATACTATAGCACTAAAAACAAACAAACAAAATCTCCCAAAACCAGGATGTAAATGGGACCCAAAGGTAAGATCAGAGACAGAAATTCAGAAATGGAAAAGAGTTCTCTGAGGAATGCTTTATGAAGAAGTTGCAACTTCAGCTGAGTCTTAAAACTTGACAGAGCATAGTCATGAGGAAAGCAGAGAAAGCACCCTGAAGGGAAAACAGGGATGTACAATGCATAAATGCTAAAACTGATGTATTGCTGACAAAGAGGAATTTGAAATGTATAAAGTAATATTAACAGACTTTGAGCGTAAGATTATCTTTGGATTGTTTTATTAAATTAAAAGGCAGCAGAAGTCAGCAACAATATAAACATCAACTTAAAGATTTCACAAGACACTTTCCTTTAGAAGGTAAAGAATAAAACACATACTGATTTGACTTCTATAAAACATAAAACAGACTACAATAGATTGATATGCACAGGAGAAAAGGCAAAATTTAAACCAATGATCGTCAACTTTTTTTTTTCATTTAGGAAGCTTGTTAAGGTAAAGAACCCCAAGCTCCACCACAAATATTCTGCTTACATAAGTTTAAGGCACAGCTCAGTAAAGCATATTTTTAACAAGCATCCTAATAATTTTGATGTAGGTAGTTGGTGAATCACACACATTTAGCACATCATAAAGGCTTTACACTTATTACTTTCAATGAGAAATTTCAGGGCTACGAAGACAGTCCTAGTAATAGATAGTTGAGGTAGGCACAGCGATAACTACATGAATTATGGAGTCTCGATCTGGGTGTAATTTTTGTTTTCATCATTCTGTTGCTGTGTGACTTCAGACAAGGTATTTAACCTTTATGATTCTTATCTTTCTTATCTGGATGAAAAAAGAGGATATCAACCTCAAATACATGTTTGAGAACCGCATATCAAAATAAACCTAAAGATTAAAAATACCAAAATTCTTCCTATAAAATCAAGAAATAAACACAGGTAGACATCAACCTCTAGATAAGCATAAAGGTAATGAAATAAGGCAAAAGACTGTTAGATTTAATTAACAAAAACTTTTCAATGTCAAAAAGCCATTTTAAAAAAACTAGAAAAATTACTAACATGATATGAGAAATTTATAACAATGTCAAACAAAGGGGTAAAAACCCCACATTATTAGTTCACAGAAAGGCATCATTTATTCACAAACTAAATTTAAACTGTAAATTTTAGGAATACCAAAAAGTGTCCCCAGAGCCCTTAATTTACAAAAGATACAAACTTTTTTTTTTTTTTTTTGAGACAGAGTCTCACTCTGTTGCCTGGACTAGAGTGCCTTGGCAGCAGGCTAGCTCACAGCAACCTTAAAACTCCTGGGCTCAAGGAATCCTCCTGCCTCAGCCTCCAAAGTAGCTGGGATTACAGGCATGCACCACCATGCCCGGCTAATTTTTTCTATATGTTTTTTTAGTTGTCTAGCTAATTTTTTTTCTATTTTTAGTAGAGATGGGGTCTCGGTCTTGCTCAGGCTGGTCTCTAACTCTTGAGCTCAAACGATCTACCCACCTTGGCCTCCCACAGGTGTGAGCCACCACCTGGCCCAAAAGATACAAACTTAATCTTTGTTTTTAAGAAGGTCCTTGGGGAATTACAGACGAATAGGTGATTTCTTACTAGAAGAGATGAAATTCACCACTCGAAATACAGTTGAGGTAGTACCACCTTAGTATTCCCTCTGCCTAGAGACTTCTTCACTCACTTAACTTCTTAGGTTAAACCAGGGTTTCTTAATCTTAGCACTAAGGACGTTTTGGACCAGATAATTTTTTATTAGGGGGTGGAGTGGGAAATTGTCCTGTGCATTGCAGCACATTTCTGGCTTCAGCAGCATTTCTGGCTTCTACCCACTAGATGCTAGTAGCACCCCATATTAAGTTGTGACCACCAAAAATGACCCTAGTTGAGAACCACTTGCCTAATCTATACCAGGGGTGAGGAAACTGCGGTGTCAAGGCCACAAGGCCCTCTAGATCACTAAGTGCAGCCCCTCGACCGAACCAAACTTCACAGAACAAATCTCTTTTATACCTGTGGCTCTATCTTAAAAATTACTTCCCCAGAAGTAGCTATACCTAACCCCAACTAGGCCAAATCCAAGATCTAAGGTTAAATAAAAAAAACACTTTTCTGTGCTGAAAAAGATATACATATGCTTGTACATGCAAAAAACATTTCTGAAAGGGTACACAAAAGCTGTTAACAGGAGGTGCTATAGAGCAGGGGTGAGGGCTTAGACTCTTGGATGGAAGGGAGGGATAACCTCTTTTCTATGGTTTTTATTAATCATGTGCCTACACAGGTTAAGCATCCCTTATCCAAAAATGTTTGGGACCAGAAGTGTTTCAGATTTCTTTGGATTTTGGAATATTTGCATTTCCAGTTGAGCATCCTAAATCTGAAAATTCAAAATGCTACAATGAGCATTTATTTTGAGTACTATGCCAGTGTTCAGTAAGTTTCAGACTTTGGAGCATTTCAGATTTTCAGATTTGGGATGCTCAACCTAAGTTTTCAATAATAAAACATTTCAAATCTATCTATGTGGGGAGGATACATACAGAGGAAAATGTAGAAGGAGTCACTCAACAGACCTGTGAACAAGATTACATCTATTCTACTGACAAATATTTGCTCGATATCGTCTTTATGTCAGACTCTTTTCTAGGCACTAGTGATAACAGTGAATGAAACAAACAAAAAACCCCAAAATAAACAAAAACCAAAAAAATTCCTTACCCTTACAATGCAATAGGTAACTTCTATTAGACAAAGAACAGGAATCATGGGCATTTCTCCAGACAAAGAATGGCCTTCCTCCAAATCATTTACATCTTTATTGGAGGAGAAAGGAATGGAAAAAGAGTATCTTCAAATTTTCAAACATCAATTGAGAAAGATTTTATAAAGGCCATAAGCAAAAGATGGCAATCGAATTTTAGCACAAGCAAATACTACTGACCCTTGAACAACACAGTTCTGAACTGCACGTGGCTTTTCTTTTCCCCCACCAAAACTAGATGGGAAGCACAGTATTCACAGGATGTGACACCAGTGGATATGGAGGGCTGACTTTTCATATATGAGGGTTCTGTAGGGCCGAATGCTAGGCTTGAGTATGTGTAGATCTGGTATCCTTAGGGGTCCTGGAACCAATCCCCAGAGGATGTAAATGCAGGTTTGCTTATGAATAGCAGTTGACCAATCTAACTTACATGTATAAAATGAAACTCAGAAATGACATCAATGATGTATTCTTAAAAGTCATTACAGTCATTCCTTAAGATCATTAATCCTGAGCCCTGTCTCCTTAACTTACCACGTACACTTGGGCCCTTACACAGAACTACAGTACATTCAAATCTTCCACATTATACGCAGTTCTGATTTCTAGTGCTCAAAGAAGAGACAATGAAACTAAGGAAAATAAAGAGAAGACTAAAAAGACCAAGTAAATTGAAGATGTGCCATGAGAACAGACCATGATCAACAAAAATACTTAGAAAAGAGTGCTCTTTACAATTTAATCTTAGAAGAATTAATCAGACTTGGAATTGGTGTAAGAAAGAAATGCATCATAAACTTGACTATCCAAAGTAATGAACAGAGTTTCTAAGAGAAACTGGGTCAATATTTACAGTAAGATTGACACTGGGGTGGATGTTCTCCCTCAGCATATACCTTAGAGGCACTGTTGGCCTCAGGGCTTTTATACTTTACTAGATTCATTTTGTGCTTGATCCAGCAAGATCATTCTTTAGTTACTAATCCCATCACATAAACCTCACTGCAACCAGCGAATGAAGGGTAGATTTATCTAATTAAGCTACATATAAAAGGCATTTACTGCTGATAGTTATTCAACTCTCTGGAAATCTGACACAAGAACTCAATGACTAGAGACAGTTTCTGGGTCCTGATACATGTTGACACTGATTTTATTCTTAAACACAATAGCACTTTACCTTTAGGGTTGTTTTTTTT
>VBSM01003200.1:12903874-12916449 GCA_008086735.1 Cheirogaleus medius
AAAAAAAAAAAAAAAAAAAAGAGCGAGGCTGTGCAATTGATGCAAGTGCACAGACACAAATGTAAACCCCATAGCAAAGGTAAAAAAGACAACAGTTAGACATAAAGGGTACAATACTGTTTCTCAAAACAGAAATTAACACCAGATTTCAATTATCCTGCTAATAATGGCTCCATGTAAAATGCTGAAGTCTACCTTCATACACACATAAGACATTAAGGAGGGTAATAATTAATACTCTGGCCTTTATAGTGAATGATGACATTTAAATAAAATAGCGAAAACTAAAATGCCAAGGACTTCGGCTTTACCAGTCAATTTAAATTTGTGAATTTTGGCTTTAAGCAAAATACTTGTTTTAAAGCACATCAACCAGGCCATAAAGACAAATTATAAAAGAGTAGGTTCTTCCCCTAAGGAAGTGAAGACCTGTGGTGAAATCATTTTCCGAAAGTAGGAAAGTAAGCCTGATTCAGCAAATGGGACATAGTAGCCATGTAAAGAATTTCCAGAGCTAATTTTGACTTGTAATTTCTACCAGCATTATCCAGGACTATGTCAGGAAAGCCACATTTATATCAATATTCACTAGTTCACTACTACCTTTGGAGAAAATTCAAATAAAAATTTAATTCCCTTAATCTAAATGTTATCACCAAAAGTGTCCTTTCTCTTCCTTAACACTACCATGGACCTTAGTGTTATGCACAAGAAATAACTTAAGAAACTAGAAACAACAGAGCAAGAATGACACAGACTTAAAAGAGGAAGAGTAGAAGCAAGAGAGAATGCAATAGAACAAATGTATATTAAGACATACAGGTCAAGACAAACCTATATGCCAAAAATCAGACTTAACGATCAGAAAGACTAAAGTAGGAATCAATGTAAACAATGAAGCTTTTCCTTCCATTTCAAAAACAGTACTCTAAGGACCTTTTTAAAGACTGTTTTCTTAGCAAATAAGGTCCTAATGACTATCCACAAATAGTAGAAAAGTCTTCTTTGGTCCATTTTTCTACACACACCTTTCAGAATAACAGTCTAAACTGTGATAAAGGGATATGAAATGTTCTTTAACAGATCAAACAACACAGTATGCATGTTACTTAGACATCTGTCTTTCATAACTTAAAAATTTCAACAAAATGCCATCATTCTATTTGTCAATATTTACAGGTTATATTCGAAATCAGTTCCTTAGTGTTTAAGTGTAAATTTTACATCAAAATTAATAATATAACCATACTCCTGAGAGTATATTTGAAGCAAAAGTCGACGTTTCAATCATCAAAAATTTAAGAACACAATTAATGCTACTATGTGATAAATAGAAATGTCTAACATCTTAAATTACTAGGTTAGCAAATGAAATATTTCTGTCGAACAGCTAGCTCTTTCAAAAGAATGTCACAAATTAATCCCAATTCACAATATTTGAAACAGTAGAACACAATTAAGATGTATCATAGAACTAGGCTTGCCCAAATTACACTGTACATTACTACTGAAATTACTCAAATATTAAGTATAAAACTTAAATGAAGAAAACTGAAGTAATAGCTCTGTAAGGAAAGAAATGTTTTTTAAGTCTATTTTTTAGCTTAAAAAGCCTGGCAGGGCCTAACTAAACAGTGCCTTGCAGTTTAACTCATTGTAAATTAAAAACACACACACACACACACCCCGCATCTGAAGCAAAACATTTATCACGTAATTTACTTTTACTGTTAACACAGAACACTAAATCCAACAGTGCAATCAATGACCAACTTTTCTGCATATCGATTTACTTTAAAATTTAGTGGTAGTAAAAACAGACAAAATAGTACTTACATTTCTATTGAATTTGGTGAAAGAATGGTGCATATAAAACCTGTGCATATAAACAATCGCAGTGTTTATTGTAAGCTGAGAGCTGGAATGTAATATTTAGGAAATATATGAGAAAAACAAGATCTCATTTCCAAAACAATTTTGACGGAAAATTCCCAGGTTCTTTTCCTATGCCTCTCACTCAAAACCAAATCAAAACCTGAAAATAAATAAATAAATGCCCGCAGAGGGTGGAGGGAAAGAATAGGCTCCAAGCCAAATAAGCAGGAATAATAACAACTGCTGAGCATTGACTATTCTAATACAGCTATTAAGAGAGCCCTGGAACTAAGTATGAATGCCTACGCCTAAACTCAAAACCAAACAGTTCAAACGCACGCGCGCGCGCACACCCTTACAAAACCACGCCAGGAGCATAAAGACCTCCAGTGCGCTCCCAAGGTACAAGAGAATCGCCATCAAGCCGGCAAGAAGCACGGGGAAAGGCTGCAGAGAACACTTAAGCCTTCCAGTATCTCTAATCTTCCTACCTCTCAGTCCGTTCCGGGACAGGGAGAAGTTCAAGGAGACGCCCCTTTTCTGCAATAATCCCTAAGATTCCCCTCTCGCCCGGGAGGCACTCCCATCCCCCGCCGCCACCACGCGCGCCCGAAACAAATTACACAACGCAGCCTCCTGGCCAGCATTCCCTGTCTCCCTTCTCCTCCTCCCCTCCTCCTCTCCTCCGCTGGCCCCTCGCGGCTGCCCGAGCCCGAGCCTTCCTCCCTTTACGGCGCGGCCAAGGCCCAGCAAAGGCCGAGGCGGCGGCGCCATTTTTGCGGGGCACCAGGCCGGGCGACCGGGCGAGGGAGGCAGGGCGTGAGCGGCGGAGGGCCGAGAATAGGAAAGGATACACATTGAGACGCTGTCCCATCTCCTGGATGAGGTTGGCCGCCTGCTGGCGGTACGAGAGCTCTCTGTCCGCCTCCACTCCGCAGCGGCGGCTCGGCGTGTTCTCCAGCTGTTCCCGAGTAAAGAACCAGCGAGAAGAACCTCCACGGCCCGACGCCATGACACTTCCTCCTCCGCCCGCTCCCTTAACCACCCCCCGCCCCTCCCGGCTCGCGGACTCCCCGCCAAGGCGCGCGACCCCGCCCCACTCCGCTCGCCGTAGTCCGCGCACCGCCCCTTTTCTCCCCACGCCGGCGCCCGTGCGCGTGCGCGGGAGCCGCCCTACCGGCTCGCCCCAGTCTTTTGCTTTCTTTTTCCTGCCCCCCGCCTCGCTCTAGCGCACAGGACCAGAATGCTGCGCGCCGCTTGTCATAGGGAGGCGCCGAAGGTGGGTGGTTGTCTCGGAAGGAAAAGGTCGGCGCAGTGCATGCTGGGTGTTAGCTTGGTGGGGTGAAGGGGCGGGAGGAGCGGAGGGAAGAGGCTGGATTCGGGTTGGGTGGAGAGAGGGGCGGTCGGGCGTCTACGCTGTGTGGTCTGTGCGTGGGCTGTGAAGGCCTGGCTGGTTCTTTCTGGGACAGGAATCTGGCGGCCCTTTAAAGAGAAAAACAATTTTCCCTGTCACGGCTTCACGCCATTTTCCTTTCGGATTGGTGTGCGCAGTGTTGGAAGGTGTCAACAGCGAACAGCCTTCGCCCAGCAGGCGACTCTGGGAAGAAGCTTGCTGGGAAAGAGTGCATAGGAAATAACACTCCACGTTTGTCTGCGCTTGAATGCTTCCCCCCCTTCTCATTATCTTGGTTGAATCCAGCACCACGCAGGCCATGAGTTTATTTTTTAAACTTTTTTGCCAAACCTTATTCAGTTAATAACTGGGGGAATTGAATATCTAAACTACATCTTGAATAAAGTTTCTGATTATAAAGTTGAACTATTTGCGAAAGACAACAGAGTACAGGCAGCCTTACTTCTAATAGGCAAGTGATGTCACTTTTAAGTGAGTTCCCGATTAAAGCTCCAGTTTTTTGTCATTGTTTTGGGGCTCCTGAGCTCAGGTTGAATTTGATCTGTTTGAACTTTAACATGTGTTTGTGTTGACTTTTCAAACTTTACATTTTTTATTGAGTTTTTTTTATTAAGTTGTTAGCAGTTTTTTATTTTCAGAAATGGAAACTTCAGTTTACCTTTTTAGAATTTTGATTGGGAAAAGTCTTCAGAATGGTCTCTTTAAGTTAAATTTAAAACTGGTATCTATCTTCATAAGTTAATCTTAAGTGATTACCTTGAATATAGATTTAGGTTTTCTGGATGGGTACTATGAATTGGGTTGAGCCAGAGCCGTCGTCCTTTTTGGGGGATATAGGAGAAGGTACTGTACAAGGAAAAGAGAAATGCTTGGATGGCTGTGAATGAATGTTGTTTTTCTTTTGGAATCTGGTAGTGTTGGAATTTATTTTTAAGGTTATATTTGGAGAAGTATTTGCAGTAGATAAGAAAGGAGAGAAAAGGCTGAAAAGGTGATATTCCTGAGAGACTCTTTTGGATTCTGTTGTGAATAGTGTTCCAGGGCCAGGCAATCAAATATGGCATGGAGAAGGCTATTCTCTTTACCTCTGCTCAGAACCTTGTGCTGCTAATGACATCTGAGAAGAATGTCTGCTATCACCAGATAGCAAATTTGACGTAGGCATTGCCAGATTAGTTTGTGAATACATACACGGCATTTGTTATGGGCTGAATTGTGTTTCCCAAAAGTTCTTCTGTTGAATTCCTATCCCCCAGTATCTCAGAATGTGACTGTATTTGGATGTAGGGTCTTCAAAGAGTTAATTCAGTTAAAATGGATTAATTACAGTGGGCCTTAATTATGATGTAGACCTGTACAGAGGGAAGACAAAGAGAGAAGATGCCCATCTATGAGCCAAAAAGAGAGGTCTCCGAAGAAACCAACCCTCCTGACACCTTGATCTCAGACTAATCTCCAGAATTGTGAGAAAATAAATTTCTATTGTTTAAGCCCCTCTATTTGTGGTACTTTGTTATGGCAGCCCTAGCAAACTAATATAACTTTCCTTTGGGGATGCCTGGAAGTAATTGGAGTGGAGGGCATTCTGCAGAGGAGTTACCACTGGGATAGTGAAGACACAAGCCATTATAAATAGCCACAAATTTGTGAGGTTTAGCCACTTGGATTACACTTAGAGTTACATGCATTCCCAACATACTCAGGATTGATTTCCAACTCCTTTCTTTGCTCCTTTTAGGAATATCTGTTTGTTTTTCAAAATTAAGTTTGCTATTTATCTGTTCAAGAAATATTTATGGAGATGTTACTGTGTGCTGGGAAATTCAAATTGTGTCAGTCTTGACTTCCCCTTTTGTATGTCTCAAAAGCATTAAATTTCAGTATGTGCAAAAACTAAACTCATAATCCTGCCCTTCAAACCTGGTCTTCTCTCTGTGCCTCTTGCAGTAAATGGTACTACCAGTTATGCAAGTCAGAAAACTAGGAGTCATCTTTGATATTTCTAATCCTCACCTCGCATTTGTAACCCCATCATCAAGGCCTTTCCATCGACACACCTTATCATCTCTGGTGTCACTACACATGTTTCTCCACCAGCAGCACCCCCACCACCTTGGTCCAAACTACCCCAGTTAAGCTCCCCTGCAAGCTGTTGCCATCCTACAGCCTGCCAGAAGAGTCTTTTCAAAATTCAACTTTAGTTAATATCATTCCCTCCTTAAAAACCTTCTCATTGCTTTTTGATAGACAGAACTCCTCGACTGACCTACATTCTCATGTCATCTTGCCACTTTATACCAAGAATATCTTCCTTTCTCATCTCCAACCCCAGTGGTCTTCTCTCTTGCTGTGTTCTCTCCTGCCCGTTCCAAGGTGAGCAGGTATATGCAAACCTACCCCCAAAGAGTGAGGGAGCTGAGAGGCTAAATAAAGAGGCAGATAAGTCCAGTTTCTCAGAAAGAACTGTTTAATAGGGACTTACTAACAGAAGTGATGTCTCAGGTGGCTGCAAGATGGTGGATCACCGTACCTGCCCTCCAGAAAGCATCCTTAATATAGCAAGCTTTTAGGGTAAAGACATATGTAGCTGGTCACATCTCCGATTTTCTTGCCAAAACTTGTGACCACTGGGGAGATTAGATGAGCATCTTTATGAGGGGTTTTCAATGCTGCAGGTATTGTTTAAAGGCCTTGCTACAGAAAACCTTTGTGTAGAGGAGTCAAACATCAGTCATCGTAGTGGTTTTGCTTCAAGATGGCGACACTCTTGCCATGCAATAGGCTATTTTCCTATGCTCCACCCCTTGAAATCAGCCCTTAAAATCTCACACGCCCACCTGTTCTGCAGTAGTTCCTGGGCTTAGAGAGAGGGTGTTTCATATTATATAGCTTTAGCAGCAGTGCATTGGCTCCATTGGCGGCTGATGCCACAGCAACACTAAGGGCAAAAATGAGACAATAAACAGTATATGAGCATAGTACCTAAACCAAGAAGCAACTTCTATAAGCAGGGACTCCCAAGACCCGACCAGCTACGAAGCCAATCATTCAAAGTCAGGGTTCCATCTGAGAGATTGGTCATTTGGGTTTTCATATCAGTCATTAATGTAGTAATATTTATCTGATGCATGAGGAATATAAACACTGTTAGGTTTTTTGTAACTGCACAGGTCCCCTTTGTGTAGCAGTATGTCTAAAGCATGTACTTTTGGAGGACAGCCTTTCTCATGAAAGTGACTTCCATGTATAAAAGAGAGATTCCCATGCGACTATCATTCAGAGCTTTCTTTGTATAATTTGTTAGAGCTTCCACATGCCAAATAACATCTTCAATGCCTAGGTGAGGAAGAAATAGAGGCCAGATAATCATACCAGTAGAAAACAGATAGGAACCAGTGGGATTCCAAATGAGGGAGATTCTCAGGCTTTGTAAGGATGTGACCTGTCTGTCCTTGTGCCCATGTATAACCCAAAGAACATCGTCCCATCTTCCTAACCATTCAGGGGGTAACCAAGGCCATAAATTGGTGCCACATAACCGAGAAGCTCGATTTGGAGCCAACCACCCAACTCCTGGATGCAGTGCCCATTCTGTAGCATGTCAATCAGTACTTTGTAACATTATATTAATAGTGTATAAACATCAGTCTCTTGGTATCCATCCAGTATCCCACATTTGGCCAGGTAACTTTAGAATGATTTTTTTGTTCTCAACACAGGGGAGCAAGTTGACTAAGCTGGCCAAAAGGTGGGATTAACCAAATAAACCCATCCTGTATTTGGGTTATAGCATTGTGGTATCAAGTTGTTTTGTTCTTTAATTAGGGTGTTGCTGGTTGGAGAGTGTGTGAATTAATTTCATCGACAGAAAAACTCTTCCCATGTCCTTTTTTAGGAAGGGTAGTATTAATGGGTCATTGGGTTATTTTATCTCTAGTCATACTTGTGTTATACTCCATCAAGTAATTTTGAGAAGCAGTACTATGTTCCTGATGGTCTATCCAATCTCATCCTTGGAAGAGAGAGAACCACCATGGTAGGCCAGAAGTACCAGAGAGTGGCATAAGGTCACATACTCATCAGATGTTTTTCTATAAGCCATCAGCATGGTCTTGGGCCCATTGAAGGAAAAGGTTTGTTTCATAGATGACAGCTCCATCCGTTAGAATAACACTAGTTGATTCATTTGGAGCAATTAGTAAAAAGCTCTTGGCTTTTGTAAAGGGGCCATATACCATATATTTTGCCCAGGTAATGAGGTGTCAGCCACAATTGTCAAAGCATTTTGGTTGAGAGTACACCATATTAGAGAGCCCACCACCATGCTTTGGGGTATACATATTTCTTCTGACCATTTATAGTGAGTGATTTTGGGTTCAGTATTCAATAGGATCAACAGGGACCAGACTGTCTAGGATGTTTCCCATTCTCTGCAGGAAATAACCTATCCAGCCTGGGGGTATTTGCCATTCTAAGTCCCAGTGGACTATCCCCTTCCCCGGCAGTATGTCCATTGGCACCTTTGTGCACAAAACATGCAGGTTGTCAACCAGTTCTGGAAGCAAAGCAGTTGTCTAAGTTACCAGTATGCAAACTGGTAGGCCTGGGGGCCAGTAGGCCAACCAGTCATATGGGACAGGCATTCCTGCTTTGGCTGAATTTAAAAAAATAAAAGTTGCAGATAACACATTCATCCACTTGTACAAGATAGGTCTCCCCCTATAAAGTTCAAATTTGTACTTTCAACAGACCATTTTTCCTTTCAATTACCTCTGCTGCTTGGGGGTTATATGGGAGATAAAAGTTCCATGCTGTATCATGTTCTCTGGCCCAGTCCTACATATCATCTCCAGCAAAATAGGCCTCCCCAGTCACTGTCACTGTCCTGGTGATAGCCATACATAGTACTGAGAGTCCCTAAACCTTTAATGGTACTGACTTGGTTAGCTTGCTTACAAGGGAAACCTTGCAGCAGTCCAGTAGCAGTGTCCATGCAGGTTAACACATTTGTTTCCTTGTCTTACAGGGAGAGATCTGTATAATCCACTTGCCAAACTGTTGCAGAGTGAACAACCCTTTGAATGTGTCCTGCTGGATATGGAATACCCTATGGAAGACGGTCAACAGTTTGTAACAGCTAAAAGGAGACTGCTATATTTTAAAGCCAATCTTTGCTCCTCGGCTATCTCCCAGACTATCCTCTCACTTCTGTGACCGCTTTTGTTATGTATCCAGGTCAGTATTTCAGCAGCATCATTTGGCACGATGCTTCTAATTTTTGTTAGGGTTACTATATTTACTGGAACTGAGTCTTTTTTGTGTGTGGCCACATGAAACACTGTTAAATCAGATTCAGGATACTGTAGCTTCTCCTATATGTCTTGCCTATGTTCATGCCTCATATGGGTTTGTACATATTCATCCATTTTTCTTGTCCCCCACTGGGCTAGCCACACAGTTAAGCCTTTGAATACAGTCCAGCTATCAGTGCAAAGAACCAAGGGCCAGGGCTCATGTGTGATTACTAACCAGGCAGCTTACAACTCACTGACTACTCTGATGCATACCTGTATCACACCAGATTGTATCAGTTCGTGGTTGTATAGCAACAGCTGTCCAAGTACAGGGGCTTCCCCTGCTGGATCCATTGGTATACCAAGCATCGTCTGGGATGGGTAACACTCCTTCTCTTACTGTGTCAGGCACTGGTGTAGGAGGAGATGAAAGGGTGTCCTTTTTTGGTTGCTTATATGCAATAGCACATAATTCTGGGCTTAACCAACTCGCTGCCAGAATACTCATGTTACAAATAGGCATGCCATTTATTCAAGGTAGGGGTTTGGGCTACGGCAGGGATGGGTCATTTAAACAATCCTTCTGTCCATCCCTTGATTGGTACGATCCATTCTCACAGTCATAGGAAGAGTCTTTGTTAATGGTTCCACCTGCTGTAAAGCATTATATACTGCTAGCATTCGTTGTTCAATAGGAGAGTATCTGGTTTTGGCTCCTTTCCATAATTATGACAGAAATCCATTAAATGGCCTGGTTTACAATACTGTGGTCACCATAAGACCCAACTGATACCCTCAGGAGCAGTAGTAACATCCAAAGTTATAGTGATGCCCTCTAAAGGGGTACCTAAGGTTGTGCCTACTGCACTAGCACTTTAGTCTGTTCAGAATCTTCCTGTTGAAGTGTGCCCCGGTCCCAATGTACCCCTTTTCTAAGCCTATAGGGTGGTTTCAAACACTGGGCTAAGTGTGGGATAAATGCTCTCTAGTAGCCAAAAAGACCCACAAATGTTTGGATTTCTTTTACCTTTTTCAGAGTTAGAAATTGTTGGACTTTGTCAATTACTGTATCCAGTTTCAAACGAGTCTTATCCAACCATGTAACCCCTAAAAAGTTCACTGTGGGCCCTGGGCTCTGATCTTCAGAGGGTCAGTTGTCCATCCCCATTCCCACGGATGTGCGCAGATGTGCACACAGTGCTGTAAGACTTTACTGTAACACATTAAAATCTTCAGAAGTTAACATAATGTCATCAATATAATGAAACCAAGAAAGAGAAGACAGGAATGAGGGCAAAGACACCATTCCATGGCAACACTTGAAAGGTCCACTGGTGACCTTGCCAGGTAAAAGCAAATTTGTCTTATGATTGTGCTGAGAGAGGAATGCTGAAAAAGGCATTAACCAAATCTAAGCATGATGTGTCCCCAGCGTGGACACTGTGTGGTCGACTGCAGCATGTATGGCATGGTTACCTTGTTCAATTCCTGGTAATCCACAGTCATCCCCCAGGTATGGTCTGGTTTGCCTATAGGCCAGGTGGGTCTATTAAATGGGCTTAGATATGGGTGGATAATATACACCTTTGCCAGTTCCTCAATAGTTGCACTTATTTCAGAATGCCCCCTCAGGCAATTTGTGTTGTAAATGTTGACAACCTGTCTAGGGACAGGGAGTTGTAGGGGTTCCCATTTTGCCTCTCCGCTGAGAACAGCCTTTACTACATGCACTTTCAGTAAGAATTCTCCCACTGAAGTTTGCAAAGTCTTTCCTAACATGATATCCACTCCTAAACTGTTTTCTGGAATAGGAGAAATAAACACCATATATGGGTTAGGGGGAGCTTTCCCAATACCTACATGTATCAAAGTCCTTTTTACCCAGATCGTTTGTCCCCCATAACCAAGGGTGTCTTTCTGGATTTCCATGGATTAAAGTTCATTTTACCCCAGTACCCTACTAAGGCAATAATTTAATATGGGGCCTCTGGTCATTCCCTATTGCTTGAACATGGGGGTATCCTTGGCCCCACTCCTAGTCTTGGGGACAGGGCATTAGAATGAGGAGTCAATTTGTCTTCCTCTTCTGCTGGAGGGTCAAAAGGGAAGAGAAGAAACTGCTGTTCAGGCTGTAGTTCCCTCCATAAGGCTACTAGTATAGCATTCCATTGTTTTTCTGTTTTTTTCTCAGGTGTTCCAGCTCCCAATAAACCATGCCACATTTGCTTACGTGTGACTCTTATCAGTCCCTTTCCCCTTCTTTCTATGGGGTTTCCTTTTTCCCCTTCGTTAGCCCTCGTTGGGTTACCAAGCATACCCTGTCCCTGGCCTTCTTGGTGGTTTCTCCCAAGTCTGCGATGGCTTCTCCCATATCATATACATCTTGCCCCACTATAGGACTCAACAAAGACAGGAAAGGGTTGTGCCATTCTCTTGGTGCATGCTGTAGCAATTTATTTTTCATCCTGTCAGTAAAAACTGCTTTATCAGGTCTCACGAAAACCTGAGCCTAGGTGTCTTGGCTCATTCCCAATTCTCAGAGAAGCCCTTGGGCCTCTTCGATTGACTGCCAGGAGGCTGTGACAGACCTATTTAAAAATTTCCGATGGCTTCCTATGAAACTTAATATAAAAATCTAAACTCTTGATCATGATCTACCGATTTTGCCAACTTTTTGGCAACATCTACCTGTCTCTCCCATGCTCACAAACTCCAGCCTCAAACAAGCTCTTTTCTGCCTCAGAGCCTCTGCACTTTGTCTGGAAGGCTCTTCCCCATTCTGTTATTCAAATATCAGTTCAAAGTCCTCTTTAAAGAGAATTTCTTTGGCCCTGCAATTTAATATTTTATCTCCCTCCTTTCTCCTTTATCACATTTTTAATTTCTTCATAGTGTTTATCAGTGTAAGAAAAATTTCCTTCTTTCTTTCCTCCTCCTTTCCTTCTTCTGTTGCTTCTTTTTCTTCCTCCTTCCTTTATTTATTTATGTTTCTTACTCTCTAGATTGTAGGCTTTGTCAGTGAAGGAATTTTATCCTTTTTGTTTACTTCTGGCTTACCTGGAGCATTCTTACAGTCTCGGCACATAGAAAACACTCTGTGAATATGAATATACCCATTCACTATACATATGATATTGCATAAAGTGATTAGGTTACTTTTTGTAATAAAACAGTCATTAAACACTATGTTCAAAGTGCTCAAATACAGAATATTTGAAAAGGTGTAGACATTGATCCCAAAGATTGGGGAAGGAGAAAAACAGTAACATATGCTTCATGTTGTTGCTTTGTTCAACTTTTTCTCTTCAGGCAGATAGGAGTAGTAAGCAGAGTGGTGGATGGCTAAAGTCCTGGAAAACAGCAGGAGGAGCAAGAAAGAGATGGAACAATGAACTATATAAAGTGAAAATAATGGGATGGGCATAGTTAAGTAAGAATTAGATTTCTTCTTTACTCTGGAGAAGGGTCAGCACAAATTACATGTCAATACTCTACTCTTGATTTTCTGGACTAATGGAAGGGAAAAGAAGAATGAATGAGTCCAAAGGGAGGATAGTTTTAAAAAATTATATTTGATTTTGGAATTCAGCCAGAGGTAGATCAACCACAGATGTAGTTCACCCCTCCCAGGGCCAAGTTCCTTTTCAGCAACCCAAGCAGGACCATAAATGAAGTGTGTAGAACAAGGCTATCCTGGTATTGCCCAGCTCACTTTACACAGCTAACTTTATAAATTCTGCTCAGTATTTTAAATTAAAAGAGCTTATGGTAAAAGTAAATTTGTAGACTGAAACATTTTCCCAGAGTGGGTAAGTATTCAGTTGGAAACCACAGCTGTATTCCAATAGTTTCGCTTTCCTATTTCCCCTCCTCCATCCCTAAAATCACATTATCCATCCTCCTTGACTCAGCCCAAGTTCTGACCTCTGTGAAGAACTGCCCAACACTTTGAGACCAAAGTGAATTCCTCTTTTTTTTTTTTTTTTTTTTTT
>VBSM01003200.1:12921343-12939693 GCA_008086735.1 Cheirogaleus medius
TTTTTGAATGATATAGCTTTCAGTCTCCATTTGATACTATGTACAACAGAACACACAGGGTTTGTCAATCTACAATGACAGGCAATGTGCTAGAATCTAGATGTACTCTGGTCAACAAAATAGACATGGTCCCTGTTCTCAGGGAACTCATAACCAAGTGAGAAAGAGAGACATTAAGTCAATGATGGTATTCTAGTAAAATAAAACAAGAAAAACATTTCAAACTAGAAATGTTACTTCTAGAAATGTATCCCATTCACACACTTCTACCAGAAATATATACAAGGGAATTAATATCTCCAAAAAAAAAAAAAAAAAGAAAGGAGGTCTTTCTGACCCCCAAACCCTAGTCTTCCTCCACAGAGGCAACTAATGTTACTTGTTTCTTGGATATCATTCCTGAAATAGACTGTGTATATATGAACATATATTTGTGGGTCTGTAGGCCCCTTCTTAAAAACAGAAATATGAGCATAGCAGATACATTGTTCTAGACTTTTTTTTCCATTTTTATAACTTGGAGATTATTCCATTTCAGCACATGTAAGTATTGTTTATTCCTTTTTTATTTTTGGATATTGTATAATTTAGTTGGCTAGTCTTTTACTGTTACATATAATGTTGCCATTAACTAAATTGAGCTACTACTATAGTTTTCTAACTGATCTCTCTGATTCCAATCTCATCCACTTCAATCAATACTAATCAATACTGGAGAAAAAGATCTTTTAAAAATACAAATTTGATCATGGTATATATCCTCAGTTAAAATCCTTCGATAATTTCCCATTTCGCAGAAGGTAAAGTTCAAATTCCTTAGCATGGCATAAGCAGCGCCCAGTAAATGTGAGAAAGTGGTCCCAAACCTGAGCTAGGGAAGAATTCTGTGGTCTGATGTGACTAGCTGCTTTTCCTGAGGGAATAATTAGCATTCCTGATAAAATACTTGAGCAATTTTTTTATAGACTGATGAACTTAAGAACCTCTCTTGAGAAACCCACTCAACTGATTATTAGTCTTGGCACTAGTCTAAGACCTTTAACCAGTAATGCAAAGAAGCTATCACCTTTAACTGGATATTCTTCTTTTTAAAAATCTAGTCTAACAACAATTATCTAACCATATTTTCTTCTAGAAAATGTGTCTGCCAAGATGGACTCTTTGAACTGGAGTTTTAAGAAAGCCTATTCTTTTGAGACAAGTTTGGAGTAAAACTCTGACACATGCTTATAATCAAGAGTTGCTTTAACGTGTATGTGTGTTGAAATAATGAATGCTTGAATGTATGAAAAATGGAAGTCTGATGGGTAACTAGGCCTGAAATATTAGCTGTAGTTTAAATACTCTAAATTTGAGCTAAATGACACTTTGATTTCTACCAAAAAAAAAAAAAAAGATTTTCCTAGGTTTTATGAATACATTTGTGAAATAATGTGGGAAAATGCATAAAGAAGTTTATAGGAAGACCATGATAGACTAATAAGTCTATTCCTAGATTTCTGTATTCATTACTGTGTTAAACCAAGGAAATACACCTGCTGGTAGAAGCCCTAAAGACCCAAAGTTATGTTTAATCACATCTGTGCCAACAGCTGATCTCATTCTGAACTGTCTGCTTAGTAGTCACTGGAGGTTCATTTGTCCTTATTTCTAACCTGCTCTTGCTAAAACTGTTTACTATTTCAAAATACAACATAATTTTTAAAAGTCCCATGCTTACTTTACATTTGTCAAGTACGTTAACACGAAAATTACATCTGCTTTCTAGTCAGGAATTCTTCCATTCCCAGTATTACAGCCTTCTTGGATATAAATACATTTTAAGAGGGGCTCTGTTTTCTTTTAATATGGAAAAAGCAAATGGTTCTAAAACAGACATGAAAATCAGTCTTCTGCAATTTATCCTTGCTAGTTAAGATACTTCCCTGCTTTCCTTCCTAACTTGATTTTGAATGCCCATTGCAGAACATCAAACTGATGGTTTGGCAATATTTAATAATTATTTAATAGCTATTGTTCACAAGTCCTCTCTGTAGGAGGTTAATTATCCACTTGTGGTTTATTTATTTTGTAAATTTTCCATACCCATTATCTGTACAACATTTATTCATAACTCGTAGTAAACTTTTGACCATTTCTAACTTGTTAGTAATTTCATAAGAGAGAGGGAAGTAGGCACAAAAGAACTGGAACTAAAATTCTTGTCAATTGAGTTTCTTGTTCAGAGGGAGAAGAGATAGTAGCAGGAAAAAAGGTGGGGGGAAAGAGATTCTTCATGAGTTATATGGTCCTATAGGATGAAGGTCACATACGCCATTGCTTAATACCAGTCTCTACTTGATAGATGCTTAATATAATAAATGTTTGAGTTAAAATACTTTTTCAGTTGTAATTTCTATTACCTATTATCTCATAACTGCAAATTGATTATGTTTTAAATGAATTACATGGAGAATCCTGGGTTAAGGAGGCATATAAGATGGCCTTGGATAACTGTTGCCCCCATTTCCCATTAACCTTAGCTCCTTGGGATATCCAAGAGTCTCATGACATCTCAACAGTAGGCATGAATGAGTCTTATCTTAGGCATTTGATCTGTGAGTTAGAAGATGCACCTAAGCTGGAGATCAGTCAGCCACAATGGCCAAAGCTTCTTCATCCTTTTTCTGTGCTTCCACATCTTTAATATTCAAGACTACTCTATTCAAGGGGTTCTACAGGGTTAGGATGATCTGGAAATACTGAAAAGGTTCTTTATCATTAAAGAAAGATTTAATTTTACCCAGAGCTATTGTAGGCAGTAGCCTACATACCTGTTCCTGGCCTCCCAAAAGCTGAACTTTCTTCTGTCTTCTTGTCTGTGATCCATGATCCTATTCCCTTCGCATGCCCTATGATCATAAACCAATTTTTAAAGATATCTGTGTTAATGTGCTAATATAACACTTGACAACACCAACATTTTAGTAGGGCCTTTCTAAAGACTCTATTGAAACCCAAAGGAATAATTCGGAAAGTGAGCATTTCAGGTATCATGACTGTCTCTTCTGGGATCCTGAAGTTATACCTTCTGGACAGGTGCTGGCTTTCCTTATTAGGCAGTAAAGCAGTGGATAATCCTGATGGATTTCTCAGCACCAACACTTTAGCCCAACATATGGCTCCCCCGCAAAGCCAGCAGCAGCACACATCTTCCTGTGAGGTCAAAGACTGAGCTGATAATGGTAGTGATTAATATTTCTGCCAGGAAAAAGAAATAAACTTCTCACCTGCTGGGATACATTACCTTTTTCGCATTCTCAGGGAATGCTGCAAACACTGAAAGATGTGGTTTACTAAATAATGCTAATGTGGGACAAAGTTTTGTTTTTCTTCTGGAAAAGAAACACTTAACTGTCTTCTCATTAGCATATCTCAGTAGCATTTGCAGTAAATGCAATGTAAGTGTATGATAGTTTATGACAAAAATTTTAGTATACCAGGGATTCAGTGTGTTTCCTGAGTCATAATCTCCTACAGAAGGAGCCTGGTTTAATTTAATCAATGCAAAGTAAGATTAGCCTTATATCCCCAAGATCATTACACAATTCATTTAAACAAACATTAACTCAACACCTACTATTTGTAAAGCACTGGAATAAGGTGATATACATCTCTGACATTTGTATCATCCTTTGGCATAGTATTAACTTTACACATCAACAAAGTATTAACTTTTCACATAACCAGATCTTCCTAGTTATGTGACCTCAATTTACAGTTGTGGAAGCTGAGGCTGAGAGGGGTAAGTGACTTGTTATGAAAGGTCACCCAGCTAACCAGTGGTAGAGCCCATACCTGTACTCTTTCTCACTTACCACAACTTATTGAGAAGACAATAAATTATACTCTTGTCCTCAGGAAGTTTACAGGCATCACCAAAAAAGGGGTTCTACGTATTATTGAGGACTGTAGTACACAGGAAAACATCATTTAACCAAAATACTTGGAGACTGAAGTAAAATTTAAATGCTATGTTAGATGGGAATTAGGCATGAAGCCCTTTTTCTTTTAAGCCATGCTGGAAATATTTCTAACATATATGGTGTGCTCTACTGCCTACAATGCCCTGGGTATAATCAAATCTTTCTTTGATGATAAAGAACCTTTTCAGTATTTTCAGATCATCCTAACCCTGTAGAACCCCTTGAATAGAGTAGTCTTGAATATTAAAGATGTAGAAGCACAGAAAAGGGACGAAGAAGCTGTGGCCATTGTGCCTGACTGATCTCCAGCTTAGGTGCATCTTCTAACTCACAGATCAAATGCCCAAGACAAGATCTCATTTATGCCTATTGTAATAAAAAAATGGTGCTGTTGCTCCTAAAAGTGAGCCATTTCTTTTACTATGAGATAAAACACTTTCTATTTTGCAGAACAGGAATTTCTGGTTTCTCCTTTAAAAATAAAGAAAACAACATCTGAATAGATATTTTGGTTGGAGTGGCTAAAAGTCTAACTTACAGAGAGAGGCCTTAGTCTCTTCACTTTTTAAAAAAATTGAGGTGAAATTCACAAAACATAAAATTAACCATTCTAAAGTGTACACTTCAGTGGCATAGAGCACAATCACAATGTTGTGCTACCATTACTTCTATCTTGTCCTAAAACATTTTTAGATAACGTTATATAGTTATCTAAAAAGTCAACAAACCCAAGAGTTAGGTAGTAAAACATTTTACATGCCCAAAGTACAGACATATTAGGAAAGCATTTAATATGAAAGATTGAGACTTTTTAAAAAAGACAAAAGAGCCACTTGGAGGAAGACATACAGGGATAAGTAAACTCCAAAAAATTCTTAGTATATTCAGAGAGATAAGAAAAGGTATTGCACCCACCCAAAAAGAACAGGATGTTTAAAAAAATTCAGAGAACAAGAAAAATAATAACAACAAACTCTTGGAAATTTTTAGAAAAGACCAACTGAATAGAAGGCTTTGTTAATAAAGTTGAGAAAATCTCCCAGAAAGGAAAATGAAAGTGCAAAGAGGTAGTATGTAAGACACGAAAAAAAAAAAAAAGATTCAACATTAGAATAATAAGAATTCTAGAAAGAGAAAGCAGAGGGAAGTAAATCATCAAAGAAATAAATTAAGAAAATTTACAGAATGAAAGGGCCCACAAAATGACTAGCATAATGGGTGAAAATAGACCCAAAGCAAGTAACATGATTGTGAAATTTTAGGACAAAAAGAAAGTCTTACAGTTTTTGAAATTGGGGAGAGGAGGGGAGAGAAGTAGGTTTTATGCAAGTTTCAAAGATTAGTATGGCATTACATTACTCAACAGCAACTCTAAGTTGGGCTGAGCAACTCTAGGCCGAGGTGGGAGAACTGCTTGAGCTCAGGAGTTTGAGACCAGCCTGAGCAAGAGTGAGACCCCGTCTCTACGTAAACTAGAAAAAATTATCAGCCAGGCATGGTGGTGGCTCATGCCTGTAGTCCCAGCTCCTTGGGAGGATGAGGCTGAGGCAGGAGGATCACTTGAGCCCAGGAGTTTGGGTTTGCAGTGAGCTATGATGACACCACTGCATTCTACCCAGGGTGACAGAGACCCTGTCTCAAAAAAAAAAAAAAAAAAAAAAAAAAAAAAAAAAGCAACTCTAAAAGCCAGAATACAATGGAACAATGTCTCTAAATTTTGAAAGAAAATGGCTTCCAAGCTAAAATTATATACCTAACCAAACAATTAACTCATTGTAAGAGAAAAATAAAGACATATTTAGATAAACAAGATTTTTAAAATTTCACCTTCTATACTTCCTTTCTCAGAAAGTTATTGGAGGATATTGTCCACCAAGATAAAGGAGTAAACCAAGAAATAGGAAAATCTTGGGATCCAGCAAACAAGGAATCCAATGAGAGAGAGAGAGAAATAATGTCCTCAGGATAACAGTGAAGGGAGATTTCAAGGTGACGGCTGTGCAGCAGGTCTAAATAGCAACCCGATCCATATTCAAGCAAGTGAGGAGGCTCCTGAAGATAGTTTTTTAAGAATAAGGAATTATAATAATTAAGACTACTGTACCCAATATGTTTGGATGTACTGAGAGGAGAGTTACAAAATTGGTGGAGAGTTTGGGGTTAAGTTAGTGTAGTGTGCAAATAAAATAAAATAAGGAGAGAAGGAAGAAACTGGTGGGCTGCAGTCATCTCATTGAACCTCAGAAGAAACCCTGAACCAGCATTGCCCAGTCATGGGGTTCCTGAATTCCTAACCCAGAGACAATGAATAAGATAATAAATGTGTATTGTTATTTTAAACCACTAAGTTGTAGACTAGTTTGTTTTGAAGCAACATATAACTAATACAGAGTTTTATACTGGAAGTGGGGTGTGGCCATAACAAAAACCTAAAAATGGAGTAGCTTTGGAACTGATTAGTGGGAGGAAGTTGGAAGGACCTTGAAAATAGTGAAAGACTTATTAGAACCCTGATGGTTTGTGAGAATGTTGCAGTAAAGTCCTAAGGGAGAATGAGGAAAATGTTGTTGGAAACTAGAGGAAAGGTGATTCTTGCTATTGTGGTGGCAAAAATTTAGCAACACTATCATCTAACATGCAAAGTAGAAAATATATTTAATAAACTGGATGACATAGCTAAAGAAATTTCCACATAAAGTGTCGAAAGAGTTGCCTTGCTTCTCCTTTCTGCTTATGGTAAAATGCAAGAGAAGCTCCTTAAAGGAAAAACTGCTACATATAAAGGAGCCAGGAATTGTTGGTTTGAAAATTCTAGGTCCTTCCAATGGCAAATGATGCTAAAATTAAGATTTGGCTTTCTGGCAAAAATTAAATACAGGGCACAATCAGAAAATATAGTCTAAAAATGAAGCTAAATGTGACTAATGTAACCTCTTTGTTATGACCTCAAAAGATTTAGGCATTGCCTCAAAGAACTATCCAGTCAAACAATAGGGTTTCTAGGAAGCTTAAGGGTGTTTTCCCTCAGTCACCTTAGCAGAAACCTGAGGTAGAGAAGGGCTTTTCTCTGAGATTTGTGGGTAAGGCTTTTGCCTAATGGTGTAAAACTTAATAAGATTCATAAAAGACCCACAACGTTTTTAAGAGCATTGTATTAGCAGAAACACCACCAGCTTGGACTAAAAAGAACAGATGGAACAAAATGAAAAGAAGCCTTTGGACCCCAAAACTTGTACAGGCATGAAGCAGTCTGTAAAAATGACTCAACCACAAACACAGGCTAACTTTCGTGGAAAATAAAAAATGGCCCAGAAGGTGGAACCAAGAACCATGCTGAATCATTTCTGTGCTTTGAGTTCTAAATCAAGGAACTGCCAACATGTTCCTGATGGATTTCAGATTTGCTAGTGACTAGTGATTCCTCTGAATCTCCTGTTTTCCCCCCTTTGGAATTATAGGGCCTGTAGCAACTATCCTATAGCTGTCTGCCATTTTATTTTATTTTATTTTTTTATTTATTTTGAGACAAGGTCTCACTCTGCTGCCTGGGCTAGAGTGCAGTGTTGTCATCATAGTTCACTGCAACCTCAAACTCCTAGGCTCAAGCGATCCTCCTTCCTCAGCCTCCCAAGTAGCTGGGACTACAGGTGTGGACCACCATTTCTAGCTAAGTTTTCCTATTTTTTGTAGAAACAGGGTCTCATTGTGTTGCTCAGGCTGATCTTCAACTCCTGGCCTCAAGTGGTCCTCCTACCCCAGCCTCCCAAAGTGCTAGGATTACAGGCATAAGCCGCTGTGCCTGGCCTTGCTGTTTTATATGGAGTGTGTGTGGGGAAAAATAACTTGTGTCTTTAGTTCACAGTTCTTCAGATTGAGAAAAACTGTACATGAAGAACCTTATCCACAAATTCATTTAAGTAATGAGATCCTAAACTTTAAGGGGATACTGTAAATGGATGTGACTTTTGGGGCAGTCTTGGTAGGAGTGAGGAATTTTTGTATTTAGGAGGAATATAAATAATTTGTGGCCAGAGAATGGAATGTAGTAGTTTTAAAATATGTCAAATTCTTTGATATGCCTCCTTTTAAAAGATGGGGCCTAATTTCACTCCCCAGGAATGTGAGCCAGATTAAGTGACTTGCTTCTAATGAATAAAATGTGGCAGAAATAATGCTACGTGACTTTGGAGTCTTGGTCATAGAAAGGATAGTTTCTGCCTGGTGCATGCTCATTCTCTCTCTCTCTCTCTCTCTCTCTCTCTCTCTCTCTCTCTTTCTCTATCTCTCTCTCACCCGTCCCCCAACCTCTCTCTCTCCCCCCATCTCCATCATCCTTTCCCTAGTCTCTCTCAGATTACTCATTCTAGGGGAAGCCAGCTGCCATGTTCTAAGGACACTCAAGCAGCTCTGTGAAGAGGCCCACCTGGGGAGGAACTGAGACTTCCTGCCAAAACCCGGCACCCATGTGCTAGTCATGGGTAAAAGCCAAACTTGGATATAAATCCTTAAGCCCCAGCAAAGCCTTTAGGTGACTGCAACCCTGACTGATACCTTGCCTTCAACCTCTTAAGAGACCTTCAGCCAGTTAAGCTGCCCCTAACATACAGATACTATGAGAGATAATACACGTTTATTGTTGTTTTAAGCCACTAAATTTTGGGACAATTACAGTCATGCACCACATAACAAACGTTCTGGTCAGTAACAGACAATATATGATAGTGGTCCCATAAGATTATAATGGAGCTGAAAAATTCCTATTGTGTAGTGATGTTGTAGCCATCATAATATCATAACGCAACACGTTCACATGTTTGTGGGGATGCTGGTATAAACAAACCTACTGCACTGCCAGTCCTATAAAAGTACAGGACATACAATTATGTATGGTACATAATAGTTGGTAATGATAATAAATGATGATACTACTGGTTTATATATTTGCTATACTTTTAATGGTTATTTTAGAGTGTACTACTTCTGCTTATAAAAACAAAAGTTAACTGCAAAGCAGCCTCAGGCAGGTCCTTCAGGAGGTATTCCGGAAGAAGTTGTTGTTATCATAGGAGATGACAGCTTCATGTGTGTTATTGCCCATAAAGATCTTCCAGTGGAATAAGTTGTGGAGGTGGAAGACAGTGATATTGATGATCCTGACCCTGTTAGGCCTAGGCTAATGTGTGTGTTTGTGTCATAGTTTTTAACAAAAAAGTTTAAAAAGTAAAACAAAAAAAATTTTAAATAGAAAAAAGCTGTAATCCCAGCACGTAGGGAAGCTGAGGCAGAAAGATTGCTTGAGGCCAGGAGTTCAAGTTGCCAGTCTGGGCAATGTAGCAAGACTCCATCTCTACAAAATTTTTTTTAAAAATTAGCCAGGTTTAGTAGTATATCCCTGTAGTCCTAGCTACTTGGGAGGCTGAGGCAGGAGAATTGCTTGAGCCCAGGAGTTTGAGGCTGCAGTCAGTTATGACTGAGCCACTGCACTCCAGCCTGGGCAACAGAGTAAGAATCTGTCTCAAAAAAGGAAAGAAAGAAAAAAAAGAAAAAACTTACACAATAAAGATATAAAGAAAGAAAATATTTTCGTACAGCTGTACCATGTGTTTATGTTTTAAGCTAAGTGTTATTACAAAAGAGTAAAAAAAATTAAAAGTTTATAAAGTAAACGTTACAGTAAACTAAGGTTAATTTAGCATCAAAGGAAGAAAATTTTTAAAAATAAATTTAATGTACCCTAAGTATACAGTGTTTGTGACATCTACAGTAGTGCACAGTCATGTCCTAGGCCTTCACATTCACTCACCACTCACTCACTGTCTCACCCAGAGCAACTTCCAGTCTGTGAGCTCCATTCATGATAAGTACCCTATACAGGTGTACCATTCTTTATCTTATACCTTATTTTTACTGTTTCTTTTCTATGTTTAGATACACAAATACTTACCATTGTGTTACAATTGCCTAAAGCTATTTAGTATAGTGACATGCTGTATAGGTTTGTAGTCTAGGAGCAGTAGGCTACACCATAGAGCCTAGGTGTGCAGTAGGCTATGCCATCTAGGTTTGTGTAAGCACACTATGATATTCGCACAACAATGAAAGAACCTAATGCTGCATTTCTCATAAGGTATCTCCACCATTAAAAGACAGATGACTGATCCTAGCACTCTGGGAGGCCGAGGCGGGTGGATAGCTCAAGGTCAGGAGTTCGAAACCAGCCTGACCAAGAGCGAGACCCCGTCTCTAAAAAAAAAAAAAAGACAGATGACTGTACTTATACAGCAGTAGATTACTAATGGATCTAGCCAAAATTATGATGTAACCATATGGGTATATGATATGACTGACCTCTTAAAAATCTATCCACCTAAATATATAAAGTCTATTTTCTATGATCATGTTAATATAGGGAGGCAATAAAGTATCCCTTTTTTGGATTTTTTTCATAGTGATAGACTTATATAACTAGCATTCTTTACATCTGTCTTTAAAAATGAGCAGATATAGATTGAAGGTGAAGAATTTTAGAAGTGGAAGGAAGCCAAGAGATTAAGTAATTTAAGTATTTCTTGACCAAATAGCCCAGTGTTTTAGAAATAGTAGGTGCTCAATAATGGTTTGGGGTTTTTAAAATATATTACATGTATCTATTTATTCTGAAGATATTTAAAATTTTTATTTATCAAAGATATGTCTATATGTGGTTAAACAATCACACATTACTAAAATATCTTTATTATCAAAAGCAGTCCTGGGCCCACTTTCCTAACTCTTGTCTTCCAAGGCAACTTCTTTTATCTTTTCAACTTGTATCTTCTGACAATTACCTTCACATTCCCAGATAATAAACTCATACATTCTTTCTTGATTTATTAGCTTTAGAGAATATTTACCTATTTCCCATTAGGTTCATTGAGAATTTCCTTCTTTCTTCAACTTCCCTATTTTCTTAATAGATTTATAATTTCCCGTTAAACCAGTACCTAGTATTTACACTATTATGAATATAAATAGTGTTCACTGTCTGCCTTCATGCAGATTTTTGTTTTCTTATGTCCTTTTCTTTCATTTGCTTAATTTTCCATGTATATACTGCTTCTTTGTTCTTAATGCATCAGCAGATCTGTTAAATGTCTGGCAATAATTGTATCGGACTCTCAAACACACCGTACTAATACATCAGTTCTGTTTTTTGTTGTTGTCGTTGTTTTTGTTTCTAGAGAGCTCCCTCCACAGCATTCCGTGCTCTTGCTCTAATCCGGCCAGGTTGCTTTGCAGCCCAGATGTCCATCCTGCTAGGACTTTCCTTATCCATTCTGATTTGGGGATTGTTTTTAAAAGAGAATTCGCTAATGTGAATATAACTAGAATGAGAAAGCATTAATATTTTAAAAAGAATCCTAAATTATTGATATATACTGCTTCTATGGTCTGGATTCATCAGCCTGTGAGATCACATAAAATGAGGTCACATTTACTTTTGATGCCCAAATTATAATAGCTCAAGCCTTTACAATTTGAATGCAAGATCTCAGCACCACTAACTTTGCAAAGTGCCCTCTGAGTTTTTCTGGGAGTCGCTAATAGGGGTGTAATCACATGTTCTCACCAACTGGTCCATCCACTGGTTACCATGAGGCACTTGCCATACTCTTCTTCTGCTTCTCTGGCCCCCTGGCCAATGTGTATCGCCCTGGGTGCTGTTTGAAGGTGATAGTGACCCTCATTGCTGATGGTGTCCCTCAAGAGATGGGTTTTGTTTTGCCAAGGGCTTTTTCTCCTGATGTTTCCATTTCCAAGAATAATAGGGAGTACTAGGCTTGATGGGATATACTGAGAATGACCCTTTCCCCAATCCCACACCACTCAGTTTCTCCCCTTTGTAGTTTCCTGTTTACACATCTCCCGGTCACCCTCCATTCAAATCCAAAACACATCACATTTGAAAGAAAGATTTGATTATACCCACATTTCAAATCCAAAACAATTAACAATCATGACCAACTGCAACCACCCATCTCAGAAGGGGCAACACAAAAGCTAGACAACTCAGAGACACAGCTCAACCACATAATTTATTGCCAAACTAGAATATTTAATATTTATATTCTAGTGATGTCCTCAAACCAGAGAAGCACTTAGCATTAAAGTAAGATGAAGTGTTTATTCTGGAGGTAGAACACTACTTGCAACTTTCAAATGATGGACCTCTTTTTCTGCTAAACAAGATTTTTTAAATCTTAGAGTCTAGTCTCAACCTAAATACCATATTGCAAATCTTTATGTCCATATACGTTTTTAAAACCCCAAAGATTTTTTTTCTTGGGAAAATTTGGAAATCTATAGATATCTGTAAGTTTTAATAACCAAATGGAATCAAAGTACTAAATATTTCACACCTTTTGCTGATTCACACTGGCCTTTGCCCTAAAAATTTCTCTAACTTGCTGAGTTAGCTGTTTTTTTTTTTTTTTGGACAGAGTCTCATCCTGTTCCCCAGGCTATGGTGCCGTGGCGTCAGCCTAGCTCACAGCAACCTCAAACTCCTGGGCTCAAGCAATCCTCCTGCCTCAGCCTCCCAAGTAGCTGGGACTACAGGCATGTGCCACCATCCCCGGCTAATTTTTTTTTTCTATATATTTTTAGTTGTCCAGCTATGAGTTAGCATTTTCAAAGAATACTTTAAAGTAGGAGTGCTGCCAACAGGGAGATCTGCTAGGAGACCACAACAGAGGAAAGACTGTTTTTGTGGGTTTAAAGGACCACCATGCTGGTCGTTTAATCAAATGAGAGAATTGTTTTCAAAACAAAGGCCATATTATTCCAGGAAGGAATTTCACGGCATTATACACAAGACCCTCTACCGCAGTGGTCCCCAACCTGTTTGGCACCAGGGACCAGTTTCATTGGAAGAGAATTTTTCCACGAATGGGGTTGGTAGTGGAGGGGGTTGGGGGCAGGCCAGAGCTCAGGCAGTGATGTGAGCAATGGAGAGTGGCTGTAAATACAGATGAAGCTTTGCTTGCTTGCCTGCTACTCACCTTCGCTGTACACCCCACCTCCACTTCCTAACTTTCATGGAAGACAGTTTTCCACAGACAAGGCGGCTGGGGGCAGCAGAGCTCTGTTGCCTGGTCCCCAACAGGCCGTGGACCTGTACCAGTCCGTGGCCCAGGGGTTGGGGACCACAGCTCTACCATCTTCCCCAACTCCCTGTCCAGTGCCAGTTCCCATTTCCCCCCTTTTAATGTTCCAGTTTTCTCCATTTAGTGGATGAGGACAGTTGTGTTAACAATTTATCGCACTAGTAGGAGGTAGAGCCAGGATTTTAACCCAGGTCAAACTTACCATGTTGCCACGTGGCATTTTGGATGGAGACAGGTCCCTAAAGAAGAGGAGCTGATCTGGGTGAAATTCCCAGCCATATGGATTATCTGGGATTTCTCTGGCACATGTAATGGATTCCCTGGTGAAGGAGGCCCTGGAGAGGATCCACTGTGCAAGCAAACCTAATCCCAAACCTCTCTGTGCCTCTTCTTTCTTCTAATGCCTTTTCTTCCACCCCTTTTTTGGAGCGAGGCCAAGTAACTGGATGCTGATCCAGCATTGTGCTCCCCATAAACCATTCAAATGGTAAACCCGGCTTACCTTTCCTATGGCATCTGTTAACAGCTTGAGGGACAGAGGATCATGCACCAAGGAGTCTGTGTAAAAGGAACCAAGGTATTTCCTTGGGTTAATTGGATTGTCCTGGGCACACAGATCTGGCCGCATGCTGAATCCATGAGAGATTCTTCCTACTGTGAAGGCGAAGGAACCACCTGCAAGTAAAACCCATTGCTGAGGGGCTAGTATTGATTGGAAAGGATTCCTCAGTCCTGATGTTGTATGCAAGAAGTTACTATAGTCTAGCTGATTAAAAGTAATTACAAAGGACCATTGCATTCCAAATGCTGGGAGATGACCTAGAAGAAATGACATTAACTCACCTAGAAATTCAGACATGAGAAATTTATCCTAAAGAGAGAAGACAAGTGTGTAAAGATATGTGGCCAAGTTTTTCAAATGTAGTGTGGTTATAATAACAACATACCAAGACAGTCTATGAGTTGGGGGCTAAATCATGACGGCATATCCATAAAATGTAATGCGTGCATGAAGCCATCAAAACTGAAGCTCTTTCATTGACATGGAAAGAGTCTTCTCTATGCTGTTGAGAAGGAAAAGCAGGCTAGAGAACATGTATAGTTTTATAGTGTGTATGTGTGTGTATGTGTCCAAGAGTCACAAATTCAGTTACCTACAGGGGCCAGGCAGGCAATGGAAATAAATGAAATAGGCCTATTTGTAAACAGTGGAGAATGGTAGGGACTGTTATAGACTGGAGAGGTTATAGTCTTACTAGAGGGATTTAAGTAAAAAACAAAACAAAATAAAACAAAAACTGTGCCAAGCAAACTAAATTTGCCTACAAAAATAGAATTTGGTCCCCAAACTATCATATGACTAGAATGGTGGCTGGAAGGATGTTATGAACTGAATTGTATTTCTCCAAAATTCCTATGTTGAAGCCCTAATTCCTAATGTGACTGTATTTGGAGAAAGGACCTTTAAGGAGGTAATTAAGGTTACATGAGGTCATAAAGTGAGGCCTTAATCTAGTAGGACTCACATCCTATTGAACAAAAGAGCTTGCCCCTTGCATACACAGGAGAAGGGCCCTATGAAGAAGGTGGCCATCCACAAGCTAGGAAGAGAGCCCTCACTAGAAACCAACCCTGCCAACACCTTGATCTTGGACTTCTAGCCTCCAGAACTGTGAGAAAATAAATTTCTATTGTTTAAAAGCCACCTAGTCTGTGGCATTTTGTTATGGCAGTCTGAGCTGACTAATACAGATAGGGTTTTACCTCCATGTGCAAAACACACTTTCAGTTTAGGAAACTTCTCAAACACTCCGCCCATGATCATGGAGCAAATGGCTGTGGTGGTCTCTGCTGGCATTCCTGAAAGAGGAAATAGTCACAAGGCTCAGGGCTTGTCATCTCAAGTAAGAAGTTCAGTGACGTTAATGGCTGGGGATTGGCAGCTAATGGCTGGGGAACTATCAGTGCTAAGCAACTTGGGGCCCCTGTGCCCCAGCATGGCTTGGATGCATACATTACTTTGGCAAAGAGAACCATCTGAAGCTTCCTAACAGGGGGACTTGTCTATGCCTAGAACAGTTGAGGAGCCAGAGGACCTGGCGTTTGCCCTGATTCTCTTGACTTCAGTTTTGGATGTAGGCGAGCAGAGTGTAATGAGTCTAGGCTAACCCCTAGCTCCAATTTTCTGCCTCCTGGCCCTTGACCAGTTATTTAATGTCCCTGAGCCTGCTCTTGTTCACCTGTAAGATGGGGACCGTGTTGCCCATCTTGCAAGGCTATTGTGGAGCCTTGCAAATAATGATGTCAGCAAAGTTCCTGGCCAGAAATTCACATTGGAGATTCTCAACAAATATTAGCTGCCTCTCTGTGTCTCCATTTCCTCATCTGTAAAATTAGTTCCTGCCAGTTGCTTTAAGGATTCGGTGGACAGCACCTGGCACTTAGTGAGTGCTCACTAGATATTAACTATTACTATTCCTGCTAAATCTTTCTGGCCTCTTGGAGCTGAGGTTGAAAATAACTAAAATGAATTATTTCAAGTGCTTTGTGCTTCTAGAAGAAGTAGCTGATCCATGTCTGATGCGTTTGCCCCCGATGAGCCAGTCTGGGCTATGTTGCCAGACGACTGCTTTTCAGACTGATTCAGAAATCTCTGACTGCTCCACAGCTGTACCCTGCCCCTTCTGGGGAAGCCTGACTCTCTGGGCTGCCAAGTGGGGCTTCCTTCACCAGATGCTCATTCTGCCCAGGGTGGGGTTCCTGCTCCCCAGACACAGATACCCCCGGCTCCCAGCCTCTTGGGAATTCTGGAAGCATGATGGATTCCTATCTATCTGGGAGTAGCTTGTAGACAGAGCTTCCCGAAGGCAGGGAGATGGACAATATCACATCTGGTGATTCTGCTTTCCATTAATTACTTGAACCATAACTCCACAATCCATTCTCCTTATAAGAGCCAAAGTTATATTTTCAGTGTGAATTGGATCATGACCCTTCTCTACTGAGAATCCTCCAATCTACTAGTGACCACCTTTGCATCCCAAATAAAATTCTGAAATTAGCCTGATTGTTTGTGATCTGTGTCCTTGTTTATTATCTCTTTCCTCTAACCAGAATATAAGCTCCATGAGGGCAGGGGATTTGTTTCTGTCCTCAGTGCTGAGTACAGGCCGGGCCTGCTGGAGGGAATTGACAGGGAAAATGGTCATTACCGTCAGGCACTGGGACGCTGCCGCTCGCTGCCTCCCTGCCGCTCCCGCTCCTAGAGTGGGTGTGTGGGTGAGGCCCTGGCCTCCCTTGGCTGCGCTGCTCTTGCGATCTTGATTGGATACTTTTTGAATCCCATTGCTGATTGGATGTTAAAGCTTGTTGCTAATTGGATGTTAAAGTTTGTTGCTGATTGGATGCTTTTTGAATCCTACCAAGGGTATAAAAGCTGGAGGAGAACAAGGAAGCGGAGCTCAGAAGTTGGTGGCATGCTGAGCCTGCTGGCGAAATAAAGGCTGTTCTCTGACTCTACGTGTGCTTCTCAGTTCTTTCCCGGGTCAATCGCTGTAACACTAGCTGTAACACTAGCTGTAACACTTGCTGGAACAGAATCAATATGTACATGTTACATAAATGAATGGTGAAATGACTCTATATACAAATGCTTGCCTCTTTTTCATGTGGAAAGTTGCAGTATAAATAAGTTTATGGGACTTGTCAAGTGTTGTGAATAAGGATAAGATTTTTTTGAAGCTTGACAGCACTGGGCCTTTTAGGTTATCTCTTCCTACTAATTGTGGCTCAAGAATTTGGTGGAGGATGGGTAGGAAGCTGCCTTACTAAATATTTTGGTCTCCAGCAGCAAACACAGGAACATATAAAATGTCAGAGCAGAAAGAGACCTGTGAAGGAATCCGGACAGCATTCTCATTTTACATATGAGGAACAGGGGCCCAAGGAGGTGAAGTGATTTACTGTGGATTATACAGTGCAATACAGACGGAGCTGGAACTGAAAGTCAGTTTTATTCACTTCTAACATTGCTCTATTTAATTCTTCATGGTGGTGGTTTGCATTTTGATGATTTCATAATTACGAATTGTACTAAGTGGGCTGGGGAGAGAATGGGTAATGGCCCCCGTAAAGAAAGTCCAACGCTTTTCGTTTGGGGACCCGTTTTTCACTGAACTTGTAGAAGAGCTGCACTTTTCACTTGTAGCTCCAGAATTTTGCATCTGTTCTCCATCTCTTCTCATCAAGACTGATAAGGAGAGATTGGGCGGGCCAAAACAGGGGCTTCTCATCTTTCCCTTTTCCTCACCCTCATGTGGAGCTAGGAATGAACAGTGCAGGAAGCAAAGGGCAGAGGAGAGGAGCAGACAAGGACAACTGTATGCTTGAGACATTGTCAATCTATGGCTTCAGGTCCATGGGTGGGAGAAGTGGACCTTCTACTTGTAATTCCAGAGTTCTCATTTGTAAGAGTTGATGCTATTATAAGCTTCTAAAAAAATCTACTAGACAAGCATGGTTAGTTTTTTTTTTTTTTTAGAGCTTCTTTGGGAGTCTGTGTAGCAAGGTTGCTTTGGAGTCAGATCTATATAAACTCCATTTTTACTTATTAACTCTGTGACTTGGAAAACTTACCTAACCACTAGAAGACTCAGTTTCTCCATCTGTAAAATGATCATTATAATGTCAACCTCATAGGTTAAATATATGATTTATTTATTATATAATTTACTTATGATTGTATTGGATACAATTAAAATTAAACAAGGTAATATTATACTGCACTGATCTGAGTAAGTGCTCAATAAATCATAGTTGCTATTACTTACAATCCTGTTAATTACTCATACTTTCTCTATTTGACATAATAGGGTTCCACAGATGATTGGAAAAATCCAAGAGTTGGCTCTGTATTCCAGACCCTAAGCAGACACAAACCTACGAGCCAAGGGAGCCAGTATTTGTCCATCCGTCCATCCATCTGCATGTCCCAGGGATGCACAAACAGGGAACAGTTCAGTCTTTCAGCCGCCTTCAAAGAAGAGAGAGAGGGTTATTTGGATGAGCTGGCATATATTATACAAGGTACCGTTTTGGGAGGAAATTGCTTTTCTCTGAGTGTATATTGGTCTGTATAAATGAACTAAAATACTTTTTAAGTTGTTCCATGATCTATATTAAAAATTCATAGACAGGCCGGGCGCGGTGGCTCACGCCTGTAATCCTAGCACTCTGGGAG
>VBSM01003200.1:12939793-12956642 GCA_008086735.1 Cheirogaleus medius
TCCCCTCCTTCGGAGGGACTGCTGAGATTGCATCCTTGGAGTGAGTCAAGGTGAGAGTGCTCCCTCCTTTCCCCCTACTTGGAAACCTGAGGCTGTGGAAAGTAAGGAAGTGCTGGGCTGGGGCAGGCTGGCCTGACCCCAACCATCTGGCCACTGAGAGTCCAACACTGGGTGGAATTTCTGGGGTCTGCAGTTACTCACACAGCCCCAGGAGCCCAGCTGAGTCCCTGAACAGTTGGCTGTGAATGAGATGACCTCAGAGAGGAAAGAGCTCTGGATGCCTCAGCCAGGCAGGTCCTGGGATGAATGCCATGGGCAAACCTGCTCCAGGGCCTCCTGGGAAATGGAAATGCCATCTGGATGGAATGACCTTTATTCAACAAAATTGTTTAATTAAAAGAAGTCCCCTCAACAAGAATAGAATATTAGTGCTTACTGAGGTTCAAAACAGATTTCTCTTAGAACATCGCTTTCCAAATACATTTGGGTGCTGGAGTGACTCATCCCACCTTCATGCATAAATATTTGTGCTAACCAGGGTGATGCAATATGACTTGTGTACATAGCATTTTTAAAAAGGAAAAACAATTCTGAGACAAGGGGATTCTGGAAGTGGCAGGCAAAGGGTAAATGGAAGAAAGCACTCCTAGTTCAACAGGTTCTGGGGAGCAGAAGAGATATAAGCCTTTGGAAGGGAGAGGAGCTAGTTGGTTTCTGATAATGAACTTAGGTTGGAAAGAGAATAACAACTTCTTGGGATAGTTTGGGCTTGGCAAAGGCACACGATCCTGGTATCTCAGTGAGATTTGACTCCTCATTAGGATAAAACTTTATTCTGTGTGCCTGTGATGGTTTGTTTCTATTCAATTCAAATTAATCTGTGAAACATGATACAAAACACAAAAAGAAATCATTTATACTCTCAAAATCATAACTAACAGTAATTGAGAACTTACCATGTGCCAAAGTTGTTATAAGAATTGTACAGTTATTAACTAGTTTAATCCTTTATGAGGTAAGCACTATTATAACCCTCATTTTACAGAGAAGGAAACTAAGGCAGAGTGACTTACTCAGGTCTTGTGGCTGAGAAATGCTAGAGCCATGAAGTCTGGCACTACCATTCTGTCTGCCTCATACCAGTAACGAAGAAATTTTTGTGCCTGAAGACTGCCCTGAGCATGTGTGTGGGGGTCACTTACTAAGAAGGGAGACCTAGGAGATAAGGGGGACAGGTAGATGCTCTGGAGCACCAGGCTCACCTTGACATGACACAGCCAGCTTGGCTCATGGCAATTCCTTTTGTTTGTTTCAGTAGGTTTTACTGACGCAAGCTAGAGAGCAGTGAGGCAGGCAAACCTTGCTAACCAAATAAATGTGCCGTCACCTCCAGGACATCACCAGTCAACTGGGGCCAGGATGTGCTCCTGAGTCCCCTCAGAGACTGTCAGCCCTTAAAACAGTCTAGTTAGAGTGATTGATGGGTTGAGCTAGTCACAGAAACAAAAATATCCATGTGGACTCCAACCAACTTCTGTTGCTTTCTAAGTGCCTTAGTAATTCATAAACTCAATTTCAATGAATAATAAAATGACTTGCAGCTGAAGTCTCGCTCACACTGTGCTGAAACAACTTGGATGCACAAGTAAATAAATCCTTTTTCAAAGCTCATTAAAGTTTCCAGAAAACATTCACTACATCAACTAAGCCACTGCAGCCATAAGCTTCAGGGAGTTCAATATTTAGAGGAATATTAAATATTTCAGGTCATTTGGAGGCAATTTAACAGATAATCCTCCAACTGGTGGTCAGTTTAGATATAAACATGGAAAGAATTTTGCATGTATAATAGTTAGAGCTCAATAAATATTAAATGAATAAATGATCAGTGATTACAGTTCCTGGTGAGTCCACAAACAACTATTCATTATTAAAGATTGCATTTACAATGAAATAATAGAAGGCGATATTATTATAATTCTAGGAGGGAACTAAGAAATTTAAAAATGCAATTCAGTAAAGAATTATGCATCATGAATCCTGGTACTGAGGAGAGATTTAGTTATAGAAAGAATTGAAAGTAGGCCAGGTGCCGTGGCTCATGCCTGTAATCCTAGCACGCTGGGAGGCCAAAGCAGGTGGATCACTCAAGGTCAGGAGTTCAAAACCAGCCTGAGCAAGAGCGAGACCCCGTCTCTACTAAAAATAGAAAGAAATTAATTGGCCAACTAAAAATATATAGAAAAAATTAGCCGGGCATGGCGGCGCATGCCTGTAGTCCCAGCTACTCGGGAGGCTGAGGCAGAAGGATTGCTTGAGCCCAGGAGTTTGAGGTTGCTGTGAGCTAGGCTGATGCCATGGCACTCTAGCCCAGGCAACAAAAGTGAGACTGTGTCTCAAAAAGAAAAAAAAAAAAGAAAGTAGAGGAAGAGGAGGATGGATGGACAGGACTATGGGACTGTGGATACTTGAAGTTGGATACTTCAAAAAGAATGGCACTGAATTTTTGAAAATATATTTTATCATGAAATATTTTAAATATAGAAAGCATAAACAATAGCACAGTGAACACCATATATTCACCATCTACTTTCATCAAATGTTAACATTTTCATGACATTATTTTTTATTACGTATTTTATTATATTTTACATTTTCAAAATATATGGCTTAAATATCTTAACTGAGGATTGGTTAAATCAAAACATATTTATGTATTGGAATATTCTGCGGTTATTTAAAAATCATGCACTGAGAGAATTTTCATTTAGGCTGGAAATTCTTAATTAGGATATGAAATCACATGTGTAACAATTTCAATTTCATTAAAATTAGATATATGCAAATAAAAAAACAAGTGAAATGTACTGTAACAATGGTTACTTATCTTTGGGTGGTTAGATTATGGGTGATTTTTTTTCATCTTTATACCTTTCTGTATTTTCCATAATTTCTTCAAGATCATTTTGAAAAATGTTAAGCATTTTTTTCCAAAGCAAAAAGAAATACTTTTTTTTTGCATGTCATTAATATGGTTCTTATGCACAGTGGCAGTGATGAGGGTTATGTTTTGGCTTCCAAGCGAAAGATTAAAAGGACAGCAAGGGAGATGAGAAAGATGAGAGATTTGACTGAGTTAACTCAGGGCTGGCCCAGGAAGCATTTTTATCTGTCCCTCTTCCGTAGAATGATCCACTCCTTTTGGGGGAGCTGTTTCCCCACCTTCTACCTACATCTGACATTCATGGACATCTCCCTCACCCTCCCAGCGTAGTGGTGCTTCCTCTCCTCCCCACCAGCACCCAGCGGTGGCTGAGGAGTGCTGTGTGCTCACCGCATAGACAGGGAAGAGTTCCTTCGAGTTCAGGTCCCACTCATTGATGTGGGAGCCAATCTGGACCCCAGGAAAGCCCAGCTCCTTCACACAGCGCTCCATCTCCTTGATGGCCAGCTCAGGGGCCTGCATGGGCAACGTCCCCAGGCCCACAAACCTCCTGGGGTGGCTTGCAACGGTGGCCGCTAGGTCATTGTTTAAAAGCTGGCACAGGTTTAAAGTGTCCTGAGGTTTGGCCTGGTGGTGACAGGAAAGGGAAAACCACATCGTTAAAACCTTCTTTCTTCTTTGGATAGTTACTCTGAATAACGCCTCCTCGCAGCTAAAATATTCACTATTCTCAATGGCTTTACCACATCAGAAAACTGAGGCACAGATTGGGTAAGGGACTGGCCACAGAAGACCCAGAAGCCAATCTGTATGAAAGCAAAGAAAACTGCTAGTATATTGCTGATTAATTAAAAAAAAAATTGAGGCTAGAATCAGAAGGGAAAGACACAATTACTGGATCTGGCATCCTAATGCCAGAGATGGAATGTGGATGGGCCACTGCCAACTCCAGAAAGATCCTGAACCCCCCACCCCCCAGGAGGCTGGGCCTGGCCAAGGGCTCATGGACTTCTCCTGTCCCTGCCTGTCCTCCTCCCCATCCTTCCCATTGGCTGTGACATTCAGGGCTGTCCTTAGCAAAATGCTGAGGCAAAGTTTGCTTTTGATTCCCTTACCTTTCCCTTCTTCACTGTTTTCTTTTCTTTCAACATCACCCCACTGCCCCCAGCACTGCCAGGACTTTGGTACTCTCCCGCAGCCCCAGTTGGCCAGTCAGAGTGCTACCCAGCCCGGTAAGTGCAGGCATAGTGAGGTCTGAGGGTGTTTCAAGTAGTGAATCTAATCACAGGGACAGGTAAGGACTGAATCACTCTCTAATACAGGGTTTATGAACACGGGTAGAGGAAGTAAGTGTGAGCAGGTGGTATTTCCATTGCTCCTTAAACCACAACAAGAGTGAACATCTGCTTGATTGAGCAGGTACTTGGTGCACTCCCACCTGTGTACAAAAATTTCCCTCCCTGGGCTCAAATTCATGACTGAAACTTTCAGCGCTTATGATTTGTTCACTTGGGGAAGGGAATCCAACTTTAGGACACCCCTTCTGAATTATATATATATATTTCCCTGGGGGAGGTAACATATGGCCATGATTATCATTCTTACCTCAGTATCATTCCTGCCCCAGAATACACTGGCTCCTCAGTTCCCCAGGAAGGCATTGCTGGAATGAGTCACCAGACAGCAAGTTCTGGTGGAGACTGAGGCTGGTCTAGAACCGCACGGTCCAGCGGAACGATAGCGCGAGTCACATAGCCACATGTGACTACTGGCAACTGCACTGGAGCAAGGATATGGCTAAGCAGGCAAGCCTGGGAGGGGACACTGCAGTAGGGGAGACTGAGGGACCCTCCCGATCTCTACAGCGGAGGGCAGTTGGGAGGGTGCTCAGTGGGACCAGCGTTCAGACTTGAGGCATCTGTTCACTTGCTGGGGAGCTGGATGCGAGCCTTTACCACCAAGGAGATGGTTCGAGGTTTCACACTCACCCAGTAGCTAAACATGACGGGAACGGTGGAAAGGGCTTGCACCGTTACTCCTAGACACAGACACAAAGAAAGGCAAAGCTGGTGAGAAGCATGGCCTGGGGCACTCCTGCCTTTCCCAAGGCCAGGTGGCCATGAGCCTCCACCCCAGACTCCTCCTGCTCTCCCTCCCTTGTTGCTCCTCCCTGCACCCCTTCTCTCAAGGCTCTTCCCCAGGCCCCCTCATCCCTCAGCCTCAGGTTCTAGGGAGAGAGGTAAAGGTTGGACAAAAATGAGATCATTCAAGGAAAACTAACTGACCCCATTTTCCAAGGGTTATTTCTACCTTCGCTTCCTGTGAAATTTTATTTAAGCAAGACTTTATCAGGGTTTTCCATCTTAGGTCATGCATAGCAGAGTGTGTCTCTGAACTACCTTCCCTGCCCCTCTAATTCAGCTCCTAACTGAGCCTAGCTGGAGTCTCACGGTCTGGAATATCAAGAATGGGACTCTGAGTTTGAATCTGGATTCCAGGATGCCAAGAATTGTTTTTCTTCAAGAGCGCCTACGTCCTAGGGATGTCGTAGGGATTAAATGAGTTAATATACGTATGTTAGGTGCTTAGAATCAGGCCAGGTACAAAGTAAATGCTCAGTAAGGGTTAGTCTGGACTGTTTTCTCAAGGACAGCCATGGAATGAAACACAACAAAAACCAAAGGGGACACATGCACTCCATCTACACTGCAGCCCTAAGCAGTGGCTTCTGACAGCAATTATTCAGGGCTCATTCCCACTCGTTTTCTCCGTGAAAGGGTGGGCCCTTGCTCTAGCCTCACGTTTACAACAAAACCTTGCTGTTTGCTGTAGGTCTGGGAAGCATGTTCTTTCTCCAGCTCCTCTTCCACCCCAATGTACTTTTAGAACAGGCGTGTATGCCATGTTCTGTGGAATGGTCTACAGAAGTGGTCTAGGTTTTCAGCAAGGTTCAATTTGAATGTTGCTTAAATGTATTTTTAATTGTTAAAAAACATATAAAGCTATGTCTGAAAAAAGGGTATCTTACAATAAATTCTAACATGCCGGAGACCACCTACTCCTTTTGGGCTGACAAGTTAACTCCTTTTTTGCAGACCTTGGAATAAAACGTCCCCTGCCTTCTCTGTGTGTATATTTGAACTTTTGTAATTTGTCTTTGATGAGGAAGGTGGCAGTTCTAAACTGCTCTTTGATTTGTGTGTTTGAATTGTTTGTTTTCTAGTTTAGTTCTTCCACCAAGGTAAAAATTTAGTCCTGACGATGTCAGCGGTGGTCAGTTCCCCAGCACCGCCCGTGGGCATGGCTCACAGGTATCTGGAGGGCCTGGTGCATTTTCTTGGCACATTCTTTCCTCAGGTGCCACAGCCAGTCGGGCAGTAACAAGTGAAAGCATAATGTGGCCATCATATCATATTTAGATAATCTTTGAGATTATTTTAAATTGTGAGGGCTTGTTTGATTTTTAAATATAAGGAAAGCAAACTCTTCTTAGAAATTGTAAGCAATTCAGCTTTGGAACAAAAATTTCCTAATTTTCATCTTTAAAATTTCTGGATTGGTTTTATTAATATTTAGGGTATTCTGAGATTACATGATTACCTTTTTTTTTCCCTAAAATGCTTTCATTTCCACCCCTTTTGTGTCAATGGAGATGTTCTGTGTATAATACACACAGACAAACTACAGCAAGAAATTGGATCCTAAGCCTGACTATGCAGGTAATCGGCACTCTTAATCTGTGATTTCTAATTTTTACTATTTTAATTGATTCTATGATAAGTAAATACTATATATTTGAACTAAAAAATGTTTTAAATAATAAAATGCCACTTTTATCTTTTTGATGATATAGCATTCTATTTAAAAACAGGATATAACTGATTTTAGAACATTTTAAACCCATACTCTAAAAGCACTGTGGTAGAAGTCCCCATCCCTCCTCCAGTGAAGCTGGAACAGCATGTCCTGGCAGAGTAAAGGGGTCAGAAGTTACCATTACACAAAGTTCTTAACAAATTTTAAGGGTAGATGTTGCTTTTACGTCAGATGAAAACAGTGGTAGCATTTCTCATTGTAAGTACCTTTTTGGTCCATTTCTCTAATTCTCACTTCTGGATCCCAGCAGTTCTCTTGGATCACTCTGAAGACTTTCCCATCTTTCAGCATCTTTGCTTCTCCCTGAGACAAAAAACTCACATTAAGAAAGGCAACCACTAATCTTTCCTTATATGCTTTGGAAAATGTTTCTTCCCTTACATTTTTAGAGATTTTTACTTAATCCATGCAGAAGTAGAAATCTGTTCATTTAACAAAATTCAGCTTTCAGCTTTCCTTCCTCATGCTTTTCTTTGGCCTGGAGTTGCAGGGGTGTGCTCTGTGGGTGTCAGTGCCTGGACACAGAGACAGCAAGGTCACGGTCACGCCTTTCTGGGCTGTATGGCCAAGGACAGCTGGTCACCTTGCCGACCTGAACCACTGGCTACCAGACCCAAGGGAGTGGCCTACTGTCTGGAAAACGTTAGCTCTATAACATTTTAGAATTGGAAAGAACCTTTGAAATAGATTGTCTAGTCCAACCCTCTTGTTTTATAGAGAAGCAACATATGGATAGTGAGAGTAAGTGACTTGTCCAACAGAGCAGTGCCCACTGATGCCAACAGCTGTGGGGGGAGGTGAGCCATGAAGTCAGTCAGTCTAGCAGCACACACAAAATCTGGAGCTGCTCACTTCCACCAGGCATCATGCCTGCCTATATACACTAAAACAATTTTTATACATTTTTTAAAAAGTAACAAATAAAAACCTCATACATTTATGGTGTACAACATGGTGTTTTGATATATGTATACATTGTGGAATGGCCATATCAAACTAATTAACATATTTGTTACTTTACATATTTTATTGAGGCGAGAACACTTAAAATGTATTCTCTTAGCAATTTGCAAGTATACAATAAATTGTTTTTAACTATAGTCACCATAGTGTACAATAGATCTCCTGAACTTACTCCTCCTAACTGAAATTTTGTATTCTTTGGTTCTCTGCCCATTCTTTCCCCACCTTTTGGCCCCTGGTAACCACCATTTTGCTTGCTGCATCCACATATAAGTGGGATCATGCAGTGTTTATCTTTCCATGCCTGGCTTATTTCACTTTAACATAATGTCCTCCTCCAGTTTCATTCATGTTGTTACAAATGGTATTGATAGGATTTTCTTTTTTCTGAGAGACGGGGTCTCCAATATGGCAAAGAAGGGAGTGAACATGGGTGATGGTGAAAGAGAAAAAGTTGGGAAAGAAATTTTATTTGGCAAATGAGAGATTTTATTTTTCTTTTGCTCCTTACTTGGAAAGCTTAATCACCATGAAATTCCTAGTATAGCAGAGTGCCAAAGAGCATGGTCTTTGCATTCAGACAGACCTGGGTTTAAATCTCACTCAATGACTTACTAGTAATATAACTAGTTACGGGGGCCTCCGAATTTAAGCCTCACTTTTTCTGACATTATACTTGTCATGCTTGGCCACCCAACATTTTTGGAACACATCCTATGCATGAAGAAATGTTCACATTTATGATCCTGCCTTCCTGAGCTACAATCCAAAATTTGCTTTCCCATTCTCCATTGTAACTGGGCATGGCATGTGCTCTGGGCTCTGTCAATCAGATGTACCCACCTGTGACTTTGATTTGGAAGTGAGCAATGTGAGGAAAGCAGGGATTGGACAGAATCAACCTGTAGACAAGGGTGTTGTCTAAGGTGTCAGAGGGGACTGAAGCAGCAGTGGCAAAGCTTCTGGGTGCCAATCTCAGCAGCGTCAGCGTGAGCATCCTGTTAGTGACTAGGAGTGGTGACACTTGCATCGTTGCTGGAGCAGCTCACTAAGTGTGATGTGGGCATCGGTTGTGTTCGCACAGCCTCTGAGCTTGATCTCTGGTCCTCCCAGAAGTCTGTGAGCTCCTTTTCTAATTCAACTAGCTAGAGTGGATTCTGTTGTTTGCAATTAAGAACACTGAGTGATACTGAAGATTCAATAATAGAATGTTTGTAAAGGACTTAGCACCAAGCTGGAGAGCATGCTCAATAATGGCCAGATATTATTGATACCATTATTAATAACGTATATTACCAACTGCAAGGGAGGAAATAGGGTTTCTGTGGGAGATGCCTGAATAAATTTTCATTTTAGACAAAGCAGAGTATGTTAAAGCTGGAATGGATCATTTAGTTTAACTCTTGCGTTTCACCAATGAGTCCATGAGGTGTGGTGACTTGTCCAAAGCATATACTTAGTTGGTATAGAGCTGAGACCAGAACCCAGGTTTATAAAGCCATTTGCCATCCTGCCAGGCTGATATTTGGCAATTGGTGTAGGCAAAAGTTAACTACTATAATTTCCTAAGGAGTTTGATCTTCTTTGGGGGAGTGGTGACCCTCATTACATGGCAGGAGAATCAGACTCACTAAACTTCTCTCTTTACATCCTTCATGCTGGACCCATGGTAAGAAAAATGAATGATATCTACTGTTAGTGGAACTCTTTCTGAGTGGAAATTGCCACAGGGCAGCTGTGCCCCTATGAAAGACCCCCGATTCTCATTGGTTTTTCAGCCAGAATTTTGGGACCTGCCAGCCATTGTAAAGAATTAGTCCTTATCCCTCTCACTTTACATACAGGAATCCAGTATCCCCGCAGGGCTACCCATGTGCCTCAGGGGCCAGCAGCTGCTGCTGTGGGAGGGGATGGGGAGTTTCTTAGGTCCTAGTTTTTAACATTGACCTCAGTATCAACCAAGATCTTATACTCAATGAATAACCAAGTAATTGGAGCAAACTGCTCTAATTTATGCAACCAGAGCCCAATCCCCTTTTTTCCCTAAACTCTCCAAAGAAAACCAAGGTTTTTATTAAGTTAAAGAATTCCCCCAAGCAACCATCACCATCCAAATAGCCCATTTTAAATACATCTCTAATATTTTTAAAGCCAAGCTCTATCTCAGAGTCTGATTCCTAGGGAATCTAACCTGTGGAACTTCTGATTTTTAAGTTCTAGTTCTAATACTATTGCCAAATATGTCCAAATGTGGCTGGCATTTCAGATGCCTGGTACTTGCATGATCATCAGAAATGTCTTTTCAAACTCAACATTTCACCGTCAGATTTCCATTCTCCTCCCCCTACCCCAGTGCCCACCCTGGCTACCCCTCTAGACCACACAGGCTGCCATGCTGGTTGGGCTTGAGTTGGCAGAAAAGGCCCAGACCGTGTCACTAGGAAGCACCTTCTGTAATCACTGCAACTGCCACATCCCAAGGTTCTGAGGGACAGTAGCCCAGGGAGGCCCCGCCTTGAAATCGATTTGCTCTAGCTGTTTATCTCTCTCCTTGACCTGCATGTCCTCCTGGCTTGGCCGATTCTATCCTTGATGCCTGCATTATCTTCCTCATCCCTCTGAGACTACATTTCTTCACTTCCCTCTGCCTGATGTGCCATCATCTAATCCCTTTCCCAATACCATTAATTCTGTGTCCAAGATACATCCTGTAACAGGTGGTCCACTTCTGTCCACCTTCACTGCTCAGCCCTGGTCCACGGCCCCCTCCTCTCTCCCGGAACGACTGCTCAGCCTCCAGCTCCGTCTCCCGGCTTCCCCTCTATCCCTCCTCCCACCCAGGCTCCACAAACAGTCAGACTCAATGTTTAAATCCCCAATCCCCAGATCCTGCCACTGCCCCACTAAAAACTCTTGAATGGATTCCCATTGCCCTGAAGGTAAAATCCAAGCTCCCTAACCTGGCCTGGAAGACCCTATGTGATCTAACTCCTGCCTGCCTCTATCCCTTCCTCACATGCCTACACCTTTATGGTCTCTTTATTAACTCTTTTCAGAGTATTCTAATTTAGATGGGGTATTTGTTTTCTTTTTAGAATCTGATTGATCTAGTTTTTAAAAATGTACCTAAACATGCTGAATAATACTATGTCATTTATATAGGTGCATGCATGTATAAGTATTAATAAAACCATAGTAAAAGGTCTGGAAAGATACCCACCAAATTGTTAACAGGAATTACTTTTGAGGATGAGGAATGCTGGTCCAAGGAAATTGTAGCTGTATCCCTAATGGCTTAAGTTTTAAAAGGAATATTTATTCAAATATTACCTATGTAATACAATTAATCTTAAAAATAAAAACATATGAGGGAATTGAGGCTGAGCGTGGTGGCTCAAGCCTGTAATCCTAGAACTCTGGGAGGCTAAGGTGGGAGGATTCCTTGAGGCCAGGAGTTCAAGACTAGCCTGAGCAAGATCGAGACCCCATCTTTACAAAAAATAGAAAAATTAGCCAGGCATGGTGGCTCCAGCCTATAGTCCCAGCTAATTGGGAGGCTGAGGCAGGAGGATTGCCTGAGCCCAGGAATTTGAGATTGCAGTGAGCTATGATGACACCACTGCACTGTAGCCCAGGTGACAGAGTGAGCCTCTTATCTCAAAAAAACAAACAAAAAACATATGAGGGAATTGGGCTAGATCAATGGCTTTCAGTCAATTTGGGCTATGACCCCCACATTAAGAAATCTGTTTTTCATTGTCACTCAGAATACCCATATGTATCTATTTATATAGATACAAACTGAGAAAAAAGTTTCATGAAACATTATTTACTCTTACCATGAGCAATGTGTTCTGCTATTTTGTTTTGAAATTTATTTTATTTTTTAAGCTGTCCTAACCCACTATGTTGACAGTATGACCCACTATTGGGTTCCAGCCCATATTTTCAAGCACTGAGCTAGATGGTCACCAGTCTTAACAGTTGTATGATTCGTTATCTTTATAAAGATTGCCCCCTGCCTTAGGCTCTCCACCTCCTCTGAACTCTCTTACTTTTTATTGTCTCCTTCGCCCATTTAGCACAAAATTACTGCTACCTACCTGTATGTTCTTCATCTGTTTGGGTGTCTGCCTGGCTACTCAGAAAAAGGAAAATCATCTTGAAAGCAGGAACCAGGTGAATGGGTATCTTAGTCAGCTTGGGCTGTTGTAACAAAAGACCACAGAATGGGCAGCTTAAACATTTATTTCTCCCAGTTCCAGAGGCTGTGGAGTCCAAGAGCAAGCTGCTGGCTGATTCAGTTCCTGCTGAGGGCCATCTTGCAGATAGCTGTCTTCATGCTGTGTCCTCACATGGTGGAGAGAGGGGGCAGGCTCTCTCACCTGTCTTCTTATAAGGGCACTAATCCCATAATGAAGCCCCACCCTCACAACCTCGTCTAACCTGATTACCTCTCAACACCCCATCTCCACATGCTGTCGTGTTGGGGTTTAGGGCTTCAGCATATGAATTTGGAAGGGACACAGAGATTATCCGTAACAGTGAGGGATCAGAAAGATTTTTGCTAAGTGTGATGTAAATGTGTGTGTGTGCACACACACTTATGTTCCCAAGGTCCTGAGAAACACTCAGTGGATGTTTCCAGATGCTCCTGACCTACAGATTTGAAATGGGCCCTGTGTCTACCCTCCTGCATTGTAGTTTTTAAAATGCTCCCAGGTCGGGGCATAACTCCACCCCAGCCCATGCAGCAGGTCCTTATACAAACCAAGGACTGCCTTGCTACTTACACTTTTATAAACGTTCAGCCAAAGAACAAATGATGGTTTTCAATTCTGAGCAAGCCTTTACCTTGGCAAACAACTATCCCTCAATTTGTTCTGAGAGCACTGAAAAACCAAAGGTTAGGAAGAGAAACAAATAGGTAAAACGGGAGAAATGTTTTGGAAAGAACTTTCAGAGAACAGGGATCTCTAGGGTAAATCAATCATGAGGGCAGAAACTATTTCGTCACCAGAGGAATGTAGGAGAATAAAAAGAATTTTCAAATACTGGATTTTCTCATTTCTCTCAGCCTAATTTACATAATTATATACAATTTTCATATTGTTTTCTAGTGACTCTAATCCCTGACCACTGTAATTATGAAAAATACAGATTTAGTTTTGTTTTGTTTTGCTCTGTTTTGTTTCTGAGAGAGAAGGAAAGGGAATGTTACTGCTTTGTAGACTACCATTGTATCCAATTTTGCTGGAAATAAGTAGGTTAATAGATGTGACTGGAAAATATTTCCTTCTTGTTTTCTTTTAGAGATTTACTGCTAAGTTTATGAAATCTTCTGACATTAAAACACAATGAAACAAAGGCCATTTAAATCAAGTATCAAGGGACAAACTAAAGCCTGGGACATGGAGTAAGAAAAAAAATCACAGGCTGCCTTTCCCTGCAGCTGAGGTTTCCTAGTGGTCTTGTGATCAGCTCCACTTGTACAGTACTTTCCCCTGGAGAGACTTGAAGCCGGTGTAGTGCACCAGCTCTTGGGCTGGGAACTAGCTCTCTGAACTGGAGAAGTGTAGCACAGTGTTTAAATTGGCACTTGGCAGATACTCTTTGTAGAAGGTGAGGATGAGCTGTCCCAGAGGTTCTGATGTTTAGAAGAACTTTTTACTGATTCCTCCACTGCCTGCAGGATCAAGTACAAAGTAGTAAGCCCATTTGGGGGCTTAAACCCCTAAATCCTTCAAGAAGGCTTCTGTCTTCCTCTCTGGCTTCCCACCACTTTGCTCCCCAAACTCTTATCTGCCTCTATCCATTCTCCACAGAGCAAAGTGGTCTTTTCAAGCCATTAGAATTTCCACTGCATTGTGAACACAATGCAGCGTCCTTAGCATGTCCCTCTGTGGTCCTGCCTCTGCCTATCTCTCGTGTGCCCGTTTCCTACCATTTCCCCCTTCTGCTGCTTGTCAGCCACATCCTCCTCCTTTCTGTGCCTTGGACACAGGAAAGGTGGTCCTCACCCGATCAGGCTGCATTGGGTTAACCGTGCACATTAACTGTGTCTCTCCAGACCACGAGTCCTCCAGGGCCTGCCTTAGCCATGTCTGTGTTCCAGCTGGAAGCTCAGGAAGGTTCCCTCTGAGCTCTGGCTGGGCGTACGATGCCTCCGAAAATGAAGGCAGACCTAGACCCTGGCTCCCTCGCAGGCCTCAATATTTGCAGAATGCTTCGCCCCCCAGCCTTTCTCTCCCCTCGTTTTCCTCTTATCAAACTCAGCCCTTCATAACAGTGGCTTCTCCCCTTTGTCTCCAGTGTTTAATTTCTCCAGATTGTGCTCAAACCTAACTCTTCCGTTTTTTTTAGCCAGCCTTAAACTACTGTGATAACCTATAGAGAGCACCAGGTCGCTTCCTTGAGGCAGAGCGATAAATGCTCAAATTGGTTCCAGGGTAGAGAGAGAGAGGAAGAGAGAGAGAGAGAGAGAGAGAGAGAGAGAGAGAGAGAGAGGAGAGAGAGAGAAAGAAAGAAATAGAGAAAGATTTCCCTAATGGATTCTGAAATTCCAGTTTTATTTTCCTGGTGCTCTTTGAAGTCACCCCCATTTTTCCTAATAATTCTGAGAAACCTCGGTGCTGCTCCCTTGCCTACTGCAATGGTCACAGGAGGGCAGGACAGTTGGGTTCCCGGAGGCCCTGCCTGCAGTGAGCAATCCCAGGGTTCAGGATGCCTCTGGTCCTGCTCAGGCTCGTGCTTTGGGAGACACTCACCTTGCCGAGGTGTTGGAGCTCCACCCAGCCGCCGTAGCCGAACCTCTGCAGTGGGGAGAAGCACAGTTAGGCCTGAAGAGCAGAGAGGACTGCGCTCAAGGGCATCCTTAGGGCAAAGGGTCCCAGCTTCTTCCTTTGAGGCATCACCTTCCCATTTTCCCTCATACCCATGTATCATTTATTCAATATGTATGTTTAAGGTATTCGACTTTTTTTCCCTTAAATGTATTTATGCAGAAGAAAATTCCATATCTCAGAAGTACTGGTTTTATCTTTTCTCCTAATGCAGTTTTAAATTTTAAAATGAAAATTAACAGTCAAAAATATTTGTTCATGCACCACCTAAAATCATTTCCAGGACCACCAAGTGTACACCACTCATAAAGACCACTCTTTAGGAAATACATTACTCTTCAAACTCTGGGTGGCAACCCACGAATAGATCATGACATCAGTTTAGTGGATAGGGACCCAGGCATTTTCAAAACATGAAATAGCATATGGAGCAGATGCTGTGGTTGTCTCACTCATAGCCCCTCCCTTTGACACTTCTGTGCACACGAGCCCACCTCCAGCGGCCAGCACCTGCATTTCTTTGATTGAAGGCCTCCCTTTTGATCCTGGAATCTGCTGTGATTGAGCCCTGCTAGCAGGTGCGGGAAATTAGCCCCTGCCTCTCCCTCCACCCAGCCGCTCTCAACAGATGATTGAGGTGGTTGTACATAAATTCACTGAGTATACTGCACCCGGCCCCTCGGGCAGGATCACTCTGAGTGAGGCATACACTGGATACCACACCGTTCACTGGCTGCCTTGTTTTTCCTGCCTCCCTTCCCCGCTTCACTGGTGTTTCCCAGGATCATCTCTGAAGTAAATGTATTTGAATCCTTGTCTCGGGGTCTGTTTTCTTGGAAAACACATGGTAAGATAGCAAGGGAATGGAATGGAATAGAGTAGAATGTCACCCATGTGGTAAGTACTGGTTTCATGAAACTTTTTTTTCCATTTTATGTACATAAATATTTATATTGAGTCTCCTTATAAAATACATTTCTTCCTGGGGGGTCATGAATAAAATGTATTGAAAGCCACTGCCTAAACATAGATACACGTAACTATTTGTTTTATCATATCATATCATTCATTACTTATTCTTCAGGCTTTCATGGAGTCTATTCTATGACCAGTCTGACTGGGGCAGAGAAAATAAAAGTGAAACACGGTTCCAGCCTGTGTGGAGCAGGGTCTTGAGAGGATGGGGCTGGGGTCGACAAGGACTCGCAGAGCTGCAGTAATCGCGAGACACACCGTGACTGACGTGCAAGGGCTCTGGGAGCCTGCAGGAGGCTGCTGGCCCACACCTTGGGTCGGGGGTGTCAGGGAGGGAGGTTGAAAAGGTAGTCCGGGATCAGATCGGAGAGGATCTTCTGGTGTCCAGGATTTCCATGCTCCCTGGCGTGGCTCTTGGAGTGTGATGTGAGAGAGGAAGGAGTGGAGGCAGGAGACGACCGCGTGAAGAAACTCCCTAACAGCTCTGAGTCCTGCAGCAGTGAGGCGTTGCAGAGTGAAGCACGTGGAATCTCAGCTCAACTTCTTACATGTTGTGCTTGGATAAGGCCAGGGTGCACTGGTTGGTTCTTGTGTCATGGCAGAGGGGAGTTGTCTGGAGGGAGTCAGGTGGTGGTGAGTCCCTCTTCCTAGCTCCCCTTTCGCCTCTAGACTGAGTGGGATGCTCTGGGCCTGGACCCTCATGCAGCATAGGGGTGCTGTGTGTCCCTGTGTCTGTGACTGGGGTCTACCTCAACAGGCTTCTTAAGATGTGGATTAATTCTATACCAGTCTTATTCTACCCAGATATAAGGTCTCTTCTTGAGTTCTAGCTCCAAATAATCATATTAACTCTGGACATCTATCTGCTTCCTTCCTCGTGCCACCAGTGGACCCTATTTTACAGGCTTCTCCCTGCACCTGACCTCTCCCTCGCCCGTGCCCCCAGCCCTACTTCCCTCCCTTCGTGCATTCGGAACCCTGTACTCTTCCCTTCTCTCTCCCTGGAAAAAGTCTATGTTGAAGGAGGGGATGGAACATGACCTTAATCAGTTACACTTTAGAGTAAAGTTAAGGCTGTGTTTTCTCCAACTGGAAACTTGCCTTTGACATTTTATCCTCAGTGTAGAAGAAAATATTTTATTTTCTCCTTTCCTTATTGCCTGCTTTTTTCTCTTTCTTCCTCTTTTCCTTCCTGCTTCATTCTCTTTCTTTATTACTTTTCTTTTCTTTTCTTTTCTTTTCTTTTCTT
>VBSM01003200.1:12963700-12984741 GCA_008086735.1 Cheirogaleus medius
CGCCTCAGCCTCCCAGAGTGCTAGGATTACAGGCGTGAGTCACCACGCCCGGCCAAAAAAATATCTTTTTAAGCTCCAGCCTGGCCCACAGAGCTCTAAGCCATCTCATCCGAGGGTCAGTCAAGTAACAACCTAAACATTTCCTCCCTCTCCTTGCTTCGACCCTACTGGAGAAAGAGATTAAGTTTAGGGAGGGAAATGCCAGTTAGGGAAGGAGAAGAAAGAATCACATACCCACCTGCAGGGAGAGAAGACTTACCTTCTAACAAGGATTGAAGAGATTACTAACTTACTGGGCACTTTTACTTTCTGTACTGAGACTGGGTTTTCAGTTTAAAGCAATCTTAGGAATTTTTACTACCTAAAAGTGAGTAGAAATGTCTTGGAGGTTCTGCACAGGTTTTCCTCCAAAGGGAGGAGAAAAACTACCTTCACTAGGCAGAATGAAAGGGAAAATGGGAGATTTAAAAAGTTGTGTATGTGACTATATCCAATGTGCGTTCAGTGTACCTGCAGCAGAAGAAAAGGACATTGCTTTTATTTTTACTCATAAAGACAGGCAAACCTTTTGACTGAATGTGTGGGAGGTGAGTTACAGAGTTCTCATGAGCAAAAAGTTTTATTTCCCACTGTAACACCAAGAAAAGTGAAAACAAAAAGGAAAGTTGTATGAGATCTCTGCATTAAAATTTGAATTATAAATCAGATGGGATTTATACTGAACATCCCTTTGTAGAAAAAGGCAAGAGACCCTTGAACTGTTCAGTAGTTAAATCGCATAAAAATAAAAAATGGTTTAGACGAAGTCTGAGTAGCTCTTTTCTCTCGGCCCTAATCAATGAATCAGCTGAAATACCAAGGTTTGACCTCTTACTCCACTGCTTATTAGCTGGATGGCCTTGAGCATGTTATTTAGTCTCTGTGTAAAATGGAGAGGACAATAGAGGAACTGATTTCATAGAATTGCAGTAAGTATTAACTTGAGTCATATAAAGCTGTTGGCTATGAGTTACACTGTGACACATAATTCAATTATTTCTTAGTCCACCATATGCAAAGACTGGCAAGAAGTCTGACATCAGTCAATTTAAGGGACCTTGTTCCCTCTTTCTTGGATTATATAAGAATCCTGGGTTTATGTGATGCAGGAATGTGGAGTGGGGGCATGCCCTCTGTGGTGGTCACCATGATCGTGTTTCTCCTTGACCAGGCCTGTGTGACCCACTTGAAGGTGGGCAGCTCCGCTGGTTGAATGGACTTCTGGAGGTTCCCATTCCAAAATGGAATGCTTTGCTCCTACCTCTGCTGCTCCCGTGTTTTCTCTCTCAGTGGATGACACTGTACCCAAAACAAACTCCTCTCTCTCTTCCTCTCTTTCTCTCCCCACAATCAATTAATCACAAGTCTTTTCATTCTAACCCCATTGCATCCACTAACCCTGTTCCCTCTCTAGCCTCATCATCTCAGGCCCTTATCATCTCTCTCCAGGATTTTTTAATTGCCTACTAATGGTCTCTGGTTCCAGTCTTGGCGCACTGCATTCCATCTCCATGACTCTCTTGGCCAGCGTGATCTCTCTAAAACACAAAATGATCACATCTCCTTCCAGCGTCACACTTTTCGTGGAATCTCACTGCTAAGTCCAAGCATTCTTGGGAAACAAGGTCCCAGATGTACTTCTTTCCCTCTCTTGTCTCTGTGCTTTGCCACTGTGCCCTATTTCACAGCCACAGGAAACATTTTGTGCCTCCCAAAATGTAGTACATTCCCCCTTTTGTCTTTGTTTATGGCTTCTTTGACCTTTGATCTCTGGAGTGACCTTTGCCTGCCCTTCTTTCTGCCATGGGTACTCCTATCTGTGACTCAGTATTTAGTTTAAACATTACCTTCTGTGTGAGGCCTCTTTATATATATATATCTCCTATTGGTTGTGTCTCTCTAGGGAATCTTTTATAAATGTTTCGTAAATATTTGATGAAATAATTAATCAATAAGTAAATAAACATGAATAAGTGCATAAAATGTCTTTTCAGGAACATTCTGTGTAAGCCTCATGTGGAACTGTTATGCAAAGATTTCTGCCCTTATTCAATACTGTAGAGCAACAGATGCCATTCCCAGTGTTTCCTTGAGCCCTCTGGCCCTTTTTATATTTGGACAATTAGGTGTTCAAGAGTAAAAATAGAAGCCAGCTGGTAGGTTTTGAGTTTTAAAAGCCTCAGCTTCATGGAAAGATCCATGGAAAGACATCAAGCCATAGTCTTGGAAGGAACTTTATGATGTTGGTCTGTCTCTGATTTCACCATTCTTCTTTTGTTTTTTGGCTAAAGGGCATAATCTTGCTCTATCCACTAAAAAATGGCTCCCCCAATTCAGGGGTGGCAGGGGCAAGACCCGGCACTGTGTAGATCCAAAGGTTGGGCAGACACCAGGTGACACTGACCTTGGGAGCTGGTGGAGAGTTCCCTTCTACACTGAGCAGGAGCCCACAGCCCTTCTCTCTTCCTGTTTGTCACATCTCCCATTTGGTGGCCCTAGGACACTGGGGCTAAGTGAGTGGCAAGAGGTTAGATCTCTTGTCAAGTAAACAATAGGAGGTTGGATCTCTTATTGTTACCAGCTAGGCCAGACACTGCCCCTCAGGTGTCCCGAGGTTTTCAGTGAAGTCAGAGAGGGTAATACTGGAGTTAGTTTGGATTTTCCTGGTATTAGGAGGTTCTAACTTTGTGGAATATTTACTTGAAGTTTCTCCCCCTTGCCTTGCTTGCAGACAGGGCTATTGCTGTCTTTTCCCACACTACATCTGCCACTATAGAGTTAAAATGTAGAGTCTGTTAAGCTCTCTGTCTATTCTCTTTTCTGCCTATTTTGAAACTGCAGTTGCTGTTACTGGTATTGAAATAAAGCTCGCTGTCTATGATAGCACTCATTCAAGGTTACTTGGAACAGCCAGTTCTAGCTACAGTGTAAGTATTGAAAACTTATTTGAAACTGAAGGGGAAAAAAGGGTAAAAGAGGCTTTTTTATTTTAAAAAACCCTCTAACTGCCATGGAAGCTCTTTACACAATACTTTGATCCACAGCTTTCATTAGATTGCATTACCTATTGAGGAAAATAAAGTTTGAGCAGGAGCTCAACTTGTGAACAAGTTCTAATTTTGTCAGAACAATTTGAATCTAACCATCTTTTACAAATTGGTGAGTTTATATTGTTATCTTATGGCTGGAATTCAGAAGTAAAAACCATTAGATCTTTGTGTATGTATGTATATATATATATGTTTAAATGTGTTGATATGTATATACATATGTTATATGTTGATTCTACATGGTACCAAATTGGCTTATGAATCAAAGTGTATTCATAAATGAAGTAAATAAATCTAAATGTTTTTCAAGTTCATGTGAATTTAGTAAATTTTTGGTAAATAAGCTAGGTTACTTAAAAAAGTATTATTGGTAAAGTAAAAATAAAAATATCTTCAAATTGTCAGCATGTATTTTTGCCTGAGTTTACTAGTTATTTTTATGTTTTTAAGATGTCAGGGTTCAATACAAGGGTTATAAAACTATAAACCAAGCAAAAACAAAGTGGTCTGTATTTATGTAATTTTTTGATAACTAAACTAATTCAATATTGTTGGTTTAATAAAAACATATAAGTCTTCTGAGTTATCAGCAAAAGTACTCATGTGTTTAACTTTAAGGTTCTAACTTAGGTGAATAATATTCATAGGCTATAAAAATGGTTAACAAGAAAATAACTTAAAAGCATAACTAAGATCTAATTAAACTGGCTGGGCGTGGTGGCTCACGCCTGTAATCCTAGCACTCTGGGAGGCCAAGGCAGGAGGATCGCTCAAGGTCAGGAGTTTAAGACCAGCTTGAGCAAGAGTGAGACCCCGTCTCTACTATAAATAGAAAGAAATTAATTGGCCAACTAAAAATATATAGAAAAAATTAGCCGGGCATGGTGGTGCGTGCCTGTAGTCCCAGCTACTCGGGAGGCTGAGACAGGATTGCCTGAGCCCAGGAGTTTGAGGTTGCTGTGAGCTAGGCTGACGCCACAGCACTCTACTCCAGGCAAAGAGTAAGACTCTGTCTAAAAAAAAAAAAAAAAAAGATCTAAGTAAACTGCTAAAATAAATAAATTAGGTAAACAGAAAGAAAATAAATGCTTGTGACAGAAAATTTAAGATTTCTTGGCTGGGCACAGTAGCTCATACCTGTAATCCCAGCACTTTGGGAGGCCGAGGCGGGAGGATTGCTTGAGCCCAAGAGTTTGAGGCCAGCCTGAGCAAGAGTGAGACCCCATCCCTACAAAACATATAAAAATTAGCTGGGCATGGTGACATATGCCTGTAATCCCAGTTACTTGGGAGGCTGAAGCAGGAGGATCACTCAAGCTCAGGAGTTTGAGGTTGCAGTGAGCTGTGATGACACTATTGCACTCTAGCCTGGGAGATAGAGCAAGACCCTGTCTCTCTCAAAAACAAAACCAAAAATTCTTGTTCCCTAGGTTTTCACCGAGGCTTGGGTTACTGGGAGTTAAAATTTCTGGTGAATGCATGTGATTCTATATATAAAGTGTGCCAAAAGTAAGATGTGTGTTTAAAAATATATATATATATATATACATATTTTAATTATGAGACATGAAAAAAAAGAAAAAAATATTTTAAAGAAAAAATTATTTTATCTAATTTCAAAAGTTATTTAGGCTGGGCACAGTGGCTCATGCCTATAATCCTAGCACTGTGGGAGGCTGAGGCAGGAGGATCACTTGAGCTCAGGAGTTAAAGACCCCATCTCTACTAAAAATATAAAAATTAGCTGGGCATGGTGTCACATGCCTATAGTCTCAACCACTTGGGAGGCCAACGCAGGAGGACTGCTCGAGGCCAGGAGTTTGGGTTTGCAGTGAGCTGTGATGACATCACTGCACTCTAGTCAGGGTGACAGAGTGAGACTGTCTCCAAAAAAAAAAAGTTATTTAAAGGTTGATTCAAAATGGAGAATTAAAAAAAAATTAAAACGAGATTAAAAAGAACCAGTAAATAAAAGAGAGAGAGATAGAAGAAAAGTTAAGGATATGAAGATGTATTTTTTTGATAAAGGAGTTTAAAAAGAAAAGAGAATAATTTTGTATGAGAAAGGATCTTGTATCGTAAACTTTTGTCCAAAAATAAAATGACTGGTTACTTAAGAAAAATTTAGGACAAAACAGAATGTTGGATGGTCTGTATAAGTTGTGATAAGGTTCATGAAAGAGAATTTATGAAAGAAATTTTGTATGTGATCAAGTTGGCTATAATTGAAAAAAAATTTTTTTTTGGTTAAAACAAGATTCTCTTAAAGTATTGATTTGTTCTTAATAAAATTACAAAACTTTTGATTCTAATTCTATAATCTACTTCTTTTGAAATTTCTCAGATTTATATCCCATAAGTTCAACTTTTGCTATGTCTTGCTGCTTTTAGCTTTTTCTCCCCTTGAAAAGGCTGGATGATAACTTTCTCCTTCAGCCTTTTTCATCGGCTCCTGTAACTTTCTCCCCTCCAGTTCTAAGTCTGTTGTTACAAACTGATACAAAATGTTTTATCTCAAAGGTTTAGAAAAGCAGTGTTTTCCTCTACTATAACTTAATTCTATACTTGGCTTTTCTTGGTATGTCTGAATTATTCAAGGTAGTCAGAAAACTTTTCATGCCGTTGCTAAGAGTCATTTGCTCCTCTGCTCAAGATACTAGTTTTTCTTATTCACATTTCTCTATCATGTTGTATACTCATGGCCTTGGACGTTCTTCCTGTGCCTAATTAATTCAAGTACCCTTTTCATCAGGTTTGACTTCCAAATTGTCTAACTGAATTTCCAATTAAAAAAAAAAAATCACACTACAAAGGCTTTTCTTTACCTTTTGGTAACTTGACCTAAGAAACAGAGATTTTGTATTTTATCAAGATAATTCCTTTATTATTGTTGCTAGGTTTTTGACTGCTTGGAAAAAACCCTGAACTTTGAAAAGCTGAGGTTTTCGCATCCGTGTAACTCTTTTATCACTCTAGGTTAAGTGAATCGCTATTATTTTATAGTGACCTGTGGTTCTGTTTTGGTCAGGTGTTTTGAGCCTTTTGACATCTTTGACAAACATCCTCAAATCAAATTAAAACTATATCAAATATTGTTAACTAACCCTTGTGCTGTTAAGTTACAGGTCTTGACTCATGTGTATCTAACACCAAACTCAGGTTAACAGACCCGGAAAAAGGCAACAATAAAAGGCTTTCATGAAGCAAAAGACCAGGCCTGCGTCCAGAGACATTAAGACTCATTTAATAATTTTGCTTCTATCTAAATTAATATAAACTTGTTACTGGGTAATTTAAATGTTTAGCTACCTGTAAGCTTCCTTTTCCTGTCATTACCAGAACTAGACATGATTTAAAAATGTTTTGTTTAAAACATGATTCATTCTTTTAAAAAAAACCACGAAAACATTCAGATACAAAAAGTCTCTAAATCCTTAGGCTCAAGTGGTATAACAAAGTTTTGTATAACAAAATTCCTACAAGTCTGCAACTAAAGCCAAGATTCTCAATGCTTGTAGATAAGTTAATTTTGTAACTTTGTCTTTGGTGTTTTGAGGTTTGTTCTTAGGTTACCTAAAGGGTTTTATAGAATTGATAGTGACCAAGGTTCCCATTTCACAGGACGTGACATTCAAAAATGGGCAACAGAATAAAACAGACTAGAGATTTCATCTCACCCAACAGGGGCAGGTCTAATAAAAGAAAACGGTTTGTTAAAAACTCAAGTCTGCGCACTGTCCAAGGACTGCTCCTTAAGGACTAAGGTTCTGCTGGGGCTATACAGGTTTTGAGTGGGTCACCCACTACCATGCGTGGCATTGCTTCTTATGAGTTGCTGGCAAGGCCCGTAAAACAGGCCCCATAAACTCTCAGAGTTCTGTCTGAGACACCAAGCCATGCCTCTGAAGCAGATGGCAAGCCGTGGTCCTGAGAACACCAACAGACCTGATGAGCGGCGAGGGCTATGTGGACCTAAAATTGAGCTGCAAGTTACCTCCGTGATAGATCGGCTTTATGGTGCCAGAGGGTGCCATGGAGGCAGCCAACGATGAGGTGACCCCATTTGTGCTCCTTGACAGAAGTCTGAAAGCCTTGCAGTACCGTCATGTGAAGATATTGATACCAGCTGGAGCCACTATAGTGTGAGTGACCTGGGCAAGGCCAGAAACTTATCAATTGGCCATTATGCCCCCTCTTGGGGAGGAAAGCCACGTGTGGCATTGTAGGCCAGGCTCCCTAATAGGGCCTCTGGGAGAGAACTCATCAGTGATAATGTTACACGGAGTACATTTGCCCTTGAGAGTTCCTTCTAAACACCTGTGTTTGCACCGTAGGCTGTTGTTCCCACTATCCATCCAGTGGCAAATGACAATGTCTTTTTAGATTGGGCCTCGACAATGGCAGCAGTCAACAGCCAGTCCAACTATTGGGTTTGCAGACATCTACCTTTGTCCAGTGGGAATGGGATGCTGTGAAATGTGCTGCCCTTAACATCACAGAATTGGAGTGACTGGATGAGCTCTGTGAAGAGTGGCAACTCTATCCACACGAGTGACATCAACTCCACCATTCGTCATTGACAGCTACCTACGTCGCAGAACACCTCCTACCTGCCAACTGTCGATAAAACTAAGACCCGTCTTTACCTTGATGAGACAGCACATAAATATTGTACTGTACCTGCATGATTTGTCTCAATGTGAACAGGCAAAGATGCAATATAAAAACGTTACCTCACTCATTGGGAAGGGACATCGGTCTTATCATGGCTGGGATAAGAGCTGCTATTAGAATGGCCACCCATTAGAGAGGTTTTATTTATCATAAAGTCTCCATAAGAAACTTGTCTACCTAGTTAAAAGTTCTGGCCAAGACTACTAGAGATGCTTTAAGTAAGCTTCAGACCTCCCTGGATTCTTTTGCCAACATTGTAATAGGTAACCGAATAGCCTTAGATTATTTATTGGCTAAACAAGAAGGTGTTTGTGCAGTAATCAAGAAAACTTGCTGTACTTATGTTAATGCCAATGGACAAATAGAAAAAGATAAAGAAAATACATAAGCAGACTAAATGGCTACATAGTTTTAGTCAAGGTGCCACCTCGGCAGAAACTATCTGCGACTCAATAAAAGAGTTTTTACCATCTGTTAACTGGTTTCTGCCCCTCTTAGGGCCTTTAGTGGCAATTTTGTTGCTGTTAATCTTTGGTCCTTGCTTGTTTAGTTTCCTTTTAAAGTTTGTGTCTTCCAGATTACAACACTTCCACGTAAAACGATGTTGTCACAGGGCTTCCAACCTATCCCTCCAGCCAATCCAGAACATGAAATGTTCTGCCCTTGGGCCCCGTGGATCAGGCATCCAGAGGTTTTTATTCCCAAGAGGCAGGGTCTGCAGCCCCACCTCAGCTTTGAAGAAGCTGTGGGAGATGGATCCTTGTCCTTCAGCGCCCCCTTACGGATAAAGGTGTTAGTGACCCTAAGTGGAGGTTTTTCCATGTTTTTGGTGATCATTGGGAAAAGAATTTCAGGACACACCATGTAAGCCAAAGCAACCGTTTTTTTTTATTGAAAGATTAAAAGCAAAAGTACTATCTCAAGAGTAAGCAAACAGGCAGGCTTGAAAAGAGCGACTGTACTGGGAGGAAATGGTTTTTGGTCTTTTGAAGTCTTAACTAACTAAGGGGAGGAATATTTAAGGCTAAGGGGTTGGATCTTACTAAATATTTGGGTAGTAATTTCTAGAATTGAGTTCCCTCCCATGTTTATGCTTTATATGGTTGCTTCAGAACTCTCATGGTGATTTTAAGGGCGGAGAAAATTTAAAACCACAATGTAAACCGATATTATAATTAGCCAAAGTTCATGTAAGGGGACAGAGATGCTGACAAGCCCGTTGAAGCTAGTTCTTGCCTATGGTTAACAACCCCTCTGGTTAGATTCTGCCTGAGGGTCGTTTACAACTGCACCCAATTTGCAACCCCTCCTCAAGTCTCACCTCTGTCTCCTAGTCTACTTTAACAAGGGGATAATATCTCTGAGGGGGGGAATGAGATAGGAGTCAGATATCCTGCAGGCAGGTAGGACAGGGGCCAGAAGAGAAGGCCAAAAGTGTAAGAAAGCTGCAAGGATGTGAATACGCTTAGCTAAGATAAATGTGCTTATAACACCCTTATCTGAAGCAGAAGGGGAATTCCTTTAATTGGAGCATACACACAATTGAGGCCACAGTGTCCCTAAATGAACTATCTTCATTAGCATGATAAAAAAACACATCCAGGGCGCCATGACAGTTCCAGGAGAGACCCTATATAAGGTTAAGAGAGGGTAGGGTTCCTGTTTCTAGGAACTCCCCACCGCTGTCCCAGAAAACCCATGAATATTCCACCCCAAGCTTAGCATGTTATCAGAGATTAGCATAAAAGCACAGCCCCTAAACCTGGGGTGGCATTGTTCCTTATTGGAGCAGTCTGCTCTTGCTTTTTCTAAAAAAGTGTGCTTTGCTTTCAGTAATTCTATCTGCTTTTTGCTTATATTTCATATTTGACTTCCTTTCTCTCGCTGTGGCCCTGAGCTTGAATTCCTTCCTGCATGGAGGTCAAGCACCCTCTCTACCATCGTGGGCGGTGGTCTGCACCTGCCTCAGGACCAGGATCGAGACTAATTTTTTACCTACTCCTGACTAAATAAAGACCTCCCAGGCCTGGAAAAGGCAGTCCGAGGAGAGGGGAGTGTGGGTCCCCGAGGAGGGCATCCTAAGCCCTGCCCTTCAGGGCCAAGCCCCAGTGGGGTTGGGAAGGAAACTCCAGATGGGTGGGGGCTGTTCATCTGGCGGTAGAGGGGACCTGTGCCTCTTCTCAGGAAGAGCCTGGGAGGGTGGCAAGAAAAGGTGGTTGAATGTTGTACCTGGACTGAGAAGCCTTTAGATGGGTAAGCAGAATGCCTGGGGTTCAGCAAGGCAGGAAAGAGAGCCATGGGGTGGTCCTAAAATGAGGATGAAAGTAGCAGAAAGCAGGCCAGTCATGAAAGCGTTCTGGGGTGAGGGATAAGGGATAAGTCAGCAGGCACCTGTGTGTTGATGGTGGGAGGAAAAGGTTTCAGCGGATCCAGTACAGTGACCCAAACCAGACACCACCTCTGCCTACTAATGCCTTGGGCTACACAGGAGACTAAGAAGGGCTGTAGGTAATGGTTTAGGGCACAACCTGACATAGACTTACAAACTTTGTTTCTTTGGGCAAATTACTTCTTTATGTACCCATTTCCCCATATGCAAAATAGGACAATAATAGTAGAGCCTGCCTTAGTCCATTGTAAGGATTAAATGAGTTAAGACAAGGAAGGCATATGAAACAATGGCTAGTTAGTGGTGTATAAGGATTATACTTTGTTTTTCATATCATTATTGTCACATAAGACCCCCCCATAATTTAGATAAAACCTCAAGGAAAATGTATAGGTAAGGAAAACCCTAAAATAATTGATACTATGTTTTCTGCCATCTGCTGGCATAAGGATTTATATTAACAAATGAGGGGTAGTATAGAATAGTAGAAAAAATTGTATTTTGCACACATTTGTACAATGATACACCTGAAATTTTTGCAAGCTCAACTAGAATTCCAGATCTCATTATATAGACAGGGAGGATTTTGAGAGGAGGTTAGGACTGATAACCCCACCGTTTCTCTGCCGTATTACCAAGGGATGTGAGCTGCCCGAGGAGACGTGGAGCAATGGGGAACAGGGATCAGGTGGAAGCGTAGGTACCTCAGGGGGACAGGGAGTGATGGAGATCGGAGTACAGGTGAGGGATTAGCACTGGGGAGGAGAGATCTTCTCTCTTTTTGAGGGTGAAGGAAAAGATGAAAATTTATAAGGGGGCTGTGATATGTTGAGCTGAAGGCAGTTACCAATCCAGAGCTGCTAGTATCCATGGTCTTTACTAGGCAGGAAGTGAGGCAGCCACTGAGACAGAGTTGGAGATTTACAAAGAAAGGAACAGCTTTCAAATGGCATTTGAGTTGCTTGCTAGGTGATGCACAGCAGCAGCAGGGCACCAGTGTAGTTGGACAACCACTTGGAAACATGCAAAGAAAGTTTTTTAAGTCTAGAAGAAAATGCAGCCGAATGTATACTATGGTTCTATTAGAGTAGTGAGATGATAAATGAATTTTTAATCTCTGTATTTTCCAAATGTTTTATAATGAAGTTGTTATAAAATATTCTGATCATTTGAAAGTTTTATCAAAGTATATTTAAAAAGAATTTGTGATATGTCATAGTGTCAATATTCTCAAAATTCACCATCACTAATCTTTGACCAGGAAACACAATGGCACAATGGTTTATCTTCTCTGAGCTGTTTTAGTCATAGCTAATCCGATGTTCTCATCCCATTCTGATAACCTAGACATGTATAATTTACCTGTTTGTCCCTATAATTGAGTCAGTAACCCCAGAGCCCTATATATTCTGCTCCAGTTGCCTCCTGAACTCTTTTAAATCAGCTGCAGGAACCAAGAATTGATATTCAATCCAGGATCTCCTCTGATTGCATTAGCTTTTGCCAGATCATAGTAACCTAATAAGGTTCTGCACTCATAGAAAGAGCTATACTTACTGGAACTCAGGAAAAATGACTGGCTCACTTTAAATCAGATCTGTGAGTGCTAACCTCAAAACTAGTGATGCATTTGAATTTTATTCATCTTTTTTCACTATGGCTTTGAATCAGGGACCCGCTCTCCTCTGACTAAGCCTCTTCATTCACTATTGCCATAATTGATGACTAATTCAGAAATGAGGGGGTAGGCATTTACATAATGGGAGATTATGTGCCATTCACTCGTAATAACAGTGCTAGGGTTGTCAATCATTGCATTCTCTTACAATGCTGTGGAGGGGAGAAGCAGAATTAAATGAATATGAAATACATTTTTTAAATACATTTATTAAATACATCTGATGTGTATTTTAAAATGGACGAATTCCACTCTAGACTTACTCAGAACTCTGATGACAGAAAATAATAATTCTTTATCCTGCAGGGTTGAGAATGAATTGGGCAAAACCAGAGGTTCTCAGTCTTAAACACCAAATGGCAATCACCTGGGGGAACTTCAAAAATACTGATATCCATCCCCCCTTCCCCGCCCCCTTCCCCACCCCCTCCTTCACTCTCCACAGTTGCTCAGGGATGCCTAGTTAAGTTTGAATTTCAGACAAACAATGAATAATATTTTCAGTATAAGTATGTCTCCAATATTGCATGCGAATACATGCAATATATGCAATACAAAATTCATTACTTATCTGAGATTCAAATTTAACTTTGGTCCTGTATTTTTACTTGCTAAATCCGGCACATACACACTCCCAAACCAGATTTAGAATTAACAGGTATGAAAGTTGTCAGAATCAAAATGGAGTCACTTGTGTCAAACTCTAAGAAAAAAAATAAACCTGGGAGGCTGAGACAGGAAGACCCTCATGCACACATGCCTGTGGCAAGAACTATTACAGACACCCTCTGAAGGGCTCTTATGCACATATGTCTGTAATAAGAACTTTGTCAAGGGTTTCTCAAACTGCAGCTTGCTATGCAAGTCACAAGGACAGCTAGTTGGATGCACAACACATGCCTGACACACTGTCTCCACTAATGAACTGCAATCAACTCCTGTAATAAGTCCCTGTAACCAATGTTCCCTCTGTCTCAAAACAAATTGTGTGTACTTTTCACTTTTGCCCTTAAAGCTTTCCCTTGCCTCAACCTCTTTGGATATGCCTATGGTCTCCCTAGGCTGTATATCCCCAATTTGCAAATACCCTGCTCATTCCTGAATAAACGCAATAACTTTGGAGAATATCTGTTTGTTATTATTTAGGTTGACACAGGTCTGGTGATTTTTTAAGTTCCTCAGGATGAGTCTGTTGTGCACCAAGACTCCAAAAGACTGTGCTAAACCTGAAAGGTGTAGGCTGAGGTTGGCAGAGGGCAAATTAAAACAAGAAGGAAAAGGATGGGAAGTCATTGTGAAGAAAGATCAGTGCAACCCATCCCAACTCCTTTAAAGTCTGCTATTGTGTTATCCTATATTCTGTTAATATATATTATCCTATATTTGTTATACCTTACTGTTGCTTCCATGGCCCCTCCTGAGACTGCCATACTCCTGGCCCCTGCTGAGTGGGCAATCCCAGGAGGTTGTGCAGGCACGTGTGGCCGTGCTCAATCAGTGACCATCCTTGCCCCCTTCCATACTTTGGCCACTGGGGCAAGAGCTGATTGCACACAAGGGAGGCACATGACCCAAGACAGTCAGTTTAAAGTCTGGACAATGGTCTATGAGGTGGATGGTACCAGAGCTTTGCCCAGGAGGGTGAGGATGATTAAATTAGACCAGACAGATTCTCACTTTGGGTACTTTACTTATGGATACAGAGTGTCAGATGATCAGTAATGGAAGAAGAATCAGTTGGGATAAGTTAGGTCAGTGGCTCTCAAAAGGTAGTGAGCATTAGAATAATTTGCAGGGCTTATCAAAACCCAGATTGCTGAACCTCGCCCTCAGAGTTTTTGATCTAGTAGGTCTTGGCTGGAAGCCAAGAATTTGTATTTCTAATAAAATTCCAGGTGCTACTGCTGCTGCTGCTTTTAATTTGGAATTACTGGGTCAGGTTATGTTGCAGTAACAAACTCTAAATCTGAGGGATTTAACAAAACAAAGGTTTATATCTTGTTCGTGCTGCATGTCCATCATGGGTTGGCAGGGTGCTCTGGTCCACAATGTTGATTTCTTTACTCTGGGACCCAGGTGGGCGGAGCAGCCACTACCTGGAACATTCCGGCCACTGAGGCAGAGAGAAAGGAGAGATCGTGTGAGGGACACCCTGGCTTGTAAGCATTCCCTCCAGAAGTGACACATGTCATTTCTACTCAATTTCATTGGCCAAAGAAAATCAGATAGCCACATATAGCTTCTAGAAGAGCAGGTAAGCACAATTTTACCACCTGCTTAGAAGGAGAGAGAGCCTGAAGATTGGAGAACTGCTCTAATGACCACACAGGGGCTGAAACTAAAAATGGCACACAGAAGAGAGCTACATGCAGAGGCCATGAGATCATAGTAAGCCATGAATTGAGGAGAATTCTGGCTGGTTGGTTGGCAGTGGTGGGAGTAGTTGAAGCAGAGGCACAGATGAACAGAGTCATGTAGATGTGGTACGTGTGTGTGAGTGTGCACGCATGTGCATGTGCATGTGTGGGTGGGTGGGGGGCACTGACCAGGCTGTGCTGCTGAGGGTTCATGTGATGATGGTTGTTGAAGATAATTTGGGTCCTGAACCATAACAAGAGTTGTTGCATTATATTCTGGTTACCATGGGATGCATTAATATGGCTATTGCCATTCCCTGTGAGATCCCCAAGATCCTATTTCCACTCACACCTGCGAGCAAGGGACTTATTACATTCCCAAGTCACCACCAACAGAGTGTCTCCCAGCAATTAAATGCAATTGCAAAGTAACTCAAGCCTGCAACTTGTATTTCTTAAACAACATTTAGGGGACACGTAGACCAAAATAAAACATCTTAAAATTTCTTTTACTTTAAATACTTTAAATACATCTCCCCCCATAAAGCCCCATGTCCTGCCTTTGGCTTTCTAGTTTTTCTCCTCCTTTCCCTTTGCTTCCAGTTTTGCATTTTAATATCCCAAGAGTCTGACTTAGCAAACAGGGATAGAAACTGGACTGAGCAGGCACAGTTAGAACAGAGTCCTCTTTGTGGGCAGCGAGAGGGGAAAGTCTAGGTCACTCCTAGGTTACCATCGTGACCATCACAGCCTTACAACAGAGCCCCATTACTTTAGGTACCTGAGGGACACTGAGTTCCTTGTAATCAGCAGAACACAAACCACCCAGAAATCTACAGTGGAAAACGTGTTTTGTGTGTATGTGTGTGTGGCTTAAATAGTCTGACACATCAACAAAAAGGAAAATGGTAAATTTTCATCATTGCTCAACTGCCAATCATTTAAATTCGTGCTTAGATATGTCTAAAACATCACCACTGTGTTGAGTCCAGTCTAGTTGCTTCCCCCCCACCACTATTTGCTTGTCTAACACATGAGTTCGCCATGATTCTCTCTCCTCACTACTTTCTTCTGTTCACCAAGTGATTGAGTGAGATTGAACCCTGTGTCTTGTTCATCTCCTAGGATCCCTTTTGTGGACCCTTCTGGGGGCAGCTGGTATCTCTTTTGGTCTTGAGAAAGAAGGGTTCCTTCTCTGGGCCCCATGCTTAGCAGACTTTGGTTCTGGGTCTCTTCTGGCCTCAGTGCTCCTAGGCAAGGCATCCCAGAGGCCAAGAGGCCATGTCCTGGTAACCATCCTGCTTACCACGTACACCATGGCCCTGGAATTCCCAGTGGCCCTTAGCCTTTTCTAGATTCTGTATAGGTCCCTGGGTCTACTTCCCAAGGGTAGAATGTGCCACTGCACTCAGACCCCTAAGCCCAAATGGTGGCCAACAAGTGGCTATATGTGTGTGTGTGTGTGTGTGTGTAGATGGAGCTTGGACATGCAGGCTGGTATTTTGAAGCCCACTGTGGTGGGAGGGGAGGTAGGGGTGGGAAGAGAAGGGGCGTAGTTCATGGGCCAGCAACCAGAGCTCTCGTCAATATCATGTTTGGGCTTAGAGCTTCTAGGAGCCTAAGAATTTCAACTTCAAACTTGGCCTTGTACATAGTTCTGACGGTGTATTTGTCAAGGTAAGTGGATAGAATATATTTGACCGTTTGCCAGCTTGACGTATAACTTATATTAATAAATATTCATAATTACAGTACATAGGTCTCCATTTAAATTCTTGCCACAGCCCCTGTAGATGTTCGGCCCAGCCTGGGGGCAGGTGGAGAACTGGAGAGGCTGGGATCCGGATCTTGGTCTGGGAGAGTTAAGGAACAACCTGCCAATTTAGTTCTATGGTACAAGGACTACTGAGACTGCTTTCCCTATCTAAGTTTATAGATTTTAAAAAACTGATGGACTGCCCCCAAATCAGGTTCTCCAAAGCCTTACAGAAGAGCCTAGCAAAAAAAGGAATAAATGTTCATGCTTCACTTAGCCAGCTTGGCTCTCACTTTAGTCGGTCAACGATGTGTCTACTATGTTGTAACGTTAAGAGCACTATGCTAGAAGTCAAAGACGTGGTTTCTAGGCACTATAGCCCGGCAGCCAAGAGCACGAGCTTTGGAGTCAGAGAGAACTAGGTTAGAATATCAACTTCCCTGTTTACAAACTGAGGGACCTGAGGCGAGTCACTCAACCCCTCTGAGCTCAGTTTCTTCACCTATAAATGGAGGATAATGATCTCTGCCTCACAGGGTATTGTAGGGACTTAATGAGAAAGAACTGAGAGTGCCTGGCTCATAACATGTGCTCAATAAGGGCTAGCTGCTGCCACTACTACTGCGTGTACTCTCCCTGCTACTGTTATAATTGATTGTGCAACCCTAGACCAGTAAGTTAAATTCATTCATTCACATAGTTTAAAAATCAGATATGAAAAGACGTACATTCAAAAATGTACTTCTTCCATCCCTAGCCCCATCCACCTCATTCTACACAGCCCTGTCTTCTATAGGCACTTACTTTGGTTAGTTTTTGATGTATCCTTCCAGTATTTCTTTGTTCAAATATAGGAAGATATAAATGCATGTTCTTATTTTCTCCCTTTTCATACATAAAAGGTATGCACTATACATACTGTTCTGCACTGTGCTTTTTTCACTTGACAGTATATCTTGGAGATCTTTCCATATCCATATATAGAGAACTTCCTTATTCTTGTTCACAGCTGCATACTATTCCACTGTGAAGTTTATTCCAATACTCTCCAAGAGGTAAATTGGATTGTTTCCAATATTTTGCTCTAATGAACAAGGCTGCTGTGAATGAACTTGAACACATGCTGTTTCATGCAAAGCAGGCATATCTGTAGGAGGGGGTAAGTAGAATAAATGCATTGGCAATTTTGATAGATAATGCCAAAGTGCCCCCCATGGGAGTTGTCCTATTTTGCATTGGCTCCAGAAACATATGAGATTTAATTCATGTGAACTTCTCATCAGGTTTTCCCTCTGTTAAATAGGACCTGTAACAGTGCCCAGCTGTATTCATTTACTATTGCTGCTGTAATAAATTACTACAAACTTAGTTGTTTTAAATAACACGAATTTTTTATCTTACAGTTCTGAAGGTCAGAAATCCAAGATGGGTCTCAGTGGCCAAACTCAAGGTGATGGCAGGGCTGCATCCCTTTTGGAGGCTCTAGGGGAGAACTGACTTCCTTGCTTCCTTGAGCATCAGAGGCTGCCCATACTCCTTGGTCCACGTCCCTGCATCACTCTAACCTCTGCTTCCATTGTCACATCTCTCTGTGACTCTCCTGTCTCTCCCTGATAAGGACTTTTGTGATTACACTGGCCCAGCCAGATAATCAAGGATGCTTGCCCCATCTCTAAGTCATTAATCACATCTGCAAAGTCCCTTTTGCCGTGTAAGGTAACATATTCACAGGCTTAGGATGTAGCCTCTTTGGAGAGCTGTTATGCTGCCCATTACAACTACACACAGCACAGGATGTTAGGAGAATCAAGGTAGAGAAATTCTCCAAGGAAAGTTATGTAGTTAGCTGTTTCCTTGCTTGTGACTCAGTAACATGAGCTGGGAAAAGTGGACAGATTATTTTGCATGTTAATTTGAAATTGAAAAATTGAAAGACTTTTTTTTTTTTTAGATATGAGCAGATGAATTTTCCTCATTGAGATACAAGGCATATGTTTTGAATAAGAACAGATTGTATTACTGATTCTCGAAAGTTGGCAAAATAATGGCTAAAGGGTTCTCAGTTGTCTTAACCACCATTTTCTGTCTAATGAGACAACTGGCAACCGGGACACAGATCCTGTTAAAAAATAATGGCTTCTTTTGCATAATGCTTTATATTTTTCTCAAGAATGCCCTTCCTTCCTTCCTTCATTAAGACTTTTAAATATATGGAGGTCTCCTCTGTGACCAGGTGGTATCTGGCACAGACAGAAACAAAAGAGCTGAACCAAGCACAGCTCCTTCCTCTAGCTGGGGACACAGGCAAGGAACCAGCAAACTACATAACTGTTGCAGGAGACATTGGAGGCTAGGAAAAAAGCCACGTGTTCCCGCTTCTTACCTGTCTACTGAGGTCTTCACCAGGGTGTCTTCTTCTCAACACCTCACAAATGCAAACTTCCATTACAAAGCTAAGGCGAACTGCCTGATTTCCAAATGCCCTGGGCTTTGTGGGGGGCAGGAAGCTATTATACAGTGATGGAAAACCCAATTTGAAACTCAATTCCAACACAAAGTGATTTTGAGTGTTTAACCTCCCTAACCCTGACCCCCACTTTTTGTCGGTAAAATATGGATAATGATATTATCTCTCTCGCATAGAATTGACACAAAGATCTGTTAAAAGGAAACATTTTTTTAAGACCAATTATGTCAAGCAGGGTTTATTCGGGCAAAGAAAAACAAAGCAAAACAAAACAAAAAATAATTCGTGAATCCTGGTAGCCCTCAGAACCAAACAGGTCCGGAGGACTCCCACTGACATGATCTGACAGCATTTACAGAAACCAACAGGGAGGTATAGAGACAGCTTCGTTGGTTACAATGTAATTGGTTAATTGGTTTACAGAGACTCCTGCAATTAACTAAAACTCTATGTGGGTTTGGTCTATTGTGCCCAGTGCAGGAGGCCAGTCCAAGTCAATGACCTCCTATAAAGTTTTATTTAACAGATTAAATGATAGGACATTTGTAAAGCACTTAGCATAGGACCTCAGTAAATGCCAGCTACTTTTTTTTATTGTTGTCAGTCACTCCTATTGTCTGTTGCAAGGTCAAACTGGAGGCTTGAAATAATCAATAACTACAGTACCATTGGCAACCATCCCACTCGGACCATCGCCCCATCCTTCCACGGAGCATACCACTTTCTTATTGTCTGCTGCCCTCTTCCTTCCCAGCGCCCTTCTTTCTCACCTTAGATTCTAAAGTACCTACTGTATGCCTTCCCTTTTAAACACCCTTGACTCTTGTGGTCCTCTCTGTCCTTCTCGTACCTGGCAGAACCCCAGCCTTGGGTTAAAACCCAAGTGTTTGCCTACTTCGACAGTTGACAGTAACTAGAGAAAATCACACAACAGTGCACAGTAACATTAGTGAAATAATAATACCAAACTATTATTTGCCCTTTTCACTGTGTTGACGTTTGCAGTGATAGTGCAAGAGCAATGGTGGGTAAAACTGTGCTGCCTTATTAGCAGGAATCAAGGCAATGGCTGAACTGCACTAGCAGGGATTGTAGTTTTATTACCATTACATGCATGCAGCTAAAAAAATAACAAAAGCCTGTTTCACTTAAGAATGTCCTTAATGAACCAGTAAAAATTATTAATTTTATTAAATCTAAACTATTGATTATACATCTTTTTAATATTCTGTGTAGAAAATGGGTCTGTACAAAGAACCACTACTGGCTACTGAAGGATGCATACCTTAAGGTAAGTACTTGTGTGATTATTTGAGTTATGAGCTGAACTAGCCACCTTTTTCATGAAATTACATTTTTACTTAAAAGAATGTCTGGCATTCTTTTAAGTAAAAGAATATGGCTATCAGTTTTGTGTAAGGACAGTTTTTGAAAATTAACAAAATGAGTTTGTGACTTTAAGGAAAACAACCAATTTTTTTTTTTTTTTTTTGCCAATCACAAAATTTGAGGTTTCAAGCAAAAATTAGAATTTTGGAAAACATATCACCTCCTCCATGAGCTCAACAGCTTCCCAATACTTAAAGACTCTTTGGGGCCAGGTGTCGTGGCTCATACCTGCAGTTCCAGCATTTTGAGGGGCTGAGGTGGGAGGATCACTTGAGTCTAAGAGTTCAAAACCAGCCTGGATGACATAGTAAGACCTTGTCTCTACAAAAAAAATTTTTTAAAAAATTATCCAGGTAAGATGGTTCATGCCTGTAGTCCTAACCACTCTGGAGACTGAGGCAGAAGCATCACTTGAGTCCAGGACTTTGAGGTTACAGTGAGCTATGATCCTGCCGCTGTACTCTATCTAGCCTGGGTGACAGAGCAAGATATTATCTCCAAAAAAAAAATAGACTCTTTTGATGTAATTGGTAATGATATTAATGAATGTGACTTTTTGAGCATTGTATAACAAAATGTGTCAACATTGGAACATCTGCAAACTCAGAGAACCCATATTTTTCAGGCAACCAATGCATGTGTTACAAAATCATTAACAATGCAAGATGGATCAATAGGTTTTAATGTAACAGAGTGCAAAAAGTTCATTGACATGGTTTCAGATTCCCCATGGCAACTAACTTTTAACACCTTTTGTACCTCTCATGAGTTTTCTTGTGTTTCGCGCGCCATCTGTTAAGGACCTTAGATGTCAACACACTGTCTTGTCCATTAGGGAGAGTAGAGGTTTGCCACCAAATTTGAAAATGAAAATGAAAACATCAAGAATGAAGAAAGGTGACATAATATTTTCCAGAAAAGGCGATATTCTTCTCCTAGCATGGAAAGACAAGCGGGTTGTCCAAATGATATCAACGATCCATGACACTTCTGTCTCGACAACAGGGAAAAAAAATAGAAAAACAGGAGAGAATATTGTGAAACCTGCCTGCATCAAGGAATACAAGGCCCACATGAAAGGCATTGACCGTGCGGATCAATTCCTTTTGTGTTGTTCCATTCTAAGGAAAATGATGAAATGGACAAAAAAAGTAGTGCTGTACCTTATAAACTGGACTTTTCAATTCATTTAGAGTGTACAATGTCCTCAATCCAAAAATGAAGTATAAACAGTTTCTGCTA
>VBSM01003200.1:12986970-12997054 GCA_008086735.1 Cheirogaleus medius
AGATGGAATAAAGGCAGTTCTCCGACTCTCCGCATCCTGCCCGGTTATTTCCAGCGTCAACACTTAAGAGCTGTTTAACACTAACACTTGCCGGAACACCCTGAGGATGATGATCCTCTAGCTCAGTGTCAAGAGAACAAAGGGAAAAATAGTTTATATTTCTGACTTCTACTCTGGTGGTGGATTTAGTTTTGTCCTCATCTGGGATTTGGAGGTTTTAAGTATCTGTTGAGTATTCACAAGCATCAATTTTTTTAGATCTAGGAGAACCCTCAGAGATCTGGTCCAACACCATCATTTACTGCCGAAAGCATTAAAGCTGGAGAAAGAAAGTGTCTTGAGTTCAGAGGTCAGGGTCATGTGGTGGCCAAACTGGCATGGTTTGTCTCTCTTCTTTGCGCTACCTTACAGTAGCAGGAGCTTCAAAGACCTAGGTCCGGTATCTGTCTGTAGATCCTAGATTTGAATCACTTAGCTCCAGCCTGGTGCCTCTGCAGCCAGGGTATAATATGATGGATATTTGTGGTGTTTTTCTTCCTAGGATTTCTTCCTTTTTACCTAACAGCCTCCATTCCCCTTTCCCTGTCTCAGTCCGAGTGGTTTCAGTGGGGCTCACCCTACTCCCTGGTTCTAGTCTGGACAGCCAAGATGATTGGTAGAGGGGTGAACATGTGACCCAAACTTGGCCAATCAAACCCAGCCTCAGGCTGTTTGCTTTTGCTCTAGAGAAATATGGTGTCTGTAAAGGAAAATGAGAATCTCAGGACCACCTCCCAACTCCTTATGCATAAGGGAAGGTCAAGCCTGGAGGCTGAGTCACACAAATGACTCCCTTCCAAATGAACAGCTGTTACTAACATTATGCATTAACCAGATGCCCATCTACAAGGACTGCCCACATAGATCATTCATAAGGAAATCCCTTCCTGGCCTCCCATAAACAAGGACATGCAAATTGTAACTTTATGTCTGCAGGCGAGGTCTAGCTCCTAAAACTAAAGTCTGTTCTATTCTGTACTAATAATGTCGATTACAAGTTATCTTCCCAGGTGCAGAACAAGATAAGATCGATCATTCTTCCACCCACCCAGGAACATCTCTGTAATTGATGCTTCCTTCACTCCCTTTTCTCTTCAGACATTTACCTTATCTTATGTAAAATGTAGATTTCCTGGGCCTCGCTGCTCACCCCCTCCTCCTTTTTCTTTCTGAGTGCCTTCTCCCCTTTAAACACTGAGTTCCCAAATACTGTCAGGGGGAAAAACAGTCACAGATACCTCTGTAGCTCGTGTTTTTTTCCCTTGGGCTTAATAAACCTCTGTTGATTGAGACCTTTGCCTCAGTCGTTTATTTGAGGTTGTCACGTCCATTGGTAGAATATAAAATTGAAGGTTTTCGTGGTCATTTGGCCACCACTTGTGAAGAGCCTGACTGAGAAGAAAACAAAGCTGAGGAAGAGGGACTGAGAGAGGAACAGAGGGAGAGAGGGACGAGGGAAGGGGAATGAGAAGGAAGGGGGAGGAGGCGTTGGGGAGCAGATTCATGGTGACACTGTTTTAACACCTGAATCCAGCTGTATTTGAAGCAAGATCTATCCCTGGAATTTTTTGTGATATGAATCAATACATTTCTCTTTTGTCTTAAGCCAGTTTGAGTTGATTTGTATCACTTGCAACTGAAACATGGCCCCTGGTGAGCTATTAATAAAATTCTGCTCACTGGCTAGGGTTTGACCCTATAAGCTATTTGTTCTGCTACATTTTAAAAGTGCTAGTGGCTAGGGGCGATTTGCTGCAGCCTATTTTGCTGCAGCCTGTTGCTCTCTGTGTAGCCTAAGCCCCTGACCTATGTGTGACCCGGGCTGCTTCGGGGTCCTCCTTTTATTTTGGGGCTCACTTGTATAGATTGGAAGAGGATGCTCACTGTCCACAAGCCTTCAGTAGATTTGCTCCAATGAGGAGGCATGACTTGCTTCTTTTCTATTTTAGGTTTTAGGTCTCTGGTATTAGTATCTCTATCACTAAAGGAACAGAAATGATGAATTCTCATGCCAGTGAATTATTAATAAAAGGAGCTAGGAATAGTGTGCGTGCTCTATTCACAATGACACATATGCACAATACGGGGTGCATAATGTAATAGTGTACATCGTGTGATAATACTTAGAGAGTGCGTACCCATGTGCCATATGAATTATATTAACACATTTTATCTTCTGCATCAATCAAGGATCCTGGCAGAAACTGATGACACATTCAAACTAGAAAATTTGAAAGGTTTTAATAAGAGACTACAAAGTTGTGGGCAGGGTGTAAGGAAGCTGCTGGGATAACACAGTACTCCAAGCCTAGAAACAGTGTTATAAAAAGAAAATCAAAGTCCCAGGGCCACTCCTCCAACTCCTTATGCCAAAAAGAAGGTAAAGGCCTCAGGCACCTGTAAAGAGCTGGCCCCACAGATCATTCATTAAGGAAATTCCTTGCTAACCTCCCGTAAGCGAGGACATGCAAATTGCACCTATGTCTAACACCTAGAACTAAAACCTATCTGATTCCACACCTGTAATGAGTTACAAGTTCATCTTACAGGTAACAGAACTGGAGACAAGACAAAACCAGACGTTCTTCTACCTCCCTAGGGACAGCTACATAATTGATGCTTCCTTCACTTCCTTATTTCATGTGTAATGTAGATTTCTTGGAACACAAAGAATGTAGCCACTTTGCCTCATCAACACCCTGCCCCTGGCCTTTTCCCTTCTCTCTGTTGCCTTTAAAATGCTGATAGTGCTCACGTCCCCTTGGGAAAACAGCCATAGCTTGTCTGTGGTTCGTGTTTTCCTGGGCGCATCCTCAAAATCTTGGTTTAATAAACCTCCATTGGTTGAGATTTTTGCCTCAGTCACTTACTTGGGTTAACAGGGCTCATGTACTGTAAGATACTGGGCTGTTAGGCTAACGGTTGTTTTCTAGCTTCTGTCCATTGTTTGCTTGCTGAACATAGCTGGCCGCAGGGCATTATGGGTTGAAACAAGATGCAGAGGAAAAGCGCTGAGTCCGGAGCTCATCGGCTAGGACTCAGAGCAGGTTAGAACCAATCAGGGGCAGGGTGAAATAAAATGCTGGGGAAAATGGCGGATGGGGGCGCTCACCGATCACTGTAAAGGACAAATGCATGATCAGCGCGCAGAATCAATCAGCAGGAGCGTTATTAGCGCGAGAACAGTTCGTGGAGTATAAGAAGCCTCCTCCCGTGTGGTAGGGGGGTCCCTGCCTGAACAAAGAGACCACTGCGCTGGTGCTCTTGGGCTTGGACCCTAGCTAGCTAGATAATAAAACTCCTTTTGGTGATTACAGCCTCAGTGACTCTGCCTCTCTGTCCCGTGGAACTGGGGATTCCGGCTCTAACAGTACTTCTCCAGGGCCTGAACTGACATGGGAGGGAGCTGTCCCAGAACCCAGAGACTGTGAGAGCTGTATGTGCACCGTGGCCCACAGGGAGGGAGCTGGGGAAGAAATACTCCCTCAGAAGTGGGTTTATCTGCATAATGAGTGAGATGTGCAACATTTGGGGGATTGTCATGCTTGAGGCTCTGCCTTGACGGGGAGGGAGGGCATGGGCAATATACATAACCGTAATATTTGTACCCCCATAATATGCTAAAATAAAAAAATAAATAAATAAAATTTTTAAAAAATGGAAAAAAAAAAGTGGGTTTATCTGAAGCCTGAAGGCCCCTCACTCATATGGGCCCCTGGAGTGCTCACTGTTGCCGGGTTGTAAAGTGCTCTGGGTGGGGAAGCAAAACCAGCCAGCGGTTGAAAGTATTTCTCTGTAAACATTTTGGATAAATTGTCTAGAGCAGGGGTCCTCAAACTTTTTAAACAAGGGGCCAGTTCATTGTCCCTCAGACCATTAGAGAGCGCGCACTGTGGGCCCGGGATGAGTCGGGCCAGGCAGCGGTGGCAAAAAACACCCCGCGGGCCGGATAAATGTCCTGGGCAGGCTGCGTGTGGCCCGAGGGCCGTAGTTTTGTTCTGCAAATGTTAACAGCAAGTGTAACAGCTCTTCTCTGCAAGTGTTAACAGCTCTCGTAAGGGGAAATAACCCAGCAGCGAACAGCCTTTATTCCGCCAGTAGGCTCAGCGGACTTCTGATCTTCTGACCCCCTTCCTTGGTCTCCTCCAGTTTTTATACCCTTGGTAGGACTCAAAAAGCATCCAATGAGCAACAAGCTTTAACATCCAATCAGCAACAAGCTTTAACATCCAATCAGCAACAGTGGGATTCAAAAAGTACCCAATCAGGATCACAAGAGCAGCATGGCTGGAGGACGGGAGCAGATGGCCGAACACAGAGCGCGGGCCAGGACCTGGACGGCACATGAGGCCCGGCCCCAGCAGCGTGCACCCGCCAGCCGCAGCCTCCAGCCGGCCCTGCGCAGCACTGGCCTGCGGGGATGCAGAGCAGCGGGGAGGTGAGTGGCCGCGTCCCAGCGCCCGACCGGTTTCCCCTTCAGTTTGAGGATGCCTGGTCCAGAGAGACCTCACACCAAAGGGACAGGAATCTCCATGCCTCCAGTAGTTTGTTCTGGTGTCTCTTTCCATTCTAAATAAATATTCACCCTTTTATCTAACTATGTATTTGTAGTTCTGTATTTTTCTTAGAAAACTGTATAAGCTTCAGGCCCCGCAAAACCTTGATTGGCCTCAATCTCACTCCACCCCAGCCTCCCTTGAACCTAAGAGAAACTTAGATGATAACATACCGTCTCTGTCCTCAAGGGACTTAGAGTCTAGTGGCGGGGACACAGATGGGCAAACAGTGGCAGCTTCCCCATGAACCCTATGTAACAATTCTCTGTGTCCTATGTCACCCCGCGCAGACATTATACATCGTGGTCCTTATTGTATTGTCTTGTCACTGTCTGGGTCCTTCTTTGTCTCTCTTCAGTAATCTAGGAGCTTCTCGGGAGCAGGAAGTGGTGTCTTTTTAAAAATATATAGATGCCTGGGCCTCGCTCCAGGACTGCTGAATCAGGATTTCTATAGCTGGGGTCTGGACTTCTGAATTTTTAACAAGCTGTAAAAATTCCGATGTTTACCCCTTGTTAAACCCGCTAGATTTAAATTATGTAACTAGTTTACATGTGTGTCCAAAAATCAAGTAACGTAGACAGAAAGTGGACCAGGAATGATACTACATTGTGCACCTGCTGTTCTTGCCTGCCCAGCATCTCACCCCCTTTTCTAGTAATAACATTCTGCTTTCCTTTGGGGATCCCCACCCTGCTCTCAGTTGACGGGGTTTGGGTTGGTGCGACCTCATGTCCTCAGACCCCCTCAGCCAGCCCCACCCCCACCCCCAGAGGAGCTGAGACCCCGTTCTGGCCAACCTGGGCATTCCATCGCCCTGGCTCAGAGATGGGCATGTAACATCAGTTAGTCCAACGAGACTCCAGCCTGAATCCTTGTGCGACATTTGGGAAAGAGGCCCTCTTTCCACTGGGATGGCCAGGTCTAAGGAGGTCCGTCTGGGGCTGCAGGAGCGCCTGTTGGAGAGTGAGGCCAATGGGAAGGACAGATCCGAGTAATGGGGCGGCAAGGAAAGTCCTGACCACTTCCTTTAAGGGCCTTGGAGCCAGCTCTGTCTGAAGATAACTTGTTTGGAACAAGTGAGATGCCTTTACATAGGCCAGCTTGAGTAGTCACTTACAACCAGAACGGTCCTCACTAACAGTTTATGTTAAGTTCCTTTTTTTATGTAAACTTGACTAAAGTTTTTAATAGAAACACATTGGAGTCATTTTAACTTATGGTGATAAATATGAACTACCATTTATTGAGCACCTACTCTGTGCCAAGCCCTGTTCTAAGAGCTTTACATACTTATTTAATTCTCACAGTAACCTACAAGTAAGTACATCCCTATTTTACAGATGGAGAAACTGAGGCACTTAGTGAGCTCCATTTCCATCCATTCTGTGTTCAACATAGTTCCTCCTCTTAGGTCAGGCAAATATTATGAAGATCTTGCCTGCTATTCAAGAAGCCACCATTTATGTGGGCTATTGTGCTTTTAAGGGTTAAAAGTATATTACTACTTCCAGAAGTGTCTCACTGAAGCCTTGAGAGGATAAGAAAGAATGATGGCAGCTCAGCTCAAGACTACAAAGGAAAAGTCAGTGGTGGGCTGGTACCGTATGAGGAGGTCTTTTTGTGCAGAAGAAAGGTTAGAAGGATTCTTTCTCTCTGCAAGATTAACTAAATGATTAAGGATAGCATACTACGCTCAGAAATTTAGACTCCCGCAGAAAGAAGACGGATGAGAAAATAAGGGCACGTTGCCATGGCAGAGGAGGTGGGGAGTTGCTCCTATGCTATCTCCTGGCAACCATTTGACAAGGAGCAGCACTTGACTTTGAATTACAAGTGTGGAAGCTACCACTCGGGGATCATTTGCAAGAGAACTTTAATCAAGCTTACCTTGGTGCCTCCAGAGAAGTCCAGATTTATTAATAGAAAATAAATACAATTTCAGGTGTTTCTCAGTGGACCATTTCCTCAGTGTGACTAGTCATGAAAGCAATGAGGGTTTTGCTCATGAAGGAGCCTTCCACTTTTAATTTTCTGAAAGCTGCATGTCCTTTGCCAAGGAAGGACTAGCCCTTGTTTGCAAATGCCTCCACCCCAAGGGCCAAACCACGGGGGTGATAGAATCCGAGATACCTTCTAGAATGGAGTTGCCAAAATCTTGCCCTTGTTTAATAAAAGAAACAAACCCCTCATTTAGAAAGAGGAGCACAGTATGTGGGGATTAGGGTGACCAATTCATCCGGCTTACTTGGGACTTTCCTAGTTTTAGCCCTGAAAGTCCTCACAAATGCAAAGCAATACCACACAGTTTCTTACAGAAAACAAACTATACAAAGTGAAAGTAAAAGAGGAAGCTACTTAAAGTGAAAATAAGTTCCAGAGAGAGGAACCGGTCAGTCTCCAGAGTAGAGAAAGAGGTTGAAGACTCCCAGGTGGTTTCCTTTTGTTGGCCTGGTCCAGATGAGGACTAGCAGCAGGTTTGGGACAGTACCAAATGAGTCAGGTGTTCTGTGTTTTCCTGCAGTGCCTCCCCCTGATTGGTCCCTGGCTTCTCCACCCCTAGGAACCACCCCCCTGGCCTCCACCCACCACCTGTAGATTTGATCCCTGCCGAACACTATGAGCACTCGCCCTGCTGGCTCCCCTCAGTGCCTTTGCACATGCTGTTCCCCCTAACTGGGATTCTTGTCCCTTATGTACTTCCAGGTCTCAGTTCAAAAGCTTTACTTCTTCACTCCTTGGCTGGGTCATGGTCTTGTGTCCTACCTAAGTTGTCAGGACATCAAACTCTTGTTCTTCAGAGTATTTACTGTGTATCTACACATTGTTTGGTGACTATCTGGCTCCCTGTGCTGGTATAATTCTCCACTTGGCCCTCCCCTAGATCCATTCCTTGTCCTTCTCTGTGCCCAGAGGTTGACCCTGGGTTCCCTTGACAGCTGGCTTCCAGCCAGGTTTAGCCACAGGAAGCATTGGCAGGCGATCTGGAGGGATTTCTCCACATTTTCTCCGTGAGGGTTGTGACTGATATAGCCTCCCATTCTGGAAGGCATTCCAGAGTATAAGTATTATTATTATAGGGATTACCACAGGTTTCATTTAATAATTTTTAAAAGCCCCACCCAAACTCCAGTACTTCATTATGAGTCCCAGTGACAGCTCTAAATACCTTGGATGCTCCACAACAGAGAAGTGTGAAAACGAGGATAAGGTCATCGGATAGGCACCCCCAACTGACAGCCCAGTGAGGAGCGTTGAGGTACAGATGATTCTTCTTATTCTTGGCGGTTGTGTTCTACACAGTTGCAGCAAACACTGAATTAGCAAATCCTGAACAACTGGAACAATTGCTCCTAAGAGAAACACAGGTCTAGGTTCCTTCAGCCTCTGGTCACAGCATTTTCGTCCGCCAATCAACCCACAACCTTGTTCTGTGTGTGTTTCTGTTTAAAGAAACAGAAACACCTTATTTGATGCATATTGTTGATTCACTAATGTTAAACTCACAGCCAATAGCAGCACAACTCACGCCGGAATGAAGCTGATCTAAGACATATTTTCCCTGTAAGGCACATCGCAGACTCTATGTGCCTGGGAATGCTAGACAGCACTTCAGCACTACACTTGGAGGCCATTTTAAACACAAAATCACCAACGAAATGCACAAAAATGTGAAAAATTGTGGCACTACGTAGATAGCAGAAAGGATACGTGTTTACAGTGTGAGAGGAAACGAGAAGGCAGAGTGTTGGCTTGTTTGGCCTCAGCTGGGAACATGTGCTTGGGGGAACTCGATGTCTTTCCTGCTGTGTGTGTGTCTTCAAGTGACTCACAAAAGAGAGCAAGTATAGATTTGGGGGTTGCAAATACATTTTGGCAAGTAGGCGAGTTTGAAAATACAGAATCCTCAAACAATGAGGATGGATTGCATTCTGTTTGACCAGCAGGGTGATGCAAAGAAAGAAGAATTGGAATGATCGGGATTGTGGGGTGCCTTCTAGAGCTTGCCACAGTGCCCGCCACCTTCCCTACCCAGCTGGCAGAAACGTGTGGGTGTGGGACTCCTGGCATGTTTGCCAGAGGTAAGGCTCCTCTTCTGTCAGAGGGAAGGTCTGGGAGACCATCCATTGTGTTACCTTGATCCCGGTGAAATGAGTATTCAGGGCCGACTTGGAGGGGAAGGAAGTCACAGAAGACAGCACAGTCTGAGGGAGGTGAGGGCAGAGATGTGCTATTAGCTGTCCTGAGTTGGGCTGGGTGGTCCACTGTGACTTCAGGCTTCTCACTGCCTGCCTCCTGCCTCCCAGAGCCGAAGCCACTCCTCCAGGTGGGCAGCGGGCAGTTAAGGTGGGGCCTGGTCTAGTGACCCACTTGTGCTGCACGGAGACGACATTCCCCTGTGGTTTCGGATGAGTGGGCTCCCACTGAGTCAGACAAGTTCCCATCACCTGTTCACAGCTGACAAGGAGCGAGTTTTCTAGGGACCTGACAAGTGTCTGTAGAAAACACAAATTTAAATTTCTAGCCATTTGAGGGGAAATGTTTTTGATAAATTTTTTGCTTCACTGCCAGATAAAATGACACTAAACATAAATTAGTGTATCCATCACCCTTAATACAGTATGGTTTTGTACTGAGTGACTTCCTCAGGGCTGGAAGACCCCTACACCAAACTCCCGCAGCTATTTCCTTTCGTTTGTTGAATTTTTTCATCTTTTAGCTGATTAGTAGTTACTCTTTGCTGCTATCAATGTTCTGATGAAGTCCAGAAAACTGGTAGGGACAGACTTAGCAAAGCATGCCTGAGCTATATAATCCTACAATTGGGAAAACTTGGAAGTCTCAGAGTAGAGATTGCAGTGGGTCTGCTTGCTGGCTTTGAGTTCCAGAGAGTTCTGCAGGGTTGACTGTTTAGTTACTCCCCTGGGCCTGGTCTCTCCTGTGTCTTGGCCAGGACTTTTAACACAAAGACAAAGACCTATACTCCTTTGACTTTGCCCTGCTTCCGGCCTCCCAGCGACAAGCCGATGACTTCTACCACACTGTGGTCTTTGTGTTTGGATTGACAACCTTCACACGCACAGCCCGGGCCAGTGAGACTGTGTGGCCGATCTTTATTTTGGCCGCTCATCTACCGTCTGACACAGCTGTGAGGTTGGTGCTGCTAGCGAGAGATGGTGAGCCACAGCCCAGAACTAGGCTTAGCACTCAGAGAGGGGTCAATTGGGAGGAAAGAAAAGCCCAAGAGGGAGATCTCAGGAGGGGCAGACTTCCCCCCAAGAGGCTAGGGAGAGAAGATAGCAGGAGACTAACTGCCCTAGTCTATTCTGGTTGCTATAACAAAATACCACAGACGGGGTGGCTTATAAACAACAGAAATTTATCACTCAGTTCTGGAGGCTGAGAAGTCCAAGATCAAGGTAGATTTGGTGTCTGGTGAAGGTTCACTTCCTGGTTCTTACCTGGCCCCTTCTTGCTGTGTCCTCACA
>VBSM01003200.1:12997154-13011453 GCA_008086735.1 Cheirogaleus medius
GCGGGGGTCCGGACCAGACGAGGCCTGGTCCCAGCAGCGCGCACCCGCACACCCACCTGCTGCTGCCTCCAGCCGGCTCCGCACAGCACTGGCCCGCTGGGATGCGGAGCGGCGAGGAGGCGGTGAGTGGCCGCGTCCCAGCGCCTGACGGTTTTCCCCCATCAAAAGGGCTCTTGTCTCATTCACGAGGGCTCTGCCCTCAGGACCTACTCAACTCCCAAAGGCCCCGCCTCCTAATACCAACATCTTGAGGGTCAGGATTTCAACAGACGAATTTGGGTGGGACATAACCATTCAGTCCATTGCAGTAAGCTCTGCCTGCCTGCACCATCTGAAGCAGTTTCTAGAATTCTTAATGAGGTGCTACTTCCAGGGAAGTAAACTTTCTAGCAGTTTCACAATCAGTAAAACAGAGACACAAGTTTTTCTGCCTGGAACTAAGGTAGAAATTCTTCCATGCGTCAGCTTCCTACCATAGCAAACTCCTCATGCATTAAAACGTGTCCTCCCCACCTCTGGGGTTGGTACCAGTGCCTCCCACCCCAGCCACCTAGGCCAGAAGGCCCGAGGCAGACATGCCCTTTCCTCACTCCCCACCACAAATCTGTCACCAAGTTCCGTCACTCTATCCTCCTGAGATCACTGGTATTTGTGCACCTTTACCTTGTTTCAGGTTCTGGTCTCTGACATTTCACCCCAGGAAGACCTCCCTAAAAGGCTAGCGGGACCATGTCCCCCTTGCATGGGCTTTAATGAAAGCGCAGTTTCATTGGGATGGCACATTCAGCCCTTCATGATGTCACTTACAAAGCATGAGCTGGTGGTCAGCTAGGGACCCTACGCCAGACTCCCTGTGTGTCTGGTAGTGCGAACGCAGGGGTTCGAGCTAGAAAGATTTGGTTCTGAATCCCAGCTTTACCACCTACCAGCTCTGTGACCCAAGATGAGTCCCTTAACATTTCTGAGACTCGATTTTCACATCTGCAAAATAGGGATAATGACATTTAGCTTCAATACTCGCCTAACTCTTACTCCTGGCTCCCTTGGGAAATGGAATCAGGGGAAGTGTGAGGAAGGGGCTTACCTTTTATACAATTTTAAATTGTTGAGTTCTTTAGTAAGACTATGCATGACTTTTGTCAATAAAAGTCTTCAAGGAATAAAATAAAAAAGTCTAGTAGATGTCACATAGCATGGTGGTTATGATCATAGACTCTGCAGCCAGACTGCCTGGTTTAGATCAAGTTCACCCACTTACTTGCTGTGTGACTGTGGGCAAGTTACTTACCCATTCTGTGCCTGCTCTCCTGATTTGCAAAATAGTGCTCAGCTTGCAGGGTTGTGGTGACAATTAAATAAGTAGCATACGTGAAGTGTTTGGAATAATGCCGGCACATGAATGCTACCTATGCATTTGTTATTAGTAATGGACAGCAAAACATAGTAAGTGAATCACAACTGCCTGGTGTTCTAGGCCCTCCCACAGATTTCACAGGGATGCTGTGAGGACTCAAGGAGGTTGTGTGTCAGTGGCACCTGGTTCGTGTTAAGCACATAGTAGCTGCTGAATAAATGCTACTTCCCTTTGAAGGCTCAGTTCAAGGGCCTTTTCCTTTGGAAAGGCTTCCCTGATCCCTGGGCTGTCTGGGCCACCCCCGCATTTCTCTATATTTAGGACACTTTTCACAAATCCGTGCCATTGCTGGTTTGCTTCTCTATTCCTCACCAGACTCTGAGAACTTTGATGGTAAGGACTGTCTTAATTTATCCTTACATTTCTAGCACTTGGCACAGTACCTGGCAAACAGTAGGAGCTCAATATATATTTGTTGTACTTCGCATGAATAAATAAGATCTCCACCTTCGAGCAGCTTATAGCGTATAGGGTGGAAAGATATGAGCATTCAAAAGTTGACTCTCATTACAAGATGTCAAGACCTGTTTTTGACAGTGCCGTGGGCACCAGGGCAGTGTGGGGGGTGGAACCCAGCCCTGGTGCCGAGCTTTCTCCGAGACTTCGGGCCAGTCGCCGCACCTCTCCGAGATGAAGTCCCCTGAGCTGTCAGATGAGGAACGAAATGGCAGGCCACCTGAAAACGCTGGGTGACCACACTGGTGCTGAAATAGCAGGCTCGGGGCAAGCTGTCAGTTCCAGAGAAACCCGAAGCGGGGAGAAATCTGCGTCGGCCCCTGTGGTTCCACAGGCTTCACGGAAGAGGCAGTGTCTGAGCTGAGCTTTGAGGGGGTGGACAGAGATTAGGGAAACAGGGAGGAAGGCAGACTATTTCAGGCAGGATAATATCTTGAAATGAAAAAAGTTTAAGGGAAATGAAGAGACAGATGGGAAAGAATAAAATCTTTTTTATTTTCTTATCCAAAAAAATGAATTGAAAGAGAAGGCTCATTGGCTTGTGAATACTGGCATTTTATTTCATCTATCACCTTTGAAGGAAAGGAAGGAAAACACTGACTAGAGGCTACAAAAGAAAAGCTGAGGACAGAGGGGTCTGCCCAAACCTGGAGAAAACTGGGACTCTAAAATCCCATATGGCAGTGAAGTTAATTTTTTAAAAAGTAGCACACTACCAAGACAAAAACCAAAAACAGTAGGTACAAAGATCGTTAATAACCAAATGTTCTTATTGCTTTGAAATTTCATTGTTTTATTGAATTTTATTTTTCTAAATCTCCAACTCAGTAAAAAGTCAGAAAACACTGACAGTTGTTGTGTATTCAGTTTTTAAGAACTGAAAGCGACATTCAAAAACAGTTTTTAGGTTGATTACCTGTATTTTCTAATTTCTCTACAATGTGGCATTACTTGAGTGACTTATGAAAGTTCTACAATAAAACTAAAAGCAAGTTACAATAACCTCTGAATTTTCTGAGCCCATATTCTCCCTCCTTGGGCTCATTGGCTTCCTATGGCAATAGCCCAAATTATAGCAATATAAAGGAATCCTGGTTGCAACTGAAGTTCCTCCAGCATCTATTTGTGTATGTTTTTGTACGTTGTCTACATTTTTGTGATGCTGTAGAGTTGCATAGTAACCATCTCTTCGTTTAACCTTTAGCCAGTGCCAGCGCCGAGTGACAGAGATCCTGTTATTAATGGATGTTGCCCCCTAGTGGAATTTCCATACCATTTACATTTGGGGCAGCTAGTTGGGCGCAGTGCAATTTTCAAACCACTCTGTAAGGCGAGCAAGATGAAACTCCTCATGTTCAAGCTGTTCTGTCAAACCTGGCTGTGGTAGACAGAATCGCGCGTCCCCTCCCCCAAAGATACCCAAGTCCTTATCTCTAGAACCTATGGTGAATATGTTACCGCACACAGCCAAAGGGACTTTGCAGGTGTCATTAAGTTAAGAATGTTGAGGTGGGGAGTTGCCCTGGGTTATCTAGGTGGGCCCAATGTAATCAATCACAAGAGTCCTTATTAAGAAGGGGGCCAGAAGGTCAGAGTCAGAGAAGGAGATGTGAAGACGGAAGCAGAGTGAGTGCTGACGATGCTACGATGCTGCTCTGCAGATAGAGGAAGGCACCGCAAGCCAAGGAACACAGGCAGCTTCTTAAAGCTAGAAACGGTGAAGAAACAGATTCTGCCCTAGAGCCTCCAGTGGAAACCCAGGGCTGCTGACACCTTAATTTTAGCCCAGTGAGACCCATTCCAGAACTGTAACATAAGAAATGTATGTGGTTTGAAGCCACCAGGCTGGAGATAATTTGTTACAGTGGTCCTGGGAAACCAACGCACCTGTCTTGAAAGAAGGGAAAGCACCTATGGGGCTTGCTGCCTGGGACACCTGAAACCCTGACTCTGGAGCTGTCGCTTTTGTGTTAATCATCCAGGAAGAATGTGAAACAGATGCTTGAAAGTCATCACACTGTCCAAATGCATTTAAAAGAAGGGAAATTTCACTCTCTCTGGCCCAACAGAAGAGTCAACCAAGGTGGCATCCTTGCAAAAGCGAACAGTGATGAGCACAACATTGTTACCTGACTGATGAAAACACATCTAACTATACTAGGGAAGGAAACTTTTCTTTCTTTTTTTTAAACAGAAACACTTTTTTTTTTCCTGTAGACAATGGATATGTCACACGCGTGCTCTAGAAAACTTAGAAGATACAGGAAAACAGAATGAAAATCACCCATAACTCAATCACTCAGAAAACCGCTATTTTAGCATTTTTCTTCTAACCAATTTTTGCAATTGTTAAGAGTTTATAGTATGAGCAATTTTGAATCCTTTTTTTAAACTTAATATTATCATGAGCATTTTCCACATCACTATAAATCCTCTGAAAATATTGCTTTTAATGATGGTGCAATACTCAACAGTTTTTGTGTTCTAAAATTGACCTAATATTGCTATGTTATTGAGCATTTAAGCTGTTTGGGATCTCCAGTGTAATGAATAACAGTGCAATGAGTATTTTTATGCAAAAGTTTTTATCTGAATTTTGGATTATTTCCTTAAAATAGATAACTGGTTTAGAGGTTGTGGATAATTTCAAGGTCTATGAAACTTATTAAAAAATTATTTCCCATTAGGTTTATACTCTCTTCCTCTCCTACTCATATTAATAGTATCAGCTATTAATAGTATCAGCTATCTCCTACTCATATTAATAGTTACCAGCTGGAAATCTGCATGTAGTTGTCTTATATCAGTGGCTTTCAAATATATTTAACTGTAACTCATCCTAAAAATGTACTTTGTATCATAACCAAACACACAGGCACGTACACGTACAAACTGAAACAAAGCTTTCTCTGTCAACATAAAATGCACTACTCTGATATTGTGTTTTCTGTTATCTCCTATTCTGTTTTTTTAAATGCTGGTTTTGATTCTTAAGCTGATTTCAGGGCCTATGAATGGGTCATGACCCACTTTGAAAAACCCTGGTTAGATCATGAGAGTGGACACAGCTGAGTGTAACTTACATGCACATCTAGGAGGATCACAGGAACTACCTTCTCTAAAAATACCTTAAGACCCAAATTTCCTGCCACTTCAAGAAACATGCTTGTTTGATGAAATGATCATAGCACTAGATTAAAAATAACATCTGCATTGAACAGCTGACCAACCTTTTAAAATCTTAATTTAGCTCTGCCTCAAAACCTAAATGTCATTCCCATTAGTTCTACATTTTGGATGCTTGTTAATTCAAGAAATTGTCACAGGTACACACCTTGTGGTTTCTATGCATTTAATAATGGAAGATAAAGTGGCAACAACAGATTCTTAAAATTTTGAATTCTGTGAGATTTTGATGTAACTTGCACCTTTGGTGTTATCAACACTTTTGTATGTCTGTGATTCTACCTAGGCTTTAAAAAATGATTTATATTTCCCAGCTAACATCTGGGAAAGGCGAATGAACAAGCAGTGGGTTTTTAAAAATAGATAAAAAGACATAAAAGAAGGAAACCATCTTTATTTTTAGATCGATGTCAGATTAGTTTTCTCGATTCAGGTCTAAGAGAAATTCCTTCTTGTGTTAAACGCTACCATTGTGATGAAATATATTTTAAAAATCTATCAGCAAATATATTAAATACATGTTGTAGGCCACTCAGCTCTAAATTTTATGAGATTTAAATGGCACACATTTCATAAATAAAACATTCTAGCTTTGACTGGGATTTTTTCAACTGGCCAAAAAAATGGAGAACATTAGAAGAAAAAAATGTGCAACAGTTAAACGTGAAAGGTGGAAAATGCTTCAAAAATTAGATTACCTTTTATTTATGATATACTTTTCTTCCAAGGAATTCAAAAAATTTTACAGACATCTTCCTCATTCATTTTCACAGTTCTTCAGTGTTTAAGAAACAGACAAAAGAATCTTATATCCACAGTACAGACAGAGATTTAGGGGAAATGAAGGGCTAGATAGTCAGAGGACCTGCCCAGATTCAGAAGTCTGAACAAAAAGCTTACATTTTAAAATTCTAAACCATTATCTCATATGTGCTCCGTGACGTCAGCCACAAGACCCTCAAGGGTTTGAGGCTCTGAGAGCAAACTTTATTTGTTAAACACTTTCACGGCACCAAATGTGACCTGTCACTATTCCAAGTGCTTTCCAGACGCCAGCTTATTTCTTCTTCATAACACCCCTACCAAGTGGGTACTATTATTTCCATTTTACTGATGAGGAAACTCAGGGGCTGAGATAAATGGCTTGCCCAAGGTCACGGCTAGTCACTGGAACTTGGGTTTGAAAGCTACAATCTGCTCTGTGGCCTTAATGATTACACTGTGTTGTTTCTCATGCTCGAAAGCAGATGACTCCTCACCCTTTTCACCTGAAAGCCAGCCTTCACTAGGGTTATATGTTGTCTAGCACGTTGGAACATATTTTTTGACATGGTAGTTGCTGTCAGAGAAGGAATTCGAAAGCCAGTGTGCGTGTGTGAACACACACACATATATGCTCTCATGCATGTATGAAGCCGGGTAGAAGTTTACAGATTGTAACCTTATGTTCACCGAGCCCGTCCTGCTCCATCCCCCTTCTTGCCCATGCTGAGGAAAACACTTAAAATTGTTTTTGAAATTTAACTTGGTCTCATCCAGCGTAAAACTGTCAAGTGGAAGTAAATGTGGATTCAAATTCACATTCTCTCTCAAGGCCTTATCTCCCCTCTCCGCGGGCACCTGGGTGTAGGTGTAGGTCCTCTGCAGGTCCCCCTGCCGACCACTAGATGGCCCTCATCCTGTAGGGTCTGTGGGCTTCCCTAACCGTGATGCCGAGGAGTAATGGGTCCTGGCTGGAATTTTGATGTCGCTGCTGAGGCTGAAGGTCCCTGTGACAGCCTTCAGTCATAAGACCCTCTGCCCTGTGGCCTCCACTTTTTGATGCCCAGGCGCCTCTGTCTACCAGTTCTCTTAGCATTTCCACACCCCCTGCAGGTACTTGTGGGTCCTACTGGAGCCCAGCAGGCAGCATGTCTGTAAACTGTGGTCCACTGGGACCACTAACTCTGCTTGGATGAAGCTGCTCCATCACTACCCTACAGCATCAAATGCAGGGCAGTTGCCCAATGTGGAACTTCTTTGGGTGCCCTATGGTCTTCTCTGGTATTGAACCCCCAGTATTCTTAGGTTTCTCAAAATGTGAGAGTGGGCTCCTTATACCTCTTCTGGAAGTTGCCACCCACAGGATAAGCCAAGACATTTGCATCTAATCTTTTGCCTTCTCTCCCTTTCTCCTCTCAAATGTTTCCCCTTACCCCAGTGATCCAAGCTTTCCTTCTTCGTATTTAAAGGGAAGGCTTCAGAATTTAGAAAATATCTTTGTCACCCCACCAAGCCCAGCTTTCAAGGTTATTATCTTCGCCGTGGACTTCAAATCGGTTTGAGACTTAAAGCTGAGCTATGATTCCTTTGATCTCAGTGGTGTCCATCTTCTCTCTGAAGCAAAGAAGGCCACTGCTTCACCAGGGGCGGGGGGAGTCGCCTGGCAACGTGATTTACCAGGAATGATAAATAGCATTCCTTGATTCAAGTGCTGATATTAGAGAATAATGAGCCTTCAACTTAAAAATATTAATTATGGACCACTTATAGGAACAGGCTGATATTACGGGTAAATCTACCCTAATGGGCTCTTATAAAATATCACACTGGAAACCATTGCCATGGCCCTGCCTCCCGTCTTTCTTCTCAACTATAGTTGGTCCTCGATGCCCCTTAACAAAACTGTTTTTGTAACGTGTTTCTTTTCTGTTTAAAATCCTTTGACTTCCCACGACCTTCAGGATTACATTCAATATTCTCTGTGATCTGGGCTCTGCCTGAAGTGTCAGCTTTACCTGACCCATCCTCTCCCCCACTCCCCACACCCCCGCCCCAGCCTGCACCCCTCCCCCAATGCATCCTGTGGCCCAGCTGCCAAGGAGCCTAATTCCCTGCAGACCTCCTCCCTTGGCCCCTCACAGTGATCCCTTGCACCTGCTGCCAACCTACTTTGAACACCTTTCCCCCTGGCCACTTGGCGGATCCTTCAAGACCCAGCTCGACCGGCGTCACCCCCTGGGGAGATTGCCTTTACAGCTGCCACTTATTTTGATATGTCTCCTCTAAGCTGCCGGATGACCCTTTATCCTAGCATTTAGCAAGCTGTTTTTTAATTATCTGTTTATCTCTAATATGTTTTATGCAGTCTATATATCTTAAATACTATTATTTCTACCAATGAGAATGTGTTTTGAACTACGAATCATGTTAATCAAGTCACTAATTTTATCATTATATTAATAAAAACAATTTCTGACCTTCACTATTCTAATTGGCAAAGCACTGATGGAAATACTGATATCAGAAGCATTTGTTGTAGCCCTCCGGATATGAAGCCAGCTGATCACCCTAGGAACACATATGCTTGATTAGGACAACTGACATGTTTTAGAGATGAGGTTTTAACCAACTAGTACATTTGTATTCATACCTGGTCTATGATGAAATGTTTAAAGCAGGGGTGAGGTGGACTCTTTTCCTGTTGGAAGCTGTATTAATTTAGCTGTAATCAAAAAGGGCCACATTCAAGAAACTTCAATTAGATATAATTAAAAATGTACATTATTTTGTAAAAATCTAACTACTATGTACTTAATAATTTCACAAAATGAAAACTATTTGTTAATTTTAAAATTAACCTTTTAATGACTTTGTTGTGTCTGCTTTTTGTTGGGAAGCACTTGAACATTTGGTTGCAGCAGGGAGGTCCACAGTTTCAGTTGATCCTCTAGCTGGGTCTCAATCATTTGTGACTTTAAGGGCATCTTGATTTAGGTTAGGTAGGAGAATGTAGATTCACAGCAATAGTGGATGAAAAGCAAGAATGCATTTTTCAGGCATGTTGCCGAAGGTGTGGGTATTCTGCTGCATTTTTCCATATTTCGATTGGATCTTTCTTAGCATCAAACAATGAATTTAAAATGTCATCTACTGAGAGCTCAATCAATTCCATCTGTAGTTCCTTAGGTGCCTTGGTGATGTCAACTAGGTAAGGCTAAAATGCTCATTTTAGTGTGATGTTATGATTCTCAACGTCAGGGTAACTTTCATTGTATTCTCCAACTAAGAGGTCCATAACAGCTGTGTATTCTTCAAATTCTTCACATATATCATCCTGCTCATCAATGACCTTTGCTAACTGGGAAAAATGTTCATCCGAAATTTCCTTTCGAAGAAGTGTTTTGAGAAAAGACAGCTTTTTTCAAAATGTTTGGATTTTTTGCCATATATAGACTTAGTTTTACCTTGCAAAGAAATATTCCAGTCATTTTGGTTTGACATGATATCACACAGAAATGCTGCATTCCTATAGAAATCTTCTTTCAATAATTCACATTGCTGATTCTGTTTTTCATAAAATTTAACTATTTTTTCTCACAGAGATAACATTTTGGCTAATATCTATCTCTGCAATAGCCAATGCACTTTAAAATGATATGGCAAATCCACACTGAATGGATTTCCACACATCCTCATTGTTAAAGTTTAGCATGTTATGAAACTGATGATGCTGTGTTGCATTTGCATGAATATAGTTAACAATACTTACAACTTGTTGCAAGAACATAGTTAACAATACTTATAACTTGTTGCAGTGTCACTTAAAATAGTAGCTTTAGCACAGAAACTTTGCTGACGCAAGATACAATAAAAAGAAATAAGAGCATTTGGATCTGTTAATACTTTTTAAATCTTTGCAATAAATCCTTCATGTTTTCCTGTCGTGGAAGGTGCACTGTCTGTACATACACTCACTAAATTTACCAAATTCAGTACAACTTCATGACATTTATCTTGAAAGTTCTTGAAGATATCAATTCCCCATGTTCTGTTCACAGAGTGCCCAAAGCGAGTAACTCTTTGTAGCAAAGAAAATCTTTTGTTATGACCACACTGAAGAATAAAACTTGTGCTGAGTGAATATTATCAGTTGATTCATCCATGCAATTGAATAATATATATTTTCCTTTTGAAATATTGCATGAAGTTGTTCTGTTAAGTTGAAGGCTAATTCATGCTGTTGATCAGTCATGGTTCTCCTTGAAAGGGGAAGTTGTTTATGCTTTCAAATGTTATTGGGGTCTAAGTATCCTACAACTTCAACAATGCATTCTTTCACAATTTCTACATCACTGAATGGCTTCCCCTTTACCCCAAGTATATAAGCTACTTTAGAAGTTGCTTCAGTGGCATTATTTCCAGGTCTTATTGCTGCTTGAAAAAATTGTCTTTACTTTTGCTTTTCATCTTTTAATTTCTACAGTACAACCTTTTGTGCCTCTCCCTCGAATTTAAAGTATTTGTGGTCCTTATGAGTGAGTGTTATTAGGCTGATGAGCATTGAATTTCTTTAATGTTGATATTGCAGTATCACAAAGCAAGCAAATCATCTTATCTTTAACAGAACCAAGATAATATTACAATTCCCAATCTTCATTTAAAAAATCTGTTTTCTTCCTTCTGCATTCTCTTGGTCTTCTTTGACATGATTGGCTACTAAGCAGATAGAATTAAAAAACACTCTTCACAAATTCCACTTCAAACAGAAACATGGTGCACCGTTGTCAAAAGCTGATAACAGACTGGTGTACTCGACCTCCATAAACTCTCGCCAACCAGCCTCATTTGGTAGTGGCGCCACTAAGGTGGGGAAGTCAGAACTAAATCATGAGCCTAGCAACCATCAATTTAGCCCTTATGGCTTACTAATGTTCTAATTGTGCCGGTCAATCTGGGAGGATTATTTCATTGAAACTTATTTTATTATTTGGCATTTTAAATATGCTCATTTTAAAAATAGAATAAAAATATAAAAGATGAACAAAAATATATTAGTAACAATAAAAGGATTTGTTCTGTAAAATTTGGATTCAGTCAAAAGGCCACACTTAAGGACCTAGAAGGCCACATGTGGCCTTAAGGCGGAAGGTCCCCCAGCCCTGCTTTAAAGCAATTTATAGACACAAAAGCACGCTCCTTGAGCTAGCAAGAACATCTGTGCCAAGGAGCTCTTTCCTGCTATTGCCAAAGTCCCTACTTCTAGAATGACTTCTAGATTAGTCTTGGGCTAAATAAGGACATAAGTTGTCTTACCATGACCTCTATGGCACACTTTGCCTTAAAGCAATGTTTCCCGGAAGGCTACCACTATCTCTTATGGTACCTTTGTGCGGATTAGAAAAATGCACCCCTTCCTCCAGGTGGATGCAGCGAGTGCCAGGCACTTCACTCAGTGAGCAGGGAGAGAGCAGGATTTGCATGACCACTCACCCTCCTTGGCCAGCTGCCTTGTGCGGGGTGGAAGGAATGCTCTGACTGTCCGTGTATAGACTCCCATAAAACCTCTTAAAAACAGTCCCTTTAGCTTCTCCCTTCAGCTCCTCCTCTTCTGCAAACAATCCTCAATCCTCCAAGTGCATCCTCTCCTTCCAAATATACTCGGTACACACACCCCAGTGAAATGTAAGAAAGCAGTCACCCATCTCCACATGAACAATCATTCAGGCAAATGCTAGTCTCAGTTTTATAGACAGCCAAGAAAGATTGAGCTTCCCTCCCTCACTGTGCTCCCAATTTCCCCCACTCCCTTGAAAAACAAAGCAGAAACTTCAGAGAAAGAAAATTTGGCCTTGTGACTATTTATATGATTAGATGAGAAAATTAAACATCTACTTCAGGTAAATGAGATCATGTAGCAGGATGCTTTTGACAGGAACAAACAGAAAACCCATCTCCAAATGGCTACAACTATAAGGAGAATGTATTATCTCACTTAGTAAGAAGTCCGAGGGAAGGCAGCTGCAGGGCTGATTAGTCCAGTGGCTCAAACAACATTTTAGAAAACCCAGATCCTTTTCACTCTTCTCCTTTGTCATCCTATTCATATCGGTTTAGCTCCCTCTGTGTTACAAAATGGCTGCCATTGTTCTGGGTTTCACATACAGACATGACAATGTCTAGCAGAATAAAAGAAACTTTTTGTTTAATGTGCCTTTTGGCTCCCCTCCCTTCCTTCTCATTGATTTCCCTTCCAGTTCTTTGCCAGAACTCTGTTCCATGCTCACGCTCAGATCACTCACCCTCAGAGAAATGGGATCACCAGGACTGCCTTTAGGTAAGGCTGCCATTCACCCCTGGAGCTGGGATGAGGAGGGAGGAGGAAGGGTTTGTGTGGAGGTGTACAAGTGTGAGAGGCACACATTCAAGGAAGTGAGTGGAGTTCAGGGCAGCTGGCGTGGCGCATGCAAAGGCAGGGTGCAGGGCCATGTCACACTGTGCTGAGGAGTTGGCCTTTATCCTGCCTGTCATATCAAGATCTTTAGTATCCATTGGTAGAAATAATCTTGAAACTAGAATCTTTACTTTAAATCAAAATTGTTTTTCATTCACCACTGCTCTCTGCTGTGTATCTTCTGACTGGGAAGAATAAGATAGCTTATCTCGTGTTTCCGAGATTATCTGATGAAGCCATTTATCATAGCAGGGATCAGGCATGCCTAGGGGAAGCACATGCACGTTTCTTCTCAGGCCACACCCAGACCGCAAAGCAGTTCTAATCCCAGAGCCCCTGATTGGGGGGGGGCTCCTCCTTTCCTAACCCCAGGCCAGCCACAGGCCCCGTCCTCACTGAATGCTGATGTTCAGGCAACTGCAGGAAGCATCTACACTTCCCCCCAAAGAGAGTTACTCACATTTTCCCAAATCAAACTTCTCACCTCAGTCATTTTTATTTTGAACCCTCTTTAGGCCCTGAACTGTGACTTCTAGTCTCTGCACATCACTTTCTATTTTAGTGTAGACTGCAAACGGCAAGGTAGTGATGTGTGACTTCTTTTCTAGAGCACTACCGAAGATGCTAGAGGAGAAGTGTGTCACCAGACGACCTTCTGAGTCCCCAGAAGAAACATACACACAGAGGGACTCCACATCGACCAGGCCGGCCTCCGTGAACAGGGGAGGGAAACAACGTCTGCTCTGACCTTGCTATGGACCGGACGGGGGACTTTGCAGCCATTTTGCTTAATCTGCCCCACAGACCTGACATGGGCTGTTATCAATTCCATTTTGCAGATGTGGTAACTGAGTCTGAAAGAAGGAAAGGAACTTGCTCAAGGTAGGGTTTGAGCCCAGGTGTGCTGCCTCTAAAATCTGCCCTAGAATCAGTGCATCATGCTGGGGCTCTTGCAGGGGTGAGTACGGGTAAGCGTCCCAAGCTTATTGTGATAAGAGGCCACCTTGAGCGGCGTTGGTGGTATAGTGGTGAGCATAGCTGCCTTCCAAGAGGCCACCGACCTTCCTGGGGCCCCCAGGGCCAAGTCACAGCTTCACCTTGTCTGGCAGGAGCAGCTGGGAGGATGGGGCAGGTAGTGGGGACGGTGGGGGGCAGGCAGCAGGGGCCGACTGCTTTTACCCGACACCCTCTGCTCCTGTTCTTACTCAGTGTTTGGAGCAGCTGCTCCCCGGGACTCTGACTTTGGGCCCCACATTTGCAAAGCAATTCAGGCTAAAGGCAGGCAGGTCATGAGCTCTGAGCCTCGAATCAGGTCATAAATAAAAAGGTGACAGCTCCCTTCTGAATGAGATGTTCTGGGAGCCAAGAAGACAAAATGAATTCCTGAGATTTATTTTTTTCCCCTTTTGTCTGAGACAATTTTCTCTTTCCACTGCGAAAGCGCTGCTGAATAACCTTTCCTGGACCTCACGGTTTGGGTAAGGAGATGAATTTCCCGCTGCCACAGCAACAGCCTCTCGCTTGCTGAGCTATGGAGTGGGGCGGACGCCCTCGGCAGGGGGTCTGTAACACACGGTCCCACCAGCCAGTGCCCGGTGGCCTGTTTGTACACCACGTGCCAGGGACGCACGTCAGAAACTCAGGCTCCCTTATTGCTCGGCAGGTGGCAGAGCCCAGTGGCCACACAGCCTGGGACCAGGCCCTGACCATCCTCGCGCAAAACAAGGCATCCCTGGCAGGAAGCCTGTCTGGGATAGAGACTAGAGTGATTCTCCACCCTTCCCCCCGGGGGCCTCTCAGGGGACCACCCGTTCCCTCCTCACATTCCTTTATAAGATAAGAAAGCAAAATCCACGAATCCTTTTTGGGCATTGTGTGACATACAAAATATGTGCTCTATGTCGGCAAGAGTCTGAGAGTAAATGTGTCAAATGCTTAAGAGTGATTGCTTGTGATTAATGAGATCTTGAGTAATTTTTATTCTTGATGTTTATTATGTTTCTCTCTCTCTCTCTCTCTCTCTCTCTCTC